>CM076396.1:22394790-22794213 GCA_038363315.1 Mugilogobius chulae | reverse complement strand
TTCTTTGGATGAATACACTCTGAGGCGGCGCTTCCTCTGCTAAGCAGCAGCAGCCTCAATCTTACCGGTAAGTGGACGCGACACTCTGTTTGTTCTCTCGCTGGCGCTGCAGTCACGTCACACCAGACGTGTTTGCGGTTTACCGTGAGTGATGTATAATACTTCGTAGCGCAATAACAGTGTTTGGCTCCAGATTGTCCGTTGGTTGTTTGTCGCTCGATTAAAATATTACAAACGATGTTGTTCACAGCACTTTAATGATTCCATAATTTCCGAGTGAAACAAAGTCATGTACACTTAGCTACAATCATCCAAGGCTAGCCACAGCTTAGTGGGCAGTTATTTTCACATGCTGTCGTGTCCGAAAGTATAACGCAACTCACATTCCTTACCCTAATGTTTACGCGTGTACTGATAAATCAAAATATCCATCTATCGCCAGTGTTGGGTCTCTGAAATTCGACGGAGAAAGTGAGTCGTGTCTGCGTCGAAATGATCCGCGCGCCATTTTTACTGGGTTATTCGGCGTGCTCTGTCTCACACGTAAGTGGAGAGAGAAAAAGAGACTCATTTACCATACGTTCCAGTTTATTGCAATTCCACTGAATTCGATTATTGGAACACCTCTGTTTAACTTCATTCACGTTGTAACGTCAACGATGCATTTAAAAAAAAGATTATGTTGCCTACCCCACTGGTAACTAACTTAGCAAATTCTATGTGAAATAAGTCATGTTAGCCTAGCTTAGACAGCGGACTCAATATATAATTACATAGTCGCACGCCGCGAGAGTTATTAAGTGTTATTTTTAACCTTAATGTATCGATAAATGGACCGACACAAAGAGAATAAGTAAAAAATATGACCAGGCCCTGCGGCCCCATTACTGGCAATGAATGTCGTTAAGACAAGCCAAACAAGAAGCTACGAAAGAATAAATACTCTACTTAAATGGGTTAACACAATATCTCCAATATTATATTTCATTGTTTTATTAAATTAGATTTGTATGTTTAGCAAACCTTTTTATGGTTGAATTTTCCTCGGCAACAAGTCCGGTTCTTCTCACGGTGCATATGCCCGGCAGAGTGAGATGGAGGAGGACAGTTTGACGTCAAACGACAAACAACGCCAGCTGCTGAGTCCAAACAGCCCAGCAGCTGGGTTGATATTCTGACCAGCCACTGACCAGCGCGTGAGTTGCACAAAAATAACCCAGTTCCAAACAGATAACCAAAAGATCTAAAATTAACTCATAATGGGTTTATTAAGATTTCATAACCGCAGCGTTTGAGTTGATAAAACAACCATTGATTTTTAGTGTTCTCTCTGCTCTATCTCTCTCTCTGTCTTTCATTCATCTCCTCATGTATATGTCTGGCTGCTTCTCTCTCTCTCTAATCTTCTCTCTCTCTCTCTCTCTCTCTCTTTATTCATCTCCTCATGTTATTCTGCTGCTTCCTCTCTCATCCTCTCTCTCTCTCTCTATTCCAAATCCTCCTCATGTACATGCTCTGCTGCCTTCTCTCTCTCTCTCTTCATTCATTCTTCTCTCATGTATCTCTCTGCTGCTTCTCTCTCTCTCTCATCTCTCCCTCCTCCTCTCTCTCGCCCCCCTCTCTTCTCCTTCTCTTTAACACACCCCCCACTCTCCTCTCTTCTCTTCTCTTCTCATTCATCCTCTCATGTACATCTCTGCTGGAGCGCTGGTTCTCGTCGGGAACACTCTGACCTCGTCCCGCTGAGTGAACGCGCCGTAAAACACAAACCTACCGCACGGAGGTTTTTATTAATCACACAACTTTTTAAAAATGAAAGGCTGCTGTTTGTGTCCTTTTCATTGGAATTAAAATAACTTCAAAAGCGTCACAGCTGGTTCTGGACGGTGACAGCGGTGATCCAGGCCGTGTTGGGCTTTTTCACAACCAGAACGTTTTGATATTAGAATTCATTAACTAATAATGGCCACGTCTGAATGTTCACAATAGGGCTGCACCGTTTGGGGAAAATACTGTATCTAATCTTTGCTCTTTCCCTTTTCTCTTCTCCTCTTCTATCCTCTCTCTTCTTTTTCTCTTTCTCGCTTCATTCATTCAGCCACCTCATCTTTGCTGTTTTCCTCTCTCTTTCTCTCCCCCTCTCTCTCCTTCTGTTCTCACTCTCTCCTCTATTTTTTCATTTCTATGTCTCTGCTCTCTCTCCTATGCTCTATATCTCTCTCCTCTTTTCTTTCTACTCCTCCTCTTTCTCTCTCTTCTTCTCAACTCTCTTCTTCCCTCTCTTCTCTTTTTCTCCTCTCTGCTCTTCTCTCTGCCCCCCTTTTCATTCATTCTCCACATGTGCATCTCTCTCTCTCTCTTTCTTCCTTTCCCTCTTTCTCCTCTCCTTCTCACTTTCTCTGTTCATTCCTTCTCTCTTCCTCTCTTCTTTTTCTCTTCTCTTCTCTTCCCTCTCTCTCCTTCTCTTTCTCTCTTCTCTTTCTTCTTCTCCCCTCTCTCTTTCTCTTTCTCTCCTCTCTCTTCTCTTTCTCTTTCCTCTTCTTCTCTCTCTTCTCTTTCCTCCTCTCTTTCTCTTTCTCTCTCTCTCTTTCTATTGTCTCTCTCTCTTTCTATTTCTCTCTTTCTCCTTCTCTCTCCTCATCTCTCACTTTCACTCCATCCTCTCTCTCCTATTCTCTAACATTTTCTCTCCTCTCGTTTTCTATATACCCTTTTTCTCATTTTCTCTCTCTCTTTTTACCTGTCTTACTCTGTCTTTTCTCCCCATTTATCCTTCTCTCTCTTTACACTTCCCCCACACTGTCTTTCTTTCTTTTTCTTTTCTTTTCTTTCTTTCTCTCTCTCTTCCTTTGTCACACCTTCCTCTCTTCTGTCTCTCTTCTCCCATCTCCTCTCTCTCTTCTTTAGCCCTCCTCACTCTGTATCTCTTCCTATCCTCTCCCTCTTTTAACCCTTTCTCTCCCCCCTCCTACTCTCTCCCTCGGTCTCATCCTTTCTCTTTCGCTCTCCTTCTCTCTCCCCATCAATCCTTTCTCCCTTCCTTCCTCTTTCTGTCTCTCTCTCTTCCATTGTCTTTTGTCCCTATCTCTCTTCCCTTACCCTTCCCTCTTTCTCTTTATCTCTCGCTCTTCTCATCATTTGGACCCTTCTTTTCCTCTTCTTCTCTGTCTCTCTCTTGCGTTTTCTCTTGTTCCTCCTCTCTCCTTCTTCATCTTATCTTCTCCTCTTTCTTTTTCCCCTCACATTCAATCCTCACCCCTCCCTCTATTCTCTTTCTTCCTCTCTCTCATTCTTTTCGTTTCTCATTCTCCCTCTCTCTCTCCCTCTCTATTTTATCTTATCCTCTCCCCTTCTCTCTTCTCTCATCCTTCCCTCTCCCTCCCCCTCTCTATTTCCATCCCTCTCTGTCCCTCTTTCTCTCTCTCCCTCTCCTTTCCCCCTCCCTCTCTGATCCTTCTCTCTCTCTCCTCCCTCTCTCTCTTTCACCCCCTCTCTCTCTCTCTCCCTCTTTTCTCTCTCTCTCCCTCTTTCCCCCTCCCTCTCTCCTCCTCCCTTTTCCCTCTATCTCTCTGCTCCGTTCCCTTTCTCTCCTCCCTTTCTCTCTCTCTCCTCTCCTCCCTTTCACTCCTCCCTCTCTCCCTCTCTCCCTTCCCTCTCTCTCCTCCCGATCTCTCTCTCTCCCTCTCTCTCTCATCTCCCTCTCTTCCCTCTCTCCTCCTTTTCTCTCCCGCCTCTCTCTCTTCTCCCTCTCTCTCTCTCCCTTCCCTCTCTCCTCCCTATCTCTCTCCCTCTCTCCTCTCTCCCTTCCCTCTCTCTTTCTCTCTCTCCTCCCTCTCTCTCTCATCTCCCTCTCTCTCTCTCCCTCCCTCTCTCCCTCTCTCTCTCCCTTCCCTCTCTCCTCCCTCTCTCCCTCTCTCTCATCTCCCTCTCTCCTCCTCTCCCCTCCCTCCCCTCTCTCTCTCCCCCTTCCCTCTCTCTCTCTCTCTCCCTCTCTCTCATCTCCTCTCTCCTCTCTTCCCTCTCTCCCTCTCTTCCCCCCCCCACCTCTCTCTCTCTCCTCCCCTCTCGCTCTCCCTCACCCCCTCTCTTCCCCTTTCTCTCTCTCTCTACCCTCTCTCCTCTCTCTCTCTCCTTCTCCCCTCTCTCTACCCTCTCTCTCTCCTCTCCCTCTCATCCCCCTCTCTCTCTCCTCTCCCCCCCTCCCTCTCTTCCTCTTTTCCTCTCTCCCTCTCCTATCCCTCTCTCCTCCGTGCCCATGCCGTGCTCTCTAAACCTGCGGTCCACATTAGGGACACATCATATTTCACGTCGTTTATCGTTGGGACGGTGAGGAGCTCGCGGAGGCAAACCGCAGCACTAAAAATACACGTGTGTGCGGTCTGGGTCGAGCATCGCATGAGTCCGGATCGTTTTGGGGAACGCCGTGGCCCGGGCCCAAACACACCATGATGACAGAGCTCTTTAATACCAAAACACACTGGCATTTTCTCTACGCACATGCAGGCAGAAACAGGGAGAGACATCAACAACAACAAACTTATTTTTGAAGATATGTGGGTCTCGTTAATCCAGCGTTTATTTTCACATGTTAAATAGCAAAAGACACAAAAAAAAAAATAGAAAAAACAACTCATAAATGCTAATCTTCAAACGTAGATGTAACACTCTTAGTTAACGCCAAATAAACTATTTTTTGGTGGCTGTTCAAACGCTCTTGTGACATTTATTTTAAGTCTCTATAACACATTTTTAGTTAAATTACCTTTTAAACAGAAGTTTGTTCAAAAAGTTGCTCCAATATATTTTTCTGGCCTTAGTATTGCCCTCATATGACCAGCCAGTCCCTACACCTTTGACAGACACTTTACAAAGACGTGAGGGTCTGGGATCAGAGCGCCGGGGTTCAATTTCGAGGACGGGCTTTCCGAGTGCGGAGTCAACCAATCACAGAAAACAGTGACGCGCTAAACCAGATGTTTTTGTAAATATGTAGTGCAAGGATTTTTTTCAGTATGAAGGCTCTCAAACGGTTTACTGCTCCAGTTTGATTGAATTGTTCCTAATTATTCAAAACTGAAGCTAGAGCTGGAAAAAAAAAGATCTATCAGCTATGTTATCCGCCATCTTGAATATTTTGATATGGTAGAAAAAGTTTTAAAATTGCGAAGCGGAGAGGGGAGGGGGCGTTTGCGATTGGATGGTCCTAACTAACGACAAAATGATTGGCTCCGTCTTCTGTTTCAGACCCTTCTTAATTCAGACAGAATATACAGTAGGAGAGGCTGACTGGTCAGGCAAATTGCCCTCAGCTCTACTGGGATTTTCTGTTTCAACGGCATGCACGACGCTCCGCGTCATAGAAAAACTGAAAAGTCAAAACTACACAGAGTTTATCACTCAAAAAACAAAAGTTCTGCTGCCAATTAAACATTTGTGAATGAAATTTGACCCTACGACCCTTAAAGTTACTTTCAGGTAAAAAAAACGACAAGAAAAACATTGTTTCAAGCTTCAGGAGACAGACGTCTGCTCTCGTCCTGTTTTGTTGTTTCATTCAAAGAAGTTTCCCCAGTTAAGCAGATGGATAGCATCTCTTTCTGCAGGGAGCATGGGCAATGGCATTGATCAATAATCCCTCTATAGCCAGTTGAAAATTCCTAAATGTTCTGAAACTCAACTAGCGAACAATGAACTGCTCCAGCTGTCCTTCCCTCCTGCCCGCTAGCTGTGGCTGGTTTCGAAAATTGAATAATGCGCACCAGCCTGATCTCACAAGAAAGCGTACATATACCACGACATAACGCAACATGTAAATTGCGTATGATTAGCACGAGTTTACGGCTCTTTTGCGTAATTATAGTACGCGTCACAGTCCCCGTTCACTTCAATGGTGGTTGTTAAGAAGTGTTCTTATTCATGAAAATTAACAAAATCCTACATCTAATCTTAACCTACCCCAAGCCCCAACCCTAATGTTAACCATTTTAGTAACTTTTGCCTGAACTTACCCGTTTCACCTGAAGAAAACGTCTCCACGTGCTTCAACCAAACTCGTGGCATTTTTACGCTTTTTCATATCGTGCTAAATGTACGGCGTAACATAAGTACGCAAAACAGGACTGATATCGTGCTAAAAATACGCTATTTTTGTGTGGTTTATTTGTACGCCTTCTTGTGAGACTGTGTTGGATTTAGATACGCATTTCTGTGAGACTGTTGAGCTCAGAAGAGAACCCAAGGCATCAAGGGATGAACATGCAAACTCCACCCACGGAACAATCTCCTTATTGGGAAGCCAGAGCTCTAACCACAAAGTCCCAGCTTCACGAAGAGTCCAGTCATTTATTTTTGCTCAAAAGTGAGAAGAGAAGAGAAAGTTTAGTCAGGTGAAAAAAAGTCCAGTGTCCTGAAACAATCTGCATTAAAACACTGGACCAGAACCGTGCACAAACAGACCGCTGTGTAGTTCCCCTCGGCTCTGCCTCGTTGCAGCCAGTCACTTCTGAATCACTGTTATTAAAGAGGAAATATGAGCATTATCAAAGTCTCAGCACTCCGACATCACTCACCAGACGCCGGGCTTTGAAACTCTGACTTCAATCGAGACGCTGAATTGATGAGGTGAATAAAACAACGACTAAAACGCCCTGAAAACGCGGACCACCAGAATGCACAGAACTAGTCCAGCCGCCCCGAGCATCCATCAGCGTCCGTCTGCGGAGAGGAGAAGTTATTGTTCAGGTTTAGTAAAAGGAGAAAAATGGACTTTGATTTATCGTCGGTGGATCTTGGAGTCGGCGCTGTAATATTTCTAACCTCAAATTGCTTCTTTAAAAAACTGTTTGGGTTTTTGACTCGAAACAGGGATTTTCAGTTGGTTGGTTGTAGTAAATTATTAAAGACGTTTTATTAGAAAATCAAATTTCAAGAGTTTTTAAGGTTACGGTACACTTGTCCTCGTAAAGTGGGGTAACCAGACGGCCCTATTTAACCCGAAACAGTCCCAGGTTTGAGTCCTGACTCCCATGTTCCACAATAGGTATCAGAAACCACTGCTTTGTCCAAGTAGTCAGGACTTTTTATCACTTGGAGACATTTCCTTTATCAAAATAGACAAAAGCCTTCTTGCAAGTTACTAAGACACATTTAAAAAACATAAAGTTTTGAATGCAAATTAATTTACTTTATGAAAAATAAGGTATTTATTTACCCATTCTTATCACAGTTTTTCTTAAGACTCTTTGGTCGCCTGGGGAATGAAGAATATTCTCTTTTGGTGAAAAAAAACAAGAGCAGAGAGATGTCCACGTGTGACACTTGTTTTATTCCAAGAGTGACTAACTCATAGCCCAAGAGCCAAGATTTTCAGCGGTCTTCCTTGAAGAGCCACACTTTTCGACCTACTTCCACCACCAGGAGGTGACCTTATTTAGAAATATATTTATTTTACAACACAGACTTTTAAACCCATAGACCCTTTATTACAAGTATATTTCAATCTAACAAGGTTTTGATGTAATTCAGTGTAGTTCAGGGGGGTCTGGGGATCCTCCCCCAGGAGAATTTAAAAAATCTTTTTACTGTAATTGAATTACAGAGGCAGTTAAAAAAAACAAAGTCTCAGATTAAGGGGCTCCACCCCAGACGCCTCCTTAGCTCTGCACCTGTAAAACTGGGTTTAGGAGCCTCAGTCAGACTCAGTCATGGCAGTGTCTACATTTCTGTTTCATGTTAGGTTACATTCAGGCAAAAGCTGTAAAAATGACTTTGAAGATTTCCACTGTTATTTCTGCATGTTTTATTTCACTGTAGATTTTGGACTTTTATCTATGTACATGAAGCAGATTTGCACAAATAAAGATCAATATGAAGTTAGTTTTACAAAATGTTACTGGGAGTTTGAAATGCTTCTCAAAGAAACGATCTGTCTTTTAAAAAGCTCTGATTTGATGCTGCAATGACATTTGTGTGCTTCTCCAAGTAGAGAGCGAGAGAGAGAGAAAGAGTGAGCTGCAAACTAAGCTAAGCCGCACATCCAATCACCAATCAAGTGTTTCATTAATCATCCCAGCATTTCCAGAACGCTTTCAGCGGGGGAAGTTCCAGATGGATAATGTGGTAGAAGTTGAATTTAACACATATCCATTTTGCATGAGCATGGTTATTTTTAAAATATTATCTTTTTGTTAATTGAGTACAGAGTCTAAAGAAACGCTCACACATTTGATGAAACCTGGATCGCTGTTGCAGTGAAGCGTGTCTCATCCTTCCTCTGACACATATGTTCTTCACATGTCTGATATCTGCTGCAGGTCTGCTCTTGTCTCCGCATTATTTCATCCATACGTGCTACATCCTGCATATTTCAGCTCGATGCAGGTACCTTCATTCAGAGACGCTCGTGCTGTTTACACAAGCCTTATCTGCAGACGGAGATCGCTCTGCTGCTGGTTCCACTCCTTTGATTACACTTTCTGGATCGGACAACAAAATGTCTCCACGGAAACCCGTCACGCTCTATTTTTATCCCAGCGTTGGGTTTTCAAAAGCGCGGTTTCTTTTTGGAGACGCGAGATAAAAGCTGTGAACATGCCATTTAACTTTATCACTAGAATAACACGGACACGTCGCAGGTTTTGTCCAAACACGGTGGTCGAAGCTTAGGGGGAGCTTGGTGCGTCAGCTGAGACACTTTTTTTAAAGATGAGAAAAAATATAACATTCTAAATACACTGAACAGAAAAAAACAACACATCCAATTTTGATGCCAACATGATACGGTGATAAATCTAATCATGAGCTCATTCCTGTGACAGTCTTTTATTTTGGATGAATAAATATTGTCATTCGCAATCAGCAGAAAAAGAATTAACTCTAAGTAGACAAGCAGCTACTAACTCTGTGCTTTTAAATATTTAACTATTTATTAGCTTGTGAGTATGGTTTCAATTAGTCTGTATTTATGCAGAGCTGTTCCATCTTTCAAGGCACTCAAAGTGCTTTAAGACACTGAGGCTGTGTGAGTTAAGTGTCTTGCCCAAGAACGACAGTCCACTCTTGTCGTCCCACTGTGGAACCTGGTGTTCCAGCGGTCTCCCATCGAAGTATTGACCAGGCCCTAACTTGCTTAACTTCTGAGATCTGATGGGATCAGACTTTGACAAGCTGCTACGACCTCTTTACACTGGATTTATTGAACACTTTACACGACACCCAAAGACTCTTCACTTTATCCAATCACATCACATTTCACGATCATGGATAAGCTACTGTAGCCTCAGCTGCCCTGGGGCGAGGCTGACGTTTTGTGCCATTGGTCCGTCTAATCATCACCAACCCTTCACACTCACACCAGATCTACACTCGGCATGAATTGAATTATGTATATACCAGAGGTCTGGACTTAGACGTTTTGTTGCCTTTAGACTGGATTTGATCAAATGGACAGACTCAAGACTCGACTTATATTATTAATAATATGTTACTCCCCCCCCCTTATTTGTGACCAGTTTAGCTTGGTGTATAATGTAAGAGAGGTTGAGTTTTTAGGTCTCTTTTATAAACATTATTTTTCTTTGGCATTTGTTCAAATCTTTGTTTTTAATCTTTTTCACAATGTAACCTGCACTTTGTCCAACATTGTTGTGTGAGGATAGCACAGAGAAGTCTCAGCCTTTTAACTGAGAGACAGGAGAACCACAGACAGGCTGCAGCTGTGTGGTCTCAGCTTGTCTCCTGATCACAGTCTGATGATTCAAATGTCCAGACTTCATTTCTCTGGTGTTGTTAGACGTCTTCAGACAGCGGAGCTCCTCGGGACAGGGTGGCTGTGTTCCTCTTCTCTGGGATTCAAAGACTGGATCTGGAGCTCACTGGTTGTCGGAACAAAACCTCCCTTTTTTTCCTTTTTTTGCTTTGCTCATTGATTCTGCAAAGTTCTTCAGCCTCTGGCTAATTCAATTTCATCCCTAAAACTTCACATGATCCAATAACAACCACAATTGTTAAAAGTCAAAGATTAAAACAAAGGGTGATGGAGAGAATCCAAGCGAGGAGGAAGCAGGGGTCCTCCGAGATCCAGGCCTCAACACTGGAGCAGAAGCATCTAAAACAGATACGCTATTTCATCTGTCGACCCCACTCACTGAAACTCACGTGATGAACATGATCAGATAATATAGTGAAGGACTCTTGAGCCAATTTAATGACTGCTACTGTACAACAGTTCTGGACAGATTATTATGTTTTTTTAGAACTTTTGCTGTTAAATATTTGCTTGTGATGATTTATATAATATCTTAAGGCTTTGTTTAACTGCAGTGACTTTTAACACAGACACATTTAAACGTAGAATCGTATTTTGTCCGTAGAAAGCCGCCTGGTGTGCAGAGCTGGACCGTGAGGCAGAGTTTGACTTGCCTCATCTGTGCTTTGTAAAAACTTCGTTTACTGTCAAATTAACTCACTACAAGCGCTCACTTTCACATTTTATTCTTTCTTGACAATTAGAAGACAAAGTACTCGAAAAAAGTACATCTACAAACATATTTTATCACTTTTTGTGGAGAAACAGTGCGTGAATATCTGCGTAATATCAGCAAGTGAAAATCACAAGAAATCAACTAAATTTGACAAATACGAAACATTTTACATACAGAAAACATAATATTTAGTCTTACTGACATCAAGTATTTTTTTCCCCATTTGTACTGCGGCACGGTGGCTGAGCGGTTAGCGCTCTTGCCTCATAGCAAGAAGGTCGCGGGTTCGATTCTGTGTGGATTTGCATGTTTCTCCCCGTGTCTGGGTGGGTTCCTCCGGGTACTCCGGTTTCCCACCAACCAATAACATGCATGTTAGGTAATATCCTCCAGCTACGGTAGTCCTGACCAAGCCTAGCAACAACATCTGGAGATGGGTCCCCGAGCGCTGCACTGTGGCCTCACTGCTCCTGAGGAGATGCTCCAGAGGCATTGAAGGATGGTCAAATGCAGAGGACAAATTTCCCTACGGGGACAATAAAGTATACCTTACCTTACCTTACTGGTGAGGCTGCTGGTTATAAACACGGAGGCCGATATATTGGAGTTATATCGAACTGTCCGAGCAACTGTACCACACCTCGAACGCTCTCTCTTTAAGACAGGGTGGTCTCTGTACCCCAGCTTTAGTTCTCTTCCATTTTCAAAAGAGTGAGTGGCGGCGCGCAAAAGTGCGGCGCCCCGGAGGCTCACTCCAAACATAATTTCGTTGTACTTCGTGACAATGACAATAAATCGTTCTGTTCTCTCTCTTTAGGACAGGGTGGTCTCTGTACCCCAGCTCTCTCTCTCTCTCTTTGGGACAGGGTCAGCTCTCTCTCTTTCTCTTTGGGACAGGGTGGTCTCTCTCTCTCTCTCTCTTTCTCTTTGGGACAGGGTCAGCTCTCTCTCTCTCTCTTTGGGACAGGGTGGTCTCTCTGTTTCTCTCTCTTTGGGACAGGGTGGTCTCTCTCTCTCTCTCTCTTTGGGACAGGGTGGTCGGTCTCTCTCTCTCTCTCTCTGACAGAATCCTGGCTCCGGCTCAGCTCTGCGGGACGGTGCAGTTTGATTTAGGGCAGGTCTGATGTTCCTTTTACAAGCTGTGGTCCAGTGGTCTCCGAGCGGCCATTTCAAGGCCCATAAAAAATAAAAGTAGATCATCTTGAGCTTCAGACCGGACCCGACCCAATAAAGTCACATCAGACCCTTTATAGTGTTTGTAAACAGAACTCCAAACACTGTAAATGACACAGTTCAGTCAGTGTACACCTTAAACTGTAAAAAAAACAAATATCTGACTGAAGCTGTAGGTGGCGCTGTGCCCAAAGTCGACAAACACGGAGCTTTGGGACGAGTCACACGGAGGTTTTGTTGTTTCAGCGCCACAAGTTTCACTGCGATTATGACGAAGAAGTTGACAGAACATGCCCAGAGGAGAGAGTGGTTTGTGTGGTTTAAGAGAGAGAGAGAGAGGGAGAGAGGGAAAGAGAGAGAGAGAGAGAGAGAGAGAGAGAGAGAGAGAGAGAGAGAGAAAGAGGGAGAGAGAGGGGGAGAAAGAGAGGGGGAGAGAGGGAGAGGGAGAGAGAAAGAGAGAGAGGAGGGGGGAGAGAGAGAGGGAGGGGGGGGGGAGAAAGAGAGGATGATAGATAGGGGGGAAAGAGAGAAAGAGGAAGAGAGAGAGAAAGAGAGAAAGAGAAAGAGAGAAAGAGGGAGAGAGAGAGAGAAAGAGGGAGAGAGAGAGAAAGATAAAGAGGGAGAGAGAGAGAAAGATAAAGAGGGAGAGAGAGAGAAAGAAAGAGGGATAGAGAGAGAAAGAGGGGGAGAGAGAAAAAAAGAGAAAGAGAGAGAGAGAAAGAGGGAGAGAGAGAAAGAAAGAAAGAGAGAGGGAAAGAGAGAGGGAGCGAGGAAGAGGATAGAGAGAGAAAGAAAAAGAGAGAGAGAGGGGGGCGAGAAAAGAGAGAGAGAGAGAGAGAGAGAGAGAGAGAGAGAGATAAAGAGAGAACGGGGGTGGGAGAGGAAGACAGAGAGAAAGAAAGAGAGGGATAGAGAGAAAGAGAGGGGGGGAAAGAAAGAGAGAGATAGGGGGGGAGGAGAGAGAGGGGGAGAAAGAGAAGAGAGAAACAAGATAGGGAGAGAGAGAAAAAGAGGGGATGAGAGAGAAAGAGGGAGAGAGAGACAGAGAGAGAGAGAAAGAAAGAGGGAGAGAGAGACAGAGAGAGAGAGAAAGAAAAGAGATAGGGAGAGAGAAAAAGATATAAAGAGAGAGAGGTGGGAGAGAAGGAGGGAGAGAGAGAGAAAGAAAGAAAGCGAGAGGAATAGAGAGAGGAAGGGAGAGAGAGGATAGAGAGAGAAAGAAAAAGAGAAAGAAAAAGAGAGAGAGAAATAGAGGGGGCAAAGGAGAGAGAAAAGAGAGAGAGAAGAGATAAAAGAGATAGGGAGAGAGAGAGAGAGAAAGACAGAGAGAGAGAGAGAGTCATGTGGTCAAAAGAAAAAGTCCACAACTCCAAATGCATCAGACGATAACAAAGTAAAGCAACATCTCTAAATCTGTGTAAATGTGCGTTATCGCCAAGGACAGGCCTATTCAACTATATGTACACAACAAATGTGTTTTACATCTATTACTACTATTGATACTGTTCCACAAACAACTCACATCAGTATTTACTAAAAATTCAATATTTGCACAAAAACAGATAAACACAAAAAACTGTATCAAGCCAAAACAAACTCTCAAACAAAATCTCAATGAACAACCAGACTTGACTCCGCGAAAATGGGACTAGACAGAGATGCAAAGCACAACTAATTTGGCTTACGTTAGAGATACTTCAAATTTGAACAGGACAAGACCATAGAACCTGAACTCGGACTAAACCAGGACTATAAGGTCTTAACTACTTAAATATCAGAAGAATCTAGTTCAAATTGTAGTAGAGTAAAAAAACTGCTTCAAAGTGCAAAGACAACATGAACTGGAGCGCCTATCTTGCCATGGTATGTTTTTTTCATTCTGGGCCAAAACATACTGCTTGAGTATCCCTGGTCTAGGCCTTTTTATAATAGAATATGTCTTTCACATCAAAATAATGGCCAGATGAGTATCCTATTGATCCCAGAGCAGAGTACAGATAGTCTTTCTTAAAAGCATGTGTGAGTGCTTCTTGGCCCTGCATCAGTCGGCCTCACGCTTTGCCCTGCAGCTTGTTATGATCCTTCTTCTATGTATTCTTTATGTGTTATCGTTTACAACATTCATCTGATGTTTAAAACCAAAAGCTTTTGTGAACTAAATACAAATAATGACAATAATACAGTAAACGAGCAAAAGCACGGGAGAATTTGACTCGAGTCACTCACATTCAACAGGCGCCTGCATAGAGGGATTTTCTGTCGACATCACGTGCTGCTCTACTGCGCATGCTCCCTGCAGAAAGAAATGTCTTCTATCTGCTTAGCTGGGGAAACGTCTTTGATTAAAACAACAAAACGGGACGAGAGCAGCTACTTTGCTCATCTGACAGACGTCTTTTAAGGTCGTAGGGTCCAATTTCATTCACAAATTTTAAATTACTGGTAGCAGCATAACTTTTGTTTTCTCACAGATAAACTCTTGTTAGCTGACAACGGTGCTTTTTTGACTGGTTTCCACTGTTTGTGTCCATGAGCGGTGGCTCTTCCTGCACATCGGGTGCGCACATCACCCTGTGTTGATAAACAAATAACCCTCTAGAACAGGGGTCACCAACCCGTCAATTGCGATCTACTAGTAGATATCCGAGGCAGTGGAAGAGACCCCAAAGCCCCTGCCTGTTTGTATGAACTTTAACCACAAGCTACACACGCGATGTACACACCTCGAAATACACGTGTGATGTACACGTTCGAACTACAGGTGCGATGTACACACTCGAAATACACGTGTGATGTACACGTTCGAACTACAGGTGCCGATGTACACGCTTCAAATACATGCGAATTACAAGCACAAGCTGCAGCAGCTGGATTCTCCAGTGTGGCTCACTGAGCACACAGTGGCGGCACAACGCCAGGCGACAGCGCGGCTCCTGAACACTCGTGCTCAAAAGAGAGAGGAGCAGGATAGAGAAAGAGGAGCAGGTGGAGGAGACAAGTAGGCTAGTGCCACAGAATCCAACCTGCTCACGCTGGGTTGTCCAATACAGAAGTTTGTTTGTTGTTGATTTGAGTCAAAGGAAAGATGACTTTCTCAAGCCCCTCCCCTCACTGTTACCATGGTAATCACCAATCACACAGTAGTTTGAAATGAGGTGATGACAGCTTCAACTCTTTTATAGCTTTTTTTTTGTAGCTACAACAATTTATTTAAGTGTTGCCAACTGTGTTACATTGTAGCAAGTTTAGGTTATAACACATTTTGATTACTATTATACTATAATACTAAAGAAAGTCTATATAGGCCAACGGTGTTTCAACAGACTATAGACTAGTCTGAAATCAAAACTTTCAACATCGCTTATTAAACAAACAATGTTAATCTATAGGTAGATATTTGAGCTGTGCTCAGTCTAAAAGTAGCTCGCGAACTGAAAAAGGTTGGTGACCACTACTCTAGAGCGAACCTCAGACTTTACAAAACGTCATGGCATTTGCTAATGGTCTATAATTTGATATTTCACAACTTCAAGCATTTTTCTCACCAGCAAAGCACCTTTAACATAAGTTTTAATATTATAGTGACCTGTTTTGTTTGTTTTGTGCAACTGTTCAGATACAAAGTCAGTGACTCTGGCCTCATGGTAAGAATGTGTTATAGAGTGAATTCCAGACTAAAGCAGGAGCAGAGCTGCACTGGGACAAGAATGTGTGCTGGTTCTATCTCTTTCTCTTCAGCCTCAGACGTGGGCTGGGCTCTGGGTGGACCTGCTTCCCTCGGGCCACTGGGAAACCCTTTCACATTCTTCTAACTTATAGTGTTTGACGAATGTTGGCGCGGCTCGGTTTTTTCAGAAGTCTGGAGGAGAAACATCAGGGTGAGACTGAATCCAGGTCTGAGCAGGACAAAGCAGCAGTTAGGACTAGAAGACTTTATGTTTTCCTTAAGATAAAACTGCTCACATCTCATCAGTTTGCAGCACAGGCAATGGCTGACACACAAAGTGAATAACTCAAGTTCAGACAGGATTTGCTCTATTTGCCTCACTATCTAAACCACCTCTGTCCACTCCGTACCGCACCTGCCCTTTCCCGTTTTATAAATCATTTTGTCTGCCTTATCTTTCGAGTACCGGGCCTATTTAGCATTAAAATTAATCAAAATTTATCATTATTTATTTCTCTCTCTCTCTCTTCCTCTCTTGTTTCTCATTCTTCCCTTTTCTCTCTCTTTCTCTCTCTCTCTCATCTCTTTCTCTTTCTTTCTCTCTGTGTCTCTCTCTCGCCCTTTCTCTTGTCTCCTTTCCTCCTTTCTCGCTCTTCTCTCTCATTTCTTTCCTCTCTCTTCTCTCTCGTGTGTCTCTCTTTTTCCTTTTCTCTCTGTCTCTTTCTCCCCCTCTCTCTCTCATCTCCCTTTCCTCTCTCTTCTCTCTCGTGTGTCTCTCTTTTTCCTTTTCTCTCTCGTCTCTTCTCCCCTCTCTCTCTCTCATCTCCCTTCCTCCTTTCTCTCTCGTCTTTTTCCTCTTTCTCACCCTCTCTCATGTCTTTCCCTCTTCTCTATCTCTCTCTCATCTCTTTGCCTCCTTTCTTGCTCTCTTGTCTCTCTTTCCCTTTCTTTCTTGTGTCTCACCCCTTTTCTCACTTCTCTATGTCCTCCTTTCTCTCTCTCTCATGTCTAACCCTCCCCTTTGCTCTTCCGTGCCTCTTTCTCTCTCTCATCCCTCTCATTGTCTCCCCTTCTTTCTGTGTCTCTCTCCTCTCATTTGTCACTCTTCTTGCTCTCCGTCTCTCTCTTCTCTGTGCCTTTCTCTTTCTCTCTCGCTGTCCAATCCATAAGTAAGGTTTAGTCTTTTTCTCTCGCTCATTTGTTTGTTTCTCAGGCCTCTCTATCGCTCCTCTCTCTCATTCCTCTCTCCCTCTCTTTGTCTGTCTTTATCTCTCTTTTTCCAGTTGTCTCTCTTCTCCCTCTCTCTCCTTCTCTGTGTTTCTCTCTTTGTCCCTCTCTCTCTCCCACCCACCCTCCCTCTCTCTCTCACTCTTCTCTTCAGTTCTTCGGGGTGGCCTGTCGCTCACACGTTTCCCCTTCTCGGAGCAGGTGAAGTAAAAGCTCACAGTTGTTCTTTTGGTAAAGCTTTGGCAGCGTCGGGCGTCTGTTATTTTTAGCTCTGTACCTGGAATAAGAGTTTGGCAGAAGGGCGTTTCCTCGTCGACACACACGCAGACGCTCACACGACTCACACGCTTAACGGGAAAACATGAATGAGACACAAAACAGAAATAAATGAGCTGGAGTTGGATGTGAGAGAAGCTTGGCTGCTGCTGCTGCACGAGGCGGCTGTGGTTTAATGCAGTCGTGTAATATTAGGTTTAGGGTAAATATGATTATTAGTGGACACATGAGCAGAAGAAGCAGAAACAGAAGCATAGACAACAGCAGTGTTTGTAGAAGAAAGTAGCTGTAGTTTCACTGGAATTCTTCTGCAATACTTTCCTCGGAGTGAGTCTGGTCACCACTCCCTCTGCTGCTTCTCAAATCAACTCCATAACAAATCATTTATGTGACACACCTGAACTCAGAAAATAGTTTTCTCAAAGAGCTTTCGTTTTGGTTGCTGCAAAACTTTAGATCTCAAACTCAAATGGAGCTCGGACCAAAATAATCAAAGTCAGAGCTGGTTAAATCTTTATAAAAGGGTTTATTAGATGCAAAAAACATAACACATGTTCACATTCTTCTTCCATGTGAACAAAGTAAATAAAAGTGGGTTACTGGGGTCAGTCTGTCCTCTTCAGAAAATAAATAAAAATTATAGCAGCTACGCCTAACCTGGCTCACACAGATGGATAAAATGTGCTGAACACAGATATGAGTTCTTCTGAAACTTTCATTCATTTTTCTACTGCTCACGGGTGACTGGAGCCTATCACAGTGACTTTGGGCCTTGGGCGGGGAACACACTGGACAGTGGCTAACTCGTCGCAGAGTTAGACATTCAATCACTCTCTTATTCACTCACAGGGAAATTTACAGTGATGCCCAATTAACCTAAACATACATGTTTTTGGAGGTGGGAGGAAACTGGAGAAAACCCATAGTGACACGAGGAGAACATGCAAACTCCACCCAGAGAGATCATGAGATGTTGATATGGTCCAACCCAGGTGTCGAACCCACGACCTTCTTATTGGGAAACCAGAGCTCTAACCACTCTGCTACTGTGCACTGAATCTTTACTTACTGAAAGTGTTTGGGAAAAGCTGGGATGTTAATAAAATACATGGAGCTGTTTGGTTGTGCAGTCCACACACCGATTTAGTTTGTGCTTAACCAGTCACAACAATGAATGTTAATGCAGTTTTCAACATGAGATAGAATAAGTGCCACTCTTCTTTCAAAAAGGAAATACTCAGTATTTTTGCTAAAACAGAATCAAACGCAGCAGAAACATGTGCATCCACAGGAGCCCCCAACTTTGTTTAGCTACTTACTGTCATCTTTGCTAACCTCCATTGCATTAGTTTCTTAAATGCAGAGAGTGAAGAGATCAAATGAAATGGGTGAGATCTCTTGTAAATCCATTCTACATCTGTAAACAGTCTGAACCTACTTACAAACTCACTTATGAGTCACTGTTCATAATCACAATTACAACATTGATCATATTTCAAATTGAAATTCTATTATTTGCACGGACCTTTGCTCAGGTCAGGTATCACAAGACTGCAGACGGTTCCCAAAAAGCAGGAAGTACAGATGTCCAATCAGCAACATTAGTATGTTGGTCAGAACCAGACTGTGTATGTTTTTCCTTTGACCTCCTGTCAAATATTAACTTATATGATACTGTACTTTTTAATTTGCAAGTTTCTATCCATCTATATACCAAGGCTGTGTCCCACTAACATGGGGTAGCCGGGTGACTGGAGCCTATCCCAGTGACTTTTAGGCCTTAGGCGGGGAACACCCTGGACAGTGGCCAACTCGTCGCAGGGTTAGACAGACAACCATTCACTCTCTCATTCACTCACTAAGGGAATTTTGCAGTGATGCCCAATTAACCTAAACATGCATGTTTTTGGCGGTGGGAGGAAACCGGAGAAAACCCACGGTGACACGGGGAGAACATGCAAACTCCACCCAGAGAGATCGTGAGATGTTGATATGGTCCGACCCGGGAGTCGAACCCACGACCTCCTTGTTGGGAAGCCAGAGCTCTAACCACTTGGCTACCGTGCAAGTTTACCTCATAGAAACAGCAACAATCACTAACACATGTTTATACTTTACCAATAAACCTTGATTGGCTTAATTTAAAAAAAAAGTCCCCTCCTACTGTGACGAGAACGAACCAATGATGCGATGTCAGACAGTTTCCACAAAATGAAATTAAACCGGTCGATGCCCAGGTGTATTCTCTTGATTTCACAAATTCACAGATATCTCAAGAGACCAGCCAGGTTAGCTAAATCTTGTTTGAATGCACTTTTTTTATGTAATTCAAAAAATGTGAGTCCTCCAAAATGACACAAGGCTTTAATGTAAACAACAACACAAAAGAAAAACTATCTATTAAAGTTTTGTTTGTTCCAACGCAACCAATAGCATCACATTGTATTCACTCTGGTTATTTCTTTAGTGACAAGACTCATTTACTTTTTGCTTTACAACAATAACAAACATTCAAACAAGATTAATTTAAGCTTCCAAACAACTGCATTAAAACTATAATTAGCCTCTATATAATCACAGCCTAATACTGGAGTCTTGCTGCTAGTTGCTGTTCTTGGGTTGAGTGGAAGTTGTCAGAGCCTGTTCAGGAGTTTAGTTGAGTCAGCAGTGGGTGGGTCTATTTTTAGGAGCAATAACAGAGTGGAGAGCGTTGTGTCGCCTGCAGGAGTTTGACTGTGGCTCTGGGCCAATGTTTACACGGCTCCGAGGTCACGCTGAACAGGGCTGGATTTAGAGCTGCTTCTGCTGACTCACACACACAAACAAAGAGGCCTAGAGCTTCTGGAGTCACATCAAGAGGTTGTGTTCAGTATGTAGAATGTTGAGACATAAAGCCAGACGGTGGACAACAAGCTGCTTCAGAAAATCTTTCTTTTCCTCCAATGTTAGTTCCTTCCAACTACTTTCTCAGCCCAAACTGCAGCTAATGAAACAGGTAACGAGACGAGACACAACTGCATCAAGAGTTCATAACACAAATATCTGATGAAGTAATACGGCTACTGATTTAATAAAAAAAAAAAATACCGCGGCGAAATACTGCAGATTTCTGTATATTTTGTAGAATTTCTTTCCCAAAGCCTCTAAAACAAGAGGCTATTTGTCCTGAAAAAGTTTCAGATTGTATTTCTGTCCATAAAGTCCAGCGCAATAATGCAGCTTATCAGTTGTTCCAGCATCGGTGTGCAGAAGGACCAGAGGCGGAGCTCACAGGGGAGCAGAGGCTGAGGCCCCCTGAGAAACACTCACACCAAGAGAAACTTGGTTTATTTATTAATAATAACTAGGGCCGGGAATCAATAAAAAACAAAAAAAAAAAAAATCAAATTGATTGCAAATCTGAAAAAAAAAAAATAATAATAATAATAATTTTAAATTTTTGCATACCCTTGGTAAATGGTACAAAGTCTTCAAAGTTGTCATCTGGACAGGGTTTCTGAAGAGCAAGACGTTTCGACTCTCATCCAAAGTCATTTCAATCATCAGATTGTCTATCTACAATTAGCTTAAATAGATCTAATATTTTATACTGAAGCCTTTTCGGTTGATTTAGGTTATGCACATTTTTTTAATGACACCAAAATAATATATATATTGAAAGTAATACACGGGTCCTTTAATGAAGGCCCGCCCCTTTAGGAGACTCGTCTGTCTCACAGAACAAAGCTCTTTTCTATAATGAAAGATCGTTCAGACACAAACAAACTGATACACGTAGCATGGAGCAGTGGTACAGAACAGAAAAGTGTGGCATGAAAAGGGAGAGTGGTAGAGAAGAGTGCAACATGTGAGAACGCAACAGGAAAGAGCGCGGGAGAACGTAGTGCGGTACGGCCCGGAAGATGCGGCGGACACGGCAGGGTGACTCAAAACGGCACGCACGACCACACATGTCACACACGCACACGTACAGAAGGAAAGAAAAGGCAGAAGACACTTGGTCTGGCGCTGAGATTTGCGCAGCAGAGCAGGAGGAGCGAGTAAAATTAATGAATGCATCAATTTATTTTGACGCAATTAAAAGTAAAAATTAACGCACTGCCTTAAGGCGATAATTTTCCCAGCCTAAAAATAACATTACAAATCTAAATTAGCCCTCTACTGCATGACTTTTTATTTTAGGAGGAAAAAAATATTTCAAGATACTTTTTGAGAGCTTGTGGGTCCTGACATTATATCGATTATAACATTTGACCCCCCACGCCCCCCCACAAAAATCTGGGTTTGTTGCCTCAGGGCAACAGTGTGCGATGAGGGTACTAAAACACCAGGTTTTCAATACTGAATGGAATAGGAGAAAATAATCTAAAAATGTATCAGAAAAGGTTTTATTCAACATAATACTAAAATTTACCTAAAAAGAGCCAATTTAGGAGAAATGACGTTCCCACTTGCACCTATATCTACCAGCTCAAGGAGTTGCACTATTCGCCCTGTGTAGATCTCAAAGTTATGTGGAATACCTTCAGAGCTGGCTAAAATGAGAGGTAGATATTGCTTGTTCTTATTCTTTCCCTTGAAGGGAACTATCTGTTCATCCACAGCCAGCTTCTCAACTCATTGGGATGGATTACAATTTTGAAATAAGATGGTCTACAAGTGGTCGGATTTTGTAAAGTGGATCTGGACTTCCTGCAGGTATTGCCTCATTGTCATTGAAGTGGAGAGCTTTCTTGATGGCCTCCCATCTGTTCAGACTCATGGTATCAGCTACTTGATGCACCCGAGAGGCCTTGGACCAAAACATCCGAGTGGCTGGTAACCCAAACAGTGACATGTAGACCAGGGGTTCTTAACCTTTTTGACCCCGAGGCCCAAATATTCATGTAGAAAGTACCTGGGGCCCAATCTCCTATTAATGTATTGTACTTTACTGCTTTTGTGGCCCTCAAAGAGTGCTCGCGGCCCAACTTTGGGCCCCGGCCCTATGGTAAAGAATCACTGATGTAGACTACAGTACTATGAACTGTTCAAGTTCTTTAGTGCTGAGGTTTAAAGGCCTGCTTGGGTTGCACTGTATAGCATACAGGTTTGACTGCTCTGTGATCACTGACAGGATATTGTCTGAAAAAAACATCTTGAAGTAATCTTCTGATCTCGGAAGGCTTCCTTGCCATTCAGGATAGTCGGGGAAGTTGGCATTATGGGGTGTTCTCCAGCCATTGTCTTCCTCTGGTTCAAACACCTCATCCTCATCCTCATTTTCATCCCAACACACACACACCAACACCAATCTTACAGAACCCTGACTGACCCCTGACCTACACTGAGTGTCAAACCTGATTCAGGGAGCCACTCTTCTCCACTATCACTCTCGTCCTCAAGCTCACTGTCTTCGCTGTCGGATGGAACTTCCCTACCATGTTCATCTTGGACCCATAAAATGTTTTTATGTCCATTTCCCACAAGCAGTAGTACTCATTATTCACTCCAACACATCTCTTCTTTAGCACTAATTTTCCCAACAAAAGTGCTACATCTGCATGATGTTGCCCTAGGGCAACATACCTAAAACACAGTATTAGCATAAACATACAAGTAAAAATGATATGTAAACAATCAAATGTGCATCTTGACATATTTCTGGACATTATAATATTTTTTTAATCAAATTATTCCAATTTAACCCAGAGAAAAGTGTTGTTTATCTTACCGTTACCTAGCACTGTGTCACATGTGACTTTGCTTCCAGAAATGACTGCTTCAGACTCAGTCAAATGTGCACACCCACTTCAGCCTCTGATTTTATTGGACAGAAACATGTCTGCTAACATTATAAAAAACAAAAAATAAAAAAAAACTTAAAGGGCCAGTGTCCAAGCCAAAAAAGTGGTTTGTTGCCTAAAAGCAACACTATGCGGTAGAGGGTTAGACATAAATAAAAATAAAAACATTTGTTGACCTAAAGCTACGGTCACAATGACCCGTACGACCTGCTACGACCTCTCTGCGAACGATTTTTTTTCCCATTTCCTACGTCATTCTTGAGGCGTTGTTACGAAAAAACAGCGCTCGCAACCCGTTCGTAAGTTCGTAGACAGGTCTATGGTCTTGTTAAAGATTTTCTACGACCAGTCTACGAACGCAGAGACTCAAGCCTGTGTAATGTGCCTGGGCGGCAGAGTCAAAGTGGAGAGAGCTGCGCTCTGGAGACTGCGCAGCTCTTGAGGCGCAGTTTAGCCTGTACGAGGGAGCTAGCTTTAAACACGGAAAGGAGCGGACAAGGAGCGCACGGGGAGGACAGACAAGGAGCGCACGGAGGGGACCGGACAAGGCGCACGGAGACGGGATGGAGCGCGCAGGGGGCCCGGACCCAGAGCGCGGGGACCAGACCCGGAGCGTGAAGGGATGAGATCACTTGAAACACGGCCAGGAGCGCACGGAGAGGAACGGACCCGGGGCGTGCAGGAATATCGCTTGAAACACGGCCGGACCGGACCAGGAGCGCACGGAGAGGAACGGACCCGGAGCGTGCAGGAATATCGCTTGAAACACGGCCGGACCGGACCAGGAGCGCGCGGGGAAAACGCAAATCGCCTGGAGATGGACACAACCACGGGGAGAACAGCTGTAACAGACGTAGACATTTGGACAACTTCTGCTCGCTGGCGATTTGGGAAGTGCTTCAAACTTTTTTTATATGAACATAATGATGTCAGTGGATTAGTCTTCAGCATCCGTCTTCGCTTTGGGAGTTTTGGCGTCTCCTCTGCAATACTCAGGTAAGAAACAAAGCGGTTTTGATGTTTTTACGGAGGTTTGACTTTGTGAGTTTGTTGTGTTTTGAGTGTGAGAGACAAACGAGAGAACAGATTTCAGACAAAGCCTACAGAATATAGCTATTCATAAGCATATTTGTGTTTTGCTGGTGTGCAAATAGGTTATTGCTATTCCGGTACGGTTTACGAAAGGTTTAATAGCTAAAAACACCTTGATAAAGGCTTGAGTTGGACGCAGGGACATCGCGCAGCTCCTGTGCGATACAAAATAGATGTAGGATTACCGCAAAGACGCATTAAACAAGCTTTAGGGCACACGCAAGGATGCCGTACGGCTTCATTTCCCCAAGAATGTCGTGAGTTGTTGGTGAGAGCTGAAAGTCTGCCGTAAGAAGACTGTAGGAAAACAGTTTCCACTCCACGAGCCAAGTACGAACTCCAGATTTCGTACGACCTGTAAAATTCGTACGACCATTTTATTCGTACGGGTCATTGTGACCGTAGCTTAAAATAGCCTACTCCAGGTTTAGGGAAAATGCATCAGTTTTATTCAAAAGTTGCTGCAGCAGAATAGTACATTATCTCTTTATTGTAAGAATTATTTAGCCTAGTTATTTTTGTCTTGTATAATGGAAAAGTCCACTTAAATGCTGCTTTGGCTTGACTGATTAAGGTTTATAGAAAAGATTGGAAGGCCCCGAAGATGATTTTTACTTAGGGCCCCCAAAAGGCCAGATGTGCCTCTGGGCGAGTGGTTTACAGGAAGTTTAAATAGAACACCTTGCTGTACTCATAATCTAAAATGTTTTGCACGGGCCAAAAGAAGAAGCTCACTCACACATTAGCTTAGTGAAAATAGGTCTTCTGCCAAGAAATGTTGGACCTACAGTCATGTGGGAATTATAATTTTTGATTGAATTATAGCTGGAATATTCTAAAGTGCTCCTGGATGTTCTGATTTTTTCTTGCAGAAAAACATTTTCAAATGCCAAAACTGTTTGTAATAACAATAAGTAGAAACTTGTCAACAAAAACATGTCATCAATGAGGCCCATTGTACTTTACCAAAAAATAGCTAGATTGTTTTTTTTATGCTGCGTTCAGACCGGACAGCATCTTGGCGTATTTGCATCCATTTTCAATGTTAAGTCAATGTAAACCCGCGTCTTGAGCGTTTAAGCGAATTTTCCGCGCGTATTGACGTCTGGGGCGTCAGTTGACGCGCGTTTTGGCTTCTGAAAACGCGGCGTCTTGAGGATTAGAAGCTGTAAGCTGCGGCGGCCGCAAATTTGCCCGAAGCTGCGGCCGCCGCAGGAGTTGGGAAAATCCAACTTCAGACGCGTTGGAAGCTGGCGTCAGCCAATCAGAGACTCCACTCCTGTGACACGTGACATGTTGTTCCCTGTCACACCAAGAGGAAAGGAGGACTGTTTACTGAAGTCTTTTAATAACTTTTTTAACGAAAGGTGGCTTGTTTGGGGGGCTTTTTTCAAAGACTTGGCTGTTCGTTGTTTTGAAAATCTGGAGACACGGCAAACACGGGACATGATCTGGACTTACAACGCGCTCACATGGATGTATTAAAAATGCCCAGTGCCGTGCTTAAAACCTGCTGTACAACGGGAGGAGCTGAGGAGGACGGATACAGCAAAAAGACACTGTGGGAGAAGAAAGTTGTGTGATCGGGTAAGCTCCGTTTTATAAATGCAACAAGCCTCTATCTCTCTCTCTCTCCTTCTCTCTCTCAACGTAGTTTGTCTACGAGTAAAACAAAGCCTGTAAACAAGCGAGAGCTGAAAGCGCTTTGGGGCGTTAAAAGTGTCTTTTTATCCACCAAAGCCTTGACGCGCATCAGAGCAGCTTAGAAGCTTATTGAGGCGTCAACAGCATAAATAACCGGCGAAATTTAACACGCGTTTAGGCGAATTTAGACGCAAATAAGCTGTCCGGTGTGAACGCAGCATAACACAGGTTTGTTAGCCAAGTTTGGATATGAAGACTTCTACTTTCAAATATCTCAAAAGTTGTTTACTTACTTACACTGTTTTGAAGTGAATAGTATTGGTTAGCCAAGTTTGCAGAATGTGAGCGGTCTAATGGATTACCTTCTCTTTTACATAACCCTCTCTAAACCGTGGAGCAGCGTAAGTTAATAAAACTCTGCTCCAACTCTCTGCTTCGGCTCCAGCTCTCGGTCACAAATAACGTTTAACAAGAACAGGGCACATTTTTGTCCGAGAGGCACTTCACAAATCATCACTGTTGTTATTTCAGCTCCAGAGGTTCTGACTCCAAACTGACTGGCTTTAATTTGAGGAAATACAATGAGTTACGAGCAGCGCAGGAGCCAAAAATGTACTTACATTAACTATACTCTTCTATTACTCCAAAGTGCAAGACATTATTAGGAGAATGAACCTTTTGGATGAGCTCAAATAGGTGGTTTGGAACACTGAGCACTTTTTTTTTTTTTTTTTTTTTTTTTTTTTTTTTTTTTTTTTTTTTTCAAATACGGCTGGTTTGGAAACACTGAAGCACCTGTATGTGTTGCCTCTTACCCATCAGCCTTTGGGAGTTTGGAGACTTGTTTGTTTCTAACAGCTCTGTCATTTTGGTTTAGCATTCTGTTTGCTGTAAGCTCTGATCTAGTCACACTCTGCTTAAACTAAGGTTGCAGGAATATACAGAACTTATTCCTTTTCAGCAAACCTATGCACTTCAGCCATATTCTTAGGTTATCTGTGGTTTTGAGGTCCAGCCACAGAATCTCTAATCTACTAGGTCAGGCATCACAGAACAGCAGACAGTTCTCCAAACCCAAGAAATCAGCCAAGTATTGGACAGAGATGAAGCAGAGTGTTGGCCAGAACTAACCTGAGTTGAGACAGAGACTGTATATGTTCTCCTCCTCTGCCTTTGTGTCAAATATTTAAATAGAATAAAATTTGATTTTGTACTTTTAACTCATACGTTTACTGCACTGAATCGTCACTGATCGCAGGCATACATGTTTACGTTTACTTCCTGGACTACACTGATGTGTTCAGGTTCAGTAGTTTGATCAAGCAATAATATATCCCTACCTATTGTGGAGCAAAGTATACCCAATTTAACAATGCTAGACAATTTCACAAAGTGAAATGAAGCTGACTGATACACCCGGTTTTAGCTTCTCAGTTGGATTAAGCTCAGGACTCTGACTGGTCCTAAACGTGCATTAGGAAGAATTCATTTACAGGATTAGTGAGTTTAACAACCCACGAAAAACCATCTTGAAAGGCTCTCGGCCAATAGTTCAAACTGAAGGCTTCTCTACAGGAGGAGGCAGGATTTACAGACAGCAGCGAGTGCCAGGCGTGCTCACAACAAAACTACAAACATGGCGACGCAGGAGCTGAAGCTAAGGCTTTGTTCATTTGTGAATGGGAAAGATGCTGTGCATTGAAGTTGAAGTCATGCTGTTGTGGATTTGTTGTTTTGGGTCGTAGCCCTATTGCATCACACATCTTGCGTTAAGCTTCTTTTGGAGGACTTAGAATCTTTTTTTCCTGCAAATATTTTGAAAAATGTTGTCTTCCTGTCGATGATAGAGATCTGTGCAAGGAAGTCAAACAGCCCCAAACCATTATGCTCCTCCACCGTACTTCATAGTAGGAACAACATTTCTTTTGTGTTTTTTTTCAGAGAGAATGGCTCTTGTATTGTTAGAAATATCTTTTAGTTCAGCTCATGATGAATTGGAAGCAAACATGAACTACCAACTTGTGCAAAGGAATGAAAACCTACTCTGGTAATATATTTGTTAAGATTGCTGGTAAATTTTTAGAGACAGCCACCATTGTCTGCATAATGATTTTGCAAATTGTACATTTACAAATAGTTTAAAAAGCAAATCTCAAATCTTTGTTCAATGATAAACAGTCCCATTCTGGTCGTCTGACACTGGAAAGAGCTTGTGTAATTTTCCTGTGCATATTTGATGTAATTAAAGTTTATTAGTGTAATCAGTGCAAACAGTAGCGCTCGGGAGGACAGTGTTTGAGGATGTAACTCCCTGAAAACAAACTGCTGACAGAGGAAGCACTATTTAAAGTAACGTCCGAGTGTTTTAACCTTGAACCAGCCTCAGTGATGCTGTCTTTGTCATGATGGAGAGGCTAAGTGTGCGCATTTGTAATTACTCTATACTTCATGGGCTTAAAAAGTTGTTCAAAATATGTGCACATAACTTACAATTTATGTCAACAGAGCGAATGCAGACATCACAATATTCAACAGGGTCTCACAGACATGCATAGCACACTCGGGACACAGCACGTGCATGTGAATTAATACCACAATTATCATGCAACGTGCAAACTTACTACTGCCCACAAAACAGGACACCTAAAGGAATACGTGAAGTCAGAGGTCAATGAATAACAATCAGAATAGATGGTCACCTGCAGGCTATGCTGACAATGGACAGTAACGTACGCAGTGTTGCCAGACGTACAAAATATTTGTATGATAATTTCATCCTCTGTACAATGTACCATCAATAATTCTAAGTCACTGTAAAACTATTATCTTCGTCTTGACTAATTTGACTTCACCTAATGACACAAAAACTGATCCAGATCAGCAAACACTTTACACAGCATTAGCTTTAGTGGTATTCTGTAATATTATTGATCAACAGCATCGATAGTTCCTCACGCTGCGTCTTCCCCAATGTGGTGAGACCAACCGTAACTACACAACCATGCTGCATGAGCAACAAGTGAGACTTGGAACGAAAGAAAAGAGTGAGTGAATCAATGTTTTACTTTACTTATAATAAAGTATGATTGAGTTGTATTGATATTAATTTAAATCATGGAGTGGAACATATTTAAAACATAATTCTGGAATAATAGCATCGTCTAAAGGGTGTTTATCTCATACAAATTGCCCTGGCCCAAAATACAAAACAGTTTGAATGTGTACGATAGTTTTAGCAAAATACGATCATTTTGAGGCTCTGGTACGATCATTTAACATTTCAAATCTGGCAACACTGAACAAGCGTAGCATCTATACATACTTAAATGAGACTGTAATGAAGCTTCCAACTTTGCTCACAGATGGGCAGCTGCAAAATATTCATCAAGTAAATTGAGTAATTTGATTGCAAAGAAAGCTACAAATCTGATTTTAGAGCTTGGTTATTCGCTTTAATTTACATACCTATTTAAAACCACGTGAATCTGTGATTGGACGACACCGCTGCCTGCAGAGTTCTGTAGATGCAGCACAGCAAATGACACAGCAGCATTTTCAACAAACTGGCTTTAGAGATTTTTTTTATTTGAGAGTGCGGAGAATCGAGATGATAATAACAAAGTCTGTGACAAGGAAAATTGTCGAAGTCTAAAATGTCTTTCAGACCAACACAACTCCCAGTCGCTGTCGGTGCAGCGAAGCAGCATCTGTTCAAGTCTCTTTGTGTCAATACTTTTTTTTACAACGATGCGCCCAAACATGATCTAAACAGCTGGCGAACAAATGCCGAGTGGGCATGCACTTGATGTAATGCTTGACAAAAATGACAAGACATACAGCAAGCTGCGCACGACTACTTTTACCTCACGGATTGAGCTTTTCCTGTCACAGTCCAGACTTTGTAGTCGCTACATCTTTGTTTCTCCCGGACCAGTTAGTAGCCAGTCTCCTTTGTATTTACGTCCTGTTTGAACCCGGGTAAATAACTATCCATGCCAAATACTGTTAGCGTTATTTTCGGTTTTCCGCACTATTTTCCTGCGCACTGATTTGCTGGTTTTGCTGGCTAATCAAACAGCTGGATGTGCACAACTGGAGACCGCTGGCGACGCAGACTCTACAAGCAAGTCTTCAAAACATTCACACCAAACACACGTGAACCGGTTCAGACGGACGACCCTCGGCTTGAAAGACCCTTAAAGAAAACATGCTACTGGAGCAAACTGACAATAGCTCAGACTGTTTTTACTGCTTAGTTACTGTGTGATAATGCTGCCTCTAGTTTGTCCTGCAGGATAAAAGTGGATCCTGAAAATCAGTGACAGGCCACTGCAGCCAGAAAAACACAGTCAGACCAATGACAAGATGTACCTGTTTACATTTCCCCTGCCAAAGTTTGCAATTATTCTCGTTTGGCCGATCTATAAATCTCTTCTCCATACCTTTCCTCTCTCTGCTCCGTTCCATTCCATTTCTATCCGAACGCGACAGGAACGCACTTCTCCTCGCGTCCCATAAATCACTCTCGACCTCGCAGACTCCCTCCTCAACGCGCCATCACTCTTCTGCCGCACGTGTTGTCTTAAAAAACGACCCAAGCACCACCAAGTCTGCGCACAGAAGAGCGGACGAAAGCTGATTGGACACATCTTCACGACTCGACACAGAGCCAACTCAAAACAATGCTGCAGGATTCAGAGATAGATGGTAAAAGTCGTGTAGTTTTAGTGCGTACTTGAAACTTGATGAATGTACGTGTGACGCCCTGGAGCCAGCAGAATGACTGATGGGAGTGTGCGTCACTGGAGTTACCAAATATTATTGTACCGAATAGATTTATCTGTACATTTTGACAGATTTAAGCAGCTTCAGGCGAGAGATGTAAAGGGAACGTGTGATACATAACATAAGTGATTGAGTGAAGTTTGTAATGCTGTTTATTCAGATGGATTTTAAGATCTTACGGGGAGATTACTGTGTATTCACTTACATTTACTCAAGGATTTTACTCGACTAAAGCTTTTCTAAAAATCTTTTAATACATTTGTACTTACAGTTTCAATTTTGAAGGCCTGATAAGACCCAAAACATGGCAATCTGTCTGGTGAGCCGCACGGACGTTGTCTGGTCAACTGTCTCCTTTCCCTTGGATGGAACTTTTTCCCTTCTTTGCAAAAATGTGAGGGTCTGGTGTTAGACCGGCAGGTTTCATTTTGAGAGTGGGCCTTCCGAGGGCTGAGTCAACCAATCACAGAAAACCCTGAAATTCCACAAAAACAGTGATGCGCTAAATCGGATGTTGTCGTAAATATGTAGCGCAACGGTTTTTTCAGTTGAAGGCTCTCAACACGGCTTGCTGCTCAGGTTTTAAGGAAATGATACGTTCTTAATTGTTTAAAACAAAGCAAAAGCTGAAGAAAAAAATCCATCAGCTACATTGTCTAGGAGGAGACCGATCGTTTAAGATTGAATCGTCCTAATTTTGGACGACAAAGCGATTGGTCTTTGGTTCCAGACCCTTCTGCATTCGAGCTGATTGGTCCCTTTAGAATAACTGCTAGAAAATCAGACATAATTTATCTTTCTTTGTGAGCCAGAAGTGCTTTATGCTGCCCTTTGCCACGTATGCTCTGGCCTCATAGCAAAAAAGTCCTGAGTTTGACTCCCGGGCGGCCTGGGGCCTTTCTATGTGGAGTTTGCATGTTCTCCCCGTGTCTGCGTAGGTTTCCTCTGGTTGCTCCGGTTTCCTCCTACAACAAAAAAAAATGTCCACTCTGCCTCCCCTCCTCCTCCAGATGGAAATTAGCTATACAAGCTAGAATCTGGTACAAGCATCTCTGGCATTGTGCTAAGTAATTGTACATTAATTGTCCTAATAAACATTACCTCTGTGTGTGCGTGAGCTTGATCTTCATGTGAGTGTACATGAGCTGCTCACTGTGGAGCAGAGGAAGAATGGATTAATCATGTCGTGAATAAAACTAAGTAACTTACTACTAGAGAAAGGAATGTATGAGAGGTGGAGGAGGAAAAGGATTAAAAAAACAACAACATCAAGTTAGAGGTAATGAGCGAGACTGCAGAAAATGCAATATTTTCATAGTTCTTAATCATCAGTTCTTAATCATTCCACTATCTGTTAAGACGCATGTGGGTGAATCTAAGATCTAAATTTTCCCAGGCTGAAAAATGCTCCCAGCACACCACTGTCTGTCAATACCAAGGGCGGACTGGCATATGGTGGGCCCGATGGTCAGTGGGCCGATCGATGGGCCAAAAAGTAGGAAGTCGCAGCGGAAAGTTATTTTTACTCGTCATTGTATAAAGCAGAGTATATTATGCAATTATAGGCTTGGTTATCGGTCATGTGGGCCAGTCTATTACAAATCCCCGGGCTGCACTTTTTTCTCCCAGTCCGCCACTGGTCAATACATCTAAATAACTATTTAATCAATAATTGTCCTTTATGACTCACTACATATCAAGGACCTCATTTATTAACTATTTGCTCACATGCAAATAAGGAAGAAGGATAGGCAAAAACTTGACACAGCAGACATTGTGACTCACACAAACAGACATATAAATACCAAAAATACAAAAAAGAAGGGAAGAGGATTTTGTTGGCAAAGGAAGCTGGCGCTCTGTCTAGATAATAAAGTCTTGTTCCTGCTTGATCTTTCTTTTCCGAGAACTGGCAACATGAGCAAAGCTTTATCAGTTTTGCATATTTAACATAAAGGCCACCCAAGGCGCTGTTTGTGTTGAGCTGCCGTCGAACCCGGTGAACTCTGCTTAACGCGGTCAGATCTATATAAGTCTGACACCGAGGCTAGCATGTCTCATCCATAATGCAACGCTTCCTCGGGAACGCATGCAAAATTCAGCTGAAAGACACACCGGGAGACATTGTTTAGCCGCTAGCAGCTAAAGGCGCTAACAGCTAATGGAGAAACAATTACACAATGACAGTCTGGAAGTTTGACCTTTGCATAAATAGTAAATTAACCCGAGAAGCGCTAAAGCTAAATTAGCATGTGTGACGAGCAGGCTTCTCAGGTGAACTGTCGGAGGAGGTTAGCGCTAAAGAGGAGAGGAGTTTCAACTAATGAACTTAGCGGACATCAGGACAGAATTATTAAAGATAGTTTATTTTTAATAAAGGTGGAGTCGCTCATTTTCACACTACAAAACCTGAAGCAAGGTCCAACTAGTTCCTAACTCTCACAAACCCATCAGCACAGGATAATATTCCTGTACGAACATCTTTTTTTATCTGCAATTAAACTTAGATAAACTAGTCCTGACTCTGATCCACGTTAAGTCCGACGTTAAAGGGCATTTCTGAAAACCAGCAGCTGATTTGTCCATCGCTTTAGTCCAAAGCTCTCTGGAAGCTTTCATCTTGAGAAACTTGTGCCTAGTAAATCTCAGAGATCTATCTTGCATCACAAAAACTGGGACATTTAGAACAGTGTTTTCTGAGGCTCAGAGGAGAAAGAATAGTATCTCACAAACACAGCTCCAGCCGAGTTTGTGACCAGAGCCCTGTACTACGATTGTCACTGAACTGATCCTGGATAAGTTTCTCTTACCTGGGTTGACCCAGACATGAGCCGCTCTGGATAAACTGTCCTAAAACGAGTTCACAACTTGATATGTTAACCCTGGATTTTCTCTGTGAAACTGTGCACGTTCACACATCTGAGGTAAATGGTCTATTTATATAGAATGTTTTATATATTCCAGGCACTCAAAGCGCTTTACAATCTAGTATCCACTCACCAAGTAACACAGACACTGAGCAACGTGATTAAGTGTTTGCCCAAGGACAACGACAATCGACTCCTGCGTCCACTGTGGCACCTGGTTTCTAACGGTCTCCCATCCAAGTACTATCCAGGCCTTATCTTGCTTAGCTTCTGAATCTGACGGGATCAGGCTTTGACAAGCAGTATGGTGGGTTAGTGCAGACTGACCAAACAATGAGCAGTGGACTTCAAACGTGAGGAAACATCAATCATGAAGTAAAAGATACAGGAGTTATAATAATCAGAAAGAAATCTTAAGTGGGCATCAGTATTTCTTGACTCTGCGTTTAATAATTAAGTAATTTCTTCACTGCCCCCTCTCTCTTTCTCTCTCTCTTCACAAATGCCTAAATTCTCATCTTCAATTGGCCAGCGCCTTGTCTTTTTAACTTATTTGGAACTTAACCTGGTCCGCAGCAGGTTAAGTTGCATGTTACCACAGAGATCTGCCTCGATAGGAAGTGATCCTGTTTCGTAGGACCACCAGACAAGGTTTAACCCAGAACTTACCTCGCTAAAACCCTATATTTAGCTTCGTCGTACAGGGCTCTGGAAGTGATGATATCAATCTACAACCACAGCGACGTTTGAATCACTGTCTCGTCTCTTTTATATTCAATAAATACTTTGTTCTACTTATATGAAACACTTTTATTAAAAACTCCACGTCTGTTTATAATCTCAGCGGCGGATTTGTTCTGACCAAGATTTACCGACTGTTTCACCGTATTTCATCATGTCATTCTCCTCAAAGACAGCGCTCCTCTTTGTAATGGACTTTATTGGAAAAATCCATCATCGAGAACTCTTTGGGCAAACTTATTTTAATAAAACTAATATTTCCTGCAGTGGACCACACGACACACAAACAGCACGGTCTTTGCTTTCATCCGCCGTGTTTTTGGGAAGAGAGCGCTGGCCTGGGGAAGTTGAATGAGTGAATCACTATTTTTATGATATTTTGTAGAAAGGTTTCAAAGTTGTTGCTTGGACAAATGAATGAGGGATTACACCGACTATTTTGATGACTTGACTTGACAAAAATAACAGACTGGGACTTGACGATCAGAGACAATTTTAAATTGAAATCTTTACATATTTATGATGTACAAGTTTACATTATAAGGCCATTTAGCTGCAAAAGCCCAAGTAAAGTGAACCAAAAAAATCACAAAACTGACATAATTCTAAAATTATACTAGTAAAGTGGAATATTTTAACACAGTTTATTCAAGCCGAGTTATGAACCAAGCCCCGGTGATCAAATATGGCTGCGCTGTGCTTCAATGGCGTTTGCTGCCATGTTAGTTGTCAGCTTTAGCTTTTTGCTAGGTGCTTTATCGTAGAGGTCCTCAAACTTTTTCAGTCCAGGAACCCCCTCTTGAATGCAGATACACTTTTTATCTTAAGTTTTGGAGCATTACAACATCTCTTCTACGTCCCCTCCAGCCTAAGCCTCACACTCGCACACTACTGTTTGTGTCTCAATGCCCCTTCCACCTTCCCTCTTTTCATTATTCTCTTCTTATCGTTCCCTTCTCATCTAGGTTTCCAGGCCCGGGAGCCTGCATCCAGCCCTCGATGGAGCCGCAAACGTCTTGTTTAGTTTGTGCTTACATTTACACTTGTTCTGCAAAGTCCTTGCTTAAGTTCTAAGAATGTGGTTTTTGCCAGTTAATTTTAAAAAATTTCCAAGGACCCAATATTGTTATACGCTTTGGTATCATATGAAATTTAGGCCAAGTTATAAAAATGTAGAATCAAAGTTTAATTTCTTGTACACATTTTTTGCTTGTTTAGTTGCTTCATTCCAAAACATCCCATGTTTAGGATTGCATTTAGGGAATTGTAATATTGAAGAAATGACCATTGTGTCATTCGCCTGTCCCCACTTTGAGAATCACTCCTCCACAGGCTATGATACATTCCACTCAGCTCACTCTTAGCTGACTGTTCTGACCAATCAGAGCTCAAGTTCGTAAAGCGAGCAGCAATAGCCAAAGCTAAAGCTTAAAAAGACAATTTATATGAAACTTTGTTGATTAGGTGAAAAGAGGTATGAATTGGCAGATCTGCTTTCTACCCTGTAGAGCAGGGGACCCCAACCACCAATCCGTGGCCCAAAACCAATCAGCCGGCCATCTGCTTCTGGACCTCTTTTAAATATTCTCTTTACAGTCTACCACTACTTCCTTGTGCTTTACTATGAGAAAACAGAGCCACTTAACCCAATAAACTGCAAATTTAGGCAAAAAGAGCTAAAAATATAGATAATAATCAACCAGAGCCGGTCCCTGGAAAAGAACATTGTGACTGTATCGGACTGCTGCTGTAGAAGAATTTTTTGCAGCAGCACCAGAGAGGCACTGCAGCGACAGCTACAAGCAGCAATACTATAAAAGATCCATTCATGAACACATGACTTGGTTATTAGAATAATAATAATAGAAAAAAGATTATATATCTTAAATATTTTACTATATTTATATTTTTTACTCTTTAGATTCTTTATCTTTTTGTGTTTTCTGTGTTATATGTTGCACATTAGCACCGCAGCAAGTTCCTATCTGTGATTCGTTTGTTCACTGACAATGGCAATAAAATCTTTCTGATTCTGATTCTGATTCTAAAATAGATCCCACAGGTCCAGACCAGAGGTGTAAATACAAGTTAGAACAGTGTTATTGTCATTTTTGTGGGTTTAAATAAACTACGGGCCTGTTCTTAAATAAATGTGGACTTTGGTATTTTCAATATCCTGCGTACGCTCCTGTTTGTATGTTCCCAGTATCCTGACTTCTCTGGCACGTTCTCCGAGCTCCGACTGGCAAACCTCACAGACATTTATGTGTTTATGGGCAGGAGCACGAAACCGGGTGGGTGGGCCAGGACGGCGTCACGGGAAAGCCAAAAGCACGGCACCGAAAACAGCCCGGGTCCTGTGTGTTTGTGTAAATCCAGTAGCACATACAGACGCAGAGAGTGTGTTTGTTATTGTGAAAACATACTAAAAAGATTGGATTACGGTGAGTTTATAGGAGAGAACGTGTGGTCTGAGCAGTAACGTATACACCGTAACATACAGCACATGGTAATTAAACTGTAAAGTCTGGAAAATACTGATTAAATAAAAACTCAGCAGCCTGTTACTGAAGAAGATATTTCATAAAACTTAATATTCTACACTGAACAAAAACAAACATTTTTCATTAGCTGAACTCTAACATATTTTTTTAGCACAAACAATACATTTATTACAGATATGGTTGACCTCTGTGTAAATGTGTGTTATTGAGCACTTCTCCTTTGCCAACATCATCACCTTTTACAAAATGCAAAATATGAGACTGACAGGACAAACGTATCTGACTTTAGTAGGTCTACCTCAAGGAGTGGTGGTGGGCAGTCAGCTCTAGTACTGTAGTCGAGATCGTAGTAATCAAGACCAAGACCGTTCCAAGACCACAAGAGTCCTAAGATCGAAACAAGACCAGGGGTCTCATTTATAAAGTGTGCAAACGTCAGGGGCTAAAGCAAAAAAAAAAAAAATTTGCCTGAAATTTTTTGTCGTCAAGATTTTAGTTGCATTTTAATCGTAATAGTACAGTGACAGCTATGTTTTAAGGAAATAGGTCTGATCTTAGTAATAATACATTTACAGCTATGATAATGAGAACGATGTAATTTTGTAAAATTTTGAGTTGAGATGAGAAATCTATATAGGCTAAACTCTGGCATAAAAACGGGGCCCTCCCTCGGGAACTTTTGCTGAAAACAGAAGTAGTTTCCTGCATTTTGGTGGATTTTAGAGAAGTTTCTTCTGCTTTTTTACAGGTGCAGTTCTTGGCCATGGTATATGATATGTTACTATAATTACCTTGACGGATTTGAACAAACAATCCACTTTTAATGTGAATAAATCGACAGAACACCTGACGGGCCTTGTTAGATACAGTAGCCACTCATCAGATCAACATTTAAGAAAACATCATTAGCCGAAATGTTCCTATATGTTTTTAATTGACTGAAATCCGTCACAGTGACTGAGAACTTTAAGCCCTGGCGTACAAAAATGTTACTTATGTACATTTTCCATGTTATTTTGCGGCAACTGGCGACGCCGACTCTACCCGCAAGTTTTCAAAAACTTGCCTCCGCGACTTGCTATGCGCTCCTCTGACTCCCGACAACCCCATTTACGGCAAACACGTGTGATGTCGGCAGAAGTTGCCAAAGATGGGCGACCCTCGACTTGGTGTGAAAGACCCTTAAGACAAGATAGAGTCCAAAATGTGCTTGAGTCTGAGACGAGACCAAGACCTTAAAAAAGCAGTCTCTACTACTACACTAGTCCAGTTGAGCTCAGTGGTGCGTAAATCTGTATGAGTTGCCTGGCGTAACGTTCCGCACAAAATCTGCAAAGTGGCACTCAGTGTTAAGAAAATTTCGGACACGTGACAGGATTCAGGACACATGCAGGAATTTCAGGATTGCCCAACACAAAGTGATTCATTTTTGTAGAACAGTCAGAGCAGGTTTAACCCTTGCTAAAGCCTAAATCCTGCTTCATAGTACAAGCTCTATTTGGTTGTTTTAATTGAATCCAGCGTCACAGAGAACTTACAGCAGCCATTACTCAGTGTGTCACAATAGAAATACCAGGAGATTTAGTGAAGCAGCTCCTCATACATCCCGGATCCTCCTCACTCACTCTGAAATATGACTGAACGTGATTGGCCTGCCTCCCCGGCCTCGCTGTTATCTCTCTGGGTTAAGTCTGTCAGATTCTCTTTCACTTTGTGCTGAGGATGATGTGCTCCTCCTTAACCTCTGTCCTCTGTGAGTAAAAGCAGCTGTAAACATGACAAACGCTTTCTTAATAAAAGTGTCACATACCAGTCGAAGCGGAGTCAAAGAACATTTTAGTACGATATATCACAGTTATGCTCTGGGAGGTTATCAGACCTGTTAGAGGAAGGCTGTTCAACTGTAGTTTGTAGATTTTACAAAGGTTTGTGGTCACTGGGCCACACATGCATGAATCTAGCAAAACAGAAAGCTAGACCAGGATTTAAACTAGAGTTAGCCCAGAGTTATGGTAGGACTAATGCAAAATAAGTGAAACTAAACCCTATGAACATCATGTTTACTAGGGATGGGACGAGATCTCGTGCCGCGAGATCTCGCGAGATCAAACTGTCCCGATACTGTGCGCACACGTACTGAACTGTCTCGTGAGATTTTTCCATGGTCATGAAATTAAGTTTCGTTTCTTTGAGCAGCTGTAGCAAATATTCTCCTCCACACACAGACTTGTAGCGGACTTATTCTGACAGAAAACAGTCTAAACTCTGTCTCAGTTTTTATTTCGTAAAGATAGGACCAATATTGACAGAGATAATTAGTCCTAAACATTGTAAAAGTTAGCGCGAAAAATATATAATCGTCAAATATACGCGCGGACATCGCGGGAACAGCGCGATGTCCGCGTGTCTTTCACACTTAAACATTGTTTAAAATAGATCCACAAAGAGATATTTTGGCCTCTGTCATGTAAAAAGTAGGAAAGTCTCCTCATCTGTGTGTGTCTGGTCCCTGCAGCAGCAGCGGCAGCAGCAGCGGCAGCGCTGTGAAGAAGGGTAAAGGGGGCGGAGCCTGAGCTACACACGGAGGAGTGGATCAATTTCAGTCAAAACTCATATCGTTGAAATAATAAAAATCCAAGGTGATACACATAATGAAAGGTAAGCTAAACTAAAAGAATATAAACTAACAATAATAAATAATACAAATCAAATTTTGTAATTTGCCTTTTTTAAATTCTAAATTGAAACAATTAATGCAAATTATTTAAAAATCTTGTCTCGTCTCGATCTCGTGGACTCAATCTCGTGGCTCGTCTCGTCTCGTGAAAATTCTGTCTCGTCCCATCCCTAATGTTACCATTTATCTGTGACACATATAGGTCATGTTAATCAAATCTCAAATCAAAATCATACGCTTCTCTTAATGTATCTATTCAGGTGAAACTCAGTGAAGTTTGGCAAACAAATGAGACATTATTAGATGTAGTCAGTATATTGCAGACTAAGGTCATCTGCTGTTGTTGTTAGCATGCCGGCATGGTTCCATTACAATATCTGGATACAGTATTTCTGCTTGTAGTTGTTGTAAATCAGCCCCATTGGTTCAGTAGTGGAAAGTCCATCTACAGACTAGAATGTATTTTACCCAGTGGCGGACCGCCAGGGCCTGCAAAGCCTTCTCTGCTGGCCTAAAAATATCTAAATAACAAACTGATATAAATCACATTTAGTGCATGCGTGCTTAATCATTATTCAATCATTATTTATCAGCTTCTTCGTAGCATTTCCCATCGTTTCGCAGCTTTCAGGCGTGTGTTTCATAATATATTGTTTTAACCAATCAGTCATCAGTTGTTGTCAGGGTCAGTGAAATCTGCCCGAGGCCTTCACAATCACTTTTGAAGGCACCGTCTCTTAACATAAGCGCGTATCAAACTGTCAACTTCAACCAATCAGATTTTACGTCAGTGACGCCAAGGCCTTCTAGAAGGCGAGTGACAACGTCATGGATAACTACAATCGATTTGGTTGCAAATTTATTGGTAAAGCCTTTTTCAAGACTGACTTTTCAAGGAAAGCTGGACATTGTTAATAAAGACTGGGCAACTCCGAACCTAGCTAGCCTGTCACAAGCGGGAAAGGGATTTGTGCGCCACTTCAGTCACATATGAGCGGTGTACTTGGCTTGCCTTACAGACTCCAAGGAACTTTGCAAACTGTATTGCTGGGATGTGCTTATTATTTGCCGGTACTTTGCTGCAGGACACTTACAAGCAAAGGTGCTTTCCAAAACTTTTGGCGGAGGTGCAGTGCGGAGAGGAAACATAGCTGCGCGAGAGAGGGGCCCATCTGAGGAAAATCTACGAGGCCACTGGAAGTGTCGCCGGTGCCCCGGGGGACGTGGTCTAGCCTAGCGCAAGATCCGTGCGCACACTCCACGGTAAGATTCTAGACAATATCATTTGCGTTTTTGGTGTACAAGTAATTCAGACCATTGGCGAGTAAATATTTTTGGATGTGTGTATAAATGCGTTTATTCTGGCTATAGAAGTAAGGATGCTTTGCTTTTTATCGCGTGCCTGGTAATAGAATAGTTTAACAGCCATCAGCTGGTTATTGACAAGTGATATATTTAAAAGGAGCACCACTGAAGGCCTAGGCAAGAAATGCACGGCCCGCCACTGATTTTACCATAAAGCTCCAGCAAACACAAACTGCTCATGTTCAGCTGAAACAGTATCTACAGCTTTTTAGAACAGTCAGATCTTGGGGCAATTCTTACCTTTTTTTCACCTCATAAACTTTTATACAGAACTACAGACTGTTGAACCATGAAAAAACGTCTTTTTAAGCTTCAGCTTCGGCTATTGCTGATCGCTGTATAGCTCCCACTCTGAACAACTGTCCATTACTAAACGGCCAATATGGGGAAAGGCGCTTGGCTGCAGACGTCTTTTGTTCCGCCCATGTCTTAGACCGGAAGAACTCTCAACTTTTCACAAACCGTAAACTTACCCAAACTATCTATTCTCACCCTAGCCCTAAAACTAACCCTAACCTTACCGTCTTTGAGGTAAAAAAGTTGAACATTATATGCATTTGTTTTTATAGTCACGTGCGAGAGATGACTTTAAATGGACTTCCGGTCTCTACAAAGAGGTGCTTCCAGTCTTTAGCAAGAAGGAGGTGGGCGGTACTTGTCTGCGGCCAGACACTCTTGAATATCTCTTCAAACATCAGTGAGCAAAAGCCAATACACAGCCAAATACACAGGGCCCGCCATATTTGATCACAAGGGCTTGGTCTTGCTCCTACCAGCTGTGAAAAAAGCTTAAAACACATCGTAACGAACAGTTCAGAGGCCTAGAATGCATTAGGTAAGTGAGCAAAACATGTAGGAAGTTTAAAAGGAATTATTTTAGTTTTTATGTTACATTTATAAAGATGCAAAAAACTGGTAAAGCACCTTAAGTGTGCATTTGAACTAATTCTATGCTTATTCAGTTATTACATAAACTATCATTTCAATCTAACTTCCGTAAATAAGTATAAACATCATCTCTTATTAACAGTTCTCTAAGATAAATCTATTCCAAAGTCTTGTCCCATTAAAAATATCAGTACGACTCTCTCTCTTCCATCTGTCTGTGTTTCTGGATCTGTCGGTCGCCCCTGGGTGTCCTCGGTCCGAAAAAACCTCAGGAACATCTTCTTTTCATCTGGGTTTGTTTGAAAAGGTGTGGCCGGCTCGTCTCGCGTCCGACTTCAACGCGATCGCCTTTCAGTGCGCGACACGGGAGGAAAAATGTGCGTTTCATGTGCGCGGAGCTGTCAGGAGCGCGTTTTAGCCCTGATCTCTGCCTCTTCACGCCCCACTAAAGCACTTTGATCTGGCGCTAATTGCCGACTTTAATGTGTCGCTGAAAGAGAAGTGTGTGGCCCCAAGTGTAGATTTCTCAGCTCGAGTTACGGCGACGTGTTTATACTTAAATATAAGCGAAGTTGGACTGAAGAGCAGGGAGTTAAGAGGATTTGTTCATGTTTTGTGCAGAAGTTAGTAATGCTTACATTGTTATTTTTTAGATTAATGAAGCTAATGTCACAAAGGTTACAGAATTTTCTAGTGCAGTTCTATCGTTGCTTCCTCATCACAAACTCTCTCTCTGGAGGGTTGAACTTGGCCCACAAAGTTCTTCACAAACTGTGCTTTTGAGGTTGTAAAACTATGATAAACATTTACTGAAGTAACTCACACCAAACAAAGTCATAACTAAAAAAAAAAAAAAAAAAAAAAACACATGAGCATATGTCAGATCTTTAAGCTAGGACATTTATGAGAACCAAGTTGAAGTCTAAAAAGCTATAATTTCATGAAATGGATTAATAATGTTAGAAGAAAAAAGTAAAAGTATGAAACATTTTGGAAAGGCCATACTTTCTTGTCAAAACCTGATCCTGTCAGAAGTTAAGCAAGTTATGGTCTGGTTAGTACTTTGATGGGAGACTGCTGGGTAACCAGGAGACATAGTGGGATGACAAGAGTGGATCGTCGCTGTGTTCTTGGGCAAGACACTTAACCCACATTGTCTCTGTTTGCGTACACTGGGTGATTGGATCCTTGAATGTAAAGTGCCTTGTAATGTCGAAAAACACTGTATAAAATGAAACCATTAGATTGCACTAATTGAAACCACAGAGTGCCAACACCAAGACAAGACCAAGACTTTTACAAAGACCAAGACCGCAGACCACAGAGAACAAATCAAGACCACCTTTGTCATTTATACAATTATTGGTATCTACATGATCTTGTTGTGCAGTTCTTCTTACAAACTGTGACTAGGATGAGGTGTCCACGCTCCTGGAGGAAACTTAGCAGAACCTGGTGGTAATGAAATGTGGTTTCTGTGTCTAAGAGTCCAAGCACCCTCGAGCCCAAGACAAGACCAAGTCCAAATGTGGTCAAGTCTGAGGCAATGACCAAGACCTTAAAAGCGACCAGTACTACTACACTACCACAAGAAATGCGTGAAAAAAATGACAAGATTACAGTGAGTATATTTGGTTCAAAACTATTAACTACTCCACTATCTGAATAACACACAAAAAAAATGTGCACGCTCATACAGAATAATGGAGGTGGGGCGTCAAGAATAAAATGTTTACATAAAAGCACACAAAAGGTTATATGGGTTGGTCTTTAAAATAATATAAAAGGGCTAGAACAATTGTTGTGTTTTTTTTTTTTGCCAAAATAAATTTATTAAGTTTTCGTACAATTTAAACATACAAAAACAAACACAAAGTGCTTACAAAAGCTGTTAATGATCAATGCAACCTACACATATTCATCTTAGATGATTGAAAAAAAATAATAATACAAAATGACAATCAACATTTAAGGAGTATAAACAAAATTACATAATGTCCAAATAGAAACTACAGGGTCTTCATGACTCAGTCATTGATGCTGTCTTCCAAAAAATCCAAACCTTTCACATATTCAATAAAAGGTTTCCAGATGCATTCAAAACGTTCCTGTTTGCCTTTTAACACGTAGGTAATTTTTTCTAGTGGCAGAGTAGACAACATCTGCCGAATCCAGTGGGTGCCACTTGGTCTGGAAATTTTTTTCCAAAATAAAGCTATACATCTTTTGGCATTAAGCAGGCAAAGGTCTATCAATATTTGTTCATTTTTAGTATAGTTATGTTTCTCTGGATATAAGCTAAATAAAAACAGTTTTGGTTCTATTGATATTTGTTTGGAAATAATATTTTGAATTATTTCTCTTACCTCTTCCCAAAAAAGAACAATTTTTCTACAATTCCACATGCAGTGAACCAGTGTTCCTCTACATTCAGTGCACTTTGAGCACACATCAGGTATATTTTCATTGTATCGGTTGAGTTCTACTGGTGTCACGTACGTTCGCATTAACCATTTATATTGAATAATTTTGAGACGAGTATTTATTGAAGTGGTATGGGCTAAGGTACACGCATCTTGCCAATCTTCCTCTGAAAATTGTACAGACAAATCATCTTTCCATGCCCTAAACCTATCACAAGAATTTTCAGCAACACAAGACATAACCAGATTGTAAAATTTAGAGATAATACCTTTCTTTTGACTATTTGTTAGCAACATTTCTTCCAAATTTGAGAAGGCAGGTTTTGTCAGGACATTACTTTGATTTGCCCTTATAAAATTCCTAAGTTGAAGGTATTTAAAAAAATGCTTCCTATCCAAGTGGAACTTATCTTGTAATTCCTGAAAGGTCATAAGTATGTCTGATTTCGGCAAATAGACATCACGAACCATTGCAAGTCCCTTAGTTTTCCACAATTTAAATGTTGCGTCTGCTCTGCCTGGTGAAAAAGCTTGGTTGCCCCAAAATGGACTAAACTGGGAGAGGCATTGTGGCTCTTTCAAAAACCTTTTTACTTCACTCAATACTTTTATCATGTTTTTAAGAATTGGGTTTTTACTCTGTCTCAATAGATTCCTTATTGTGTTAGAATAGATATATGAGGGAAGAGGTAAATGTAATCCTTGAGTTTCCATTTCTATCCAGTGTGGTGAATGATTAGTGTAATAAAACATAATAGACCTTAGCTGTGTAGCCCAGTAATATAACTTAATATTTGGACATTTTAAACCTCCACGTTCATAAGGCAAGTACAGTAAAGACAAACGAAGTCTTGCCCGTCTATTATTCCAAATAAAACGCACAAACATCTTCTTCATTAGAGAGAAAAAACTAAGAGGTGGTGGTAAGGGAATGTTTTGAAATAAATAAAGTACTTTTGGCAAAACGTTCATTTTTAAAACATTAATTCTCCCAATTATTGTTACCGGTAGCGACATCCATCTATCAACTGAATTTTGTATTTCTGTCAATAACAGGTTGTAGTTAGTCTCAACTATTTGTTCTAAATTAGGTAGAATCTGTATTCCCAAGTACTCAAATTGCGTCACAACGTTGAACTGCATAACATCTGGAATTGGGTTTGCCCTTTCATGGTCATTCAGCAGTAAGATAGAAGACTTGTTTTTATTAAGTTTGTAACCTGAAATCTCACTGAATGATTTAATTATTTCCAAAATTGTCTGTATTGATTTAGTTAGGTTTGAAATGAATAAAATCACATCATCAGCAAATAAGGAAATCCTGTGTTCAGTTGGTCCTATACAGATCCCACTGAGTTGAGGATGAGAGCGTATTGCAATTGCAAGAGGTTCTATTGATAACGTGAATAATAATGGTGAAAGTGGGCAGCCCTGACGGCAGCCACGACTGATCAATATTGGTCTAGAAATATTTCTATTAGTAATAATTTCAGCAGAGGGATTGTTATATAATATTTTGACCCATTTAATAAAATTATTCCCACATCCAAATCTTTCTAATACCCGGAAGAGATATGGCCATTCAACCCTATCAAACGCCTTTTCGGCATCTAATGATAGGAGTGCTGAACTTGGCTCATCCTTTTTGTGGTAAATAATATTTAATATTCTTCTTACATTGTGGAAACCCTGCCTACCTGTAACAAATCCATTTTGATCCTGACTAATTATATTGGGGAGAATTTTTTGTAATCTTCTTGCTAATAATTTGCAAATAATTTTTAAATCTGAATTCAATAGGCTGATGGGCCTCAAATTCTCACATTTATTTAGAGGTTTTCCTGGCTTTGGTAGGAGAGTGATCAAGGCTATATTCATCGAGGAGGGGAGAGAATTTGATTGAAAGGATTCTTCAAACATGTCCAATAATGGAGCCAGAAGCTTATCTTTGAATCTCTTGTACAAATCAATAGGGATGCCGTCAGGCCCTGCCCTCCTTCCTGATTTCATGTTATCAATGGCTTGTCCAATTTCTTCTTTGGTAAGTTGTGAATCTAAATTTACACAGTTTTCTTCTGAAATAATGGGTGTATCTATTTTGTTTAAAAAAATATCTATATCGTCCAATGAAGATGTTTGTGCGGTGTACAATTCTTCGTAATAATCCTTAAATGCTTTGTTGATTTCTGTTGGATCTAATAGAGTCTGTCCATTTGATATAATTGAGGTGATTGGCGATTTAAATTCTAGCCGTTTTATTTGCCATGCCAGCAATTTGCCTGCTTTATCACCCTGTTCATAAAATGTCTGTTTCAAACGAAGAAGACTTGAGGCGGCTCTAAAAGCAGAATGTTTATCATATTCAGCTCTCAACATTAATAATTCTTTCTCCAACCGTGGGTTATTATCATTATTATGATGTATTGTTGTTTGAAGAGTTTTTATTTTGTTTTCCAACTGTAACCTAGTTTCCTGTGCTTTTTTAGATTTAGAACCTGTAAAGCTGATGATATGTCCTCTAAGGAAGGCCTTAAATGCTTCCCATTTTACACATGCAGTTGTTTGCGTTGTATTGATTTGAAAAAACTCATCTATCTGTTTTGCTAGATAATTCACCAAGTCTTCGTCTTGTAACCATTTATGTTGAAAATGCCATCGGGGTGGATCCTTCTGTAGTTTATTATCCCTGTACACCAAGCAACATGGTGCATGATCCGAGATTACAATATTATCATAAGAGCAATCGTAAATTTTACATTGCAGCTCTGCAGAGACCAAAAAGTAATCGATTCTTGAGTATGTTTGAAAAGTACCTGAATAACATGAATAAGTTTTAGTATGTGGTTGCCTCTCTCTCCATATGTCCAATAATTTTAGGTCTCCCATAAATCTAAGAATTGTAGTTCTACAGTTGTTATGTGAATGATCAATCCCTGTCGATCTGTCCTTTTGGGGGTTTAACGTACAGTTAAAATCGCCTGCTATTATATGAGACCCTGGAAGTGTCGATAGAGTAAAAAACAAATCATTGTAAAAATTACTATCATCTACGTTTGGTCCATAAACATTTGTAATATTAATTGTTTCTGACAACAAAGAACCTTGAAGTATTAGATACCTTCCCCTTTTGTCTTTAATAATATTTTTAATTTGAAGTGGAACTGATTCATGAATTAGTGTCATTACCCCCCTGGCTTGGGATGTAAACGATGCAGAATATACAGTACCCCTCCACCTTCTCTCCACTCTTATATTGTCATCAATAAGATGAGTTTCCTGCAAAAGTACAATTTTAGCATCCATTTCCTTTAATTTATTCATAACCTGTTTTATTTTTTGAAGACGTTGCAGACCTCTGCAGTTCCATGAAATAAAATTAAGATTTACTCCTTGAGACATAGCTGACTAAAACAAAAATTACAAGGTTGCTTGAAATGTCATTATCTAAACATAAAAGCACAACAAACAAGGATGCAAGAACAAACATCCAACACTCAGAACCAACACAAACCTCCCCTCCCCTGCCTTCCCCCCACACTGGAGGGCACCCCTCCCCTCTTTTTTGAACTCCTGTTATTGCTAAGATCAATCCTCACCAGTGAGGATCAGTCAAACCACTCTGTTTTTAACACTAACCTCCTGCTACTGCTTATTTGTAACAAACATTAACTCCTGTTCATCATAGATATAACTCAACTTATAGTCCTAGTCATCCTAGTCACAATAACATGACATGTAATTATCATCATTGTATAGTAGTTTTATAATGGCATGCTTAGATTTTGTTTGTTTGTTTAAGATGTACAAAATCTTTAGTCTACATACAAAGACATACCTCAATTATACCACACATTTTAAACAAAAAAGTGAACACTGGGCTCTGGACTTAATACAGACATTTGCATTCTGTCCACTTCGAATCACATACCGTTTTTATGTCTCTGCTTCGTTTGAAGCTTCCTGGATTTTCCTGAGAAATACTTGTGCCTCCGCAGGAGTTTTGAAGGAAAGCGTTTTGCCCTCGTAGGTAACCAGCAGAGTCGCGGGATGAGCCACTCCATGTCGAATCCCCAGCTTGCGAAGCTCCCCGCGAATCGGATCAAACTTCTTCCTCAGCTGGGCAATCCCCGTGGCCAAGTCCGGATAGAAACGGACTTGTTGATCTTCGTAATAAACGTCCTTTTTGTTTCGTGCTGCCGCAATAATTGCCTGCTTATTTTATAGCTACAAAACTTCATTATCAGAGTCCTCGGGCGCGACACATTGTCTTTTTTTGGACCAATTCTATGTGCCCTTTCCAAAACCACAGAGGACTTTAGCCCGTCATTCCCGAGTGCCTCGGGTATCCATTTCTCCAAAAAGGCGCATGTATCCCCACCTTCGGCTCCTTCTGGCAAGTTTACAAGGCGTAGATTGTTTAATCGAGACCTGGCCTCTAAATCCTGAAGTTTATCCTCCATAATTTTGTTCTTAGCTTGCAGCGTTGTTACTTTAGCTTGTAGGCTAGTTAGCTCATCTTCGGTGTCAGAGATGCGTACCTCCGCGTGCGACATCCGCTCATTGCAGTCGCTTATATCCCTCTTCACTTCTTGTAGCGTCACCACCACAGTATCAAGTCTTGAGGAGAACTTTGTTTCCATGGAGTTTAGCTTGTCCAGTATTTGGTCAGCTTTGTTGCCAGTCGGTTCATTTTCGTTTTCAGTCTGCGTAGCCATGGCCTTGTTAGCTTGGGTCACCTCGCCGCGTAGATTGTAGTCAAACAACTTCGATTGCTTGGCTGTCTCACCTTTTCCTTTCTGCGATTTAGCAGGATTGGGCATTCTATCTCAAAGTTGTCTTTATATTTGAAGTTTTGCGTGAACAGGAGAGTTTTCTTAATTTTTAGTAGAGCAGTAAAAAAAAACACGTCTTCTTACATGGCCGCCATAACCGGAAGTCCATTGTTGTGTTTTTTAATCCACATGCATAAGATTATCAAATAAGTATTACATTTTTTTCTAAGTATTGAAATGAACTGACAAAACAAGAGCTGTTCTTCAGTTTCACACAAGACTACAGTTTCATTACTTTTTCATTGACAGAAATATAACGAAGTAACTGAAGTCAAACACTAATCACTCACTACAGACTGTTATAGTTGCATAAATCTTTCTTTTCTCTCTCCTGTTACACTGGTGCACAGTCTGCTGCCGTCCTCTGTTCAGATCAGTCTTCTGCACGTGCTCAGTGAGATCCAAACCAAACAGGAAGTCTCTCTATAGGCTCAGAGTCATGATCCGTCTGCTGCCTGGGACTGGAAGAGTTTGTTTACATGTGATCAGAGCAGGAAATGCAGCTTCCTACAGGAGACATGTCAGAGCTGCAGCAGGATTACAGACGGGAATCTAATAATGTACAGCCACAATACATACCATCAGCTGTTCGTCACTGAAAAACGAACAATAGGTGTCCCATAACAGCTTGACACAAATGTCCATGTTCATAATAAATTTATTCTATGCAATTTGCACCAATGGTTAGCGCTCCTGCCTCACAGTGTTGAGCTAGTTTGAGTTTTTCTGTGTGAAGCTTGCAAAGTTTTCACCATGTTCGGATGAGTGCATCACAGGTTAAATCTTGTCCTGACCAAGCCTCTCTGTGCTGCAGTGTACAATGAAGTGTACATTCACCTTAACTTTAGCTTATGTTAGACCAATCTTTCTGTTCGAAGTGTTGCATCATCAGCATGTTTTGTCTGGATTTGGTGAGCCAAAGTCCCCACTTGATAGCAAGGAGAAAGTGCAAAATACGATTTCAAAAGGATGGACCACACCACAGAAGAATCCAGTTCTGTTCTAAAACGTTCAAAGTACACACATATGTCATCCATCCATTTACGTCCACTTCATCCGAGTTTGGGTCCTAAAAACAGCAGTCTGAGCAGCAAGGCCTTGACTTGACTTCACTTTACCCTTCCTTAAGCCTTTCCAGTGGAATCCGGAGTCGTTTCCAGTCCTTGTTTTTTTCCGGGGTCTTCTTTTGGTGGGAGATGGCCAGAACACCTCTGTCTCCTCGGTTAGGGATGTTCATCATGTCTTCTTAAAATATTTATGGAAGCATTTTCTTCTACATCAGATAAGTATCGGTAAGAGGTGGTTTATTACCTCACTAGTTTAGGTGGGCTGACCATGCCTGGGAACAGCAGCTAATAAGACACGTCACCTAGGCGACGATCTGTTATCAAATCTAGGTATTGCTGCTTGTAGCTGTTGCAAATCAGCCCCAGTCGCTGCATTGGTTCAGCCTAGCAGACCCGTAAGGTCTACCGGGCTGACGGCGCCCCTGAAAGGAATGCGAGAAAGAAAAAAACAGGACGTTTAACAAAACCCAAAAGACAGAGGGCGCAACAGGACAATTTGAAGTCGGCAATATCAGATCACTGTAAACAAAATAACCACATAATGGACTGGGACAACTCACGGATTATTAATCAAGAAACCAACAAACGCAAATGATGGATCAAAGAAGCAATAGAAATCAGAAAGCGAGGTCCACGCACTTTGAATCGAAATAGAGCTTTCCAGCTTTCTAGTACATGGAGCAGCCTTCTACGGAGATCATCGAGCGGCAGGAGGCGTGGTCAGCCCGGTAGACCTAACAGGGTCGCTGGGCTGGCCACGCCTGGGAACAGCAGCTAATAAGACACGTCACCTAGAAACGTCTCTGGCCAAAACGGAAGTGACCGTCGAAACTAGGTAATAAACCATCTCTTACCGATACTTGTCGGATATAGAAGAAAATGTTTTCTCTCTCCTCTCCAAGTTCCCCTCGTGTGACTGAGCTCCTTGGACTATTTTCAAGGGAGTGCTCAGCCACCCTGCAGAGGAAACTCATGTGGATCGCTGTATCTGGTACACATTTGTAATAATGCAGGGCTTCCCAATCCTTTCAGATCAGGACCTCCAAAATAACCATGTAATCAACTTGAGACCCTCACAGCAAAATAAAATAGATGTCTGTAATATTTTTAAGGTAGAAAACCAATAAAATTGCATTGAAAATGCATTAATTTTTGTAGTTTATTCCTTTATATGACCAAACTTCAGTCAAATGAGGCTTCCAGTTAAAAAACAGATTAAATATCAAGTCATAATTGTAAAATTACATCTTGAAATCATCTTGAAATCATCTTGTGACGCCCAGACTTTGCTTCGGGACCTCTTCCCCCCGAAGAGGTCCCGACCCCCACTTTGGGAACCACTGTATTAGTGTAGAAGTACTTGAGTCTCGTCTTGGACTCGGTCTTGTCTTGGACACCAAAATCACATTTTATTGCCACCGTTGCTTTGCTAAACTTCCACCTGGAGACCTGCACAATAAGATCACGACACTGATAATTGCAGGAATGACAAAGATGGTTTTGATTTGGTCTCGATGGACTGTTTCTCGGCCCTCAGTGATCTTGGTCTTGTCTCGATCTTGGAACTCTGTAGCCTTCAAAAGGTCTTGGTCTTGATTAAAAAGACATTCTCTTAGACGTTTTGACAATGTTCTTTGCAGTAGCGGTGAAGAATCATCCTAACTCTTCGACCTCCTCGTTACACGTCTCTCTCTCCGCTCTCACATTCCTGTGTCTGTGTCTCGTGCCCGTTTGGCCGCCGTGGCTCTGGTGGAACTGTTCAGCTGCTTCTCATTTCCCTGTGAAACGTTGTGAAAACAGTGGGATCAGAGCGCGGCGCACGGGACACACCCTGGTCCCGCGCGCCCGTGCCAAGGGTGGAGCGCGGCGTGGTCCTGTTCTCCTCCGTCTCCCCCAGACTCTCGGACTTTCACACTTTTGATTCATGACATTCAGACGCTCGCATGACTCAAACCAAATCCGCAGCTTTCACTCGGCGTTTGGATCAAAACTCATTGGGTTTGTTTAATGAATGAGACGCTTGTGTCCGTGACAAGATTTTCTTCTGTGTCCTGCAGAAAGTATATTATTTGAAATCACAATCTCCATGTTTGTTTAATGTGGACCACTAATGTTGGATACTTTGAGTGTAGGTCTAAAAGTATATGGATGCAGGTTTGGCCTATGGATCCAAACATTATGGAACAATTGATTTAAATGTGCATATTAAAATTATAGTAAAGCACATTATGAGTTGTGACACATGCCTATGACATGTTGAAATGAATTTGCCTTGCCTTGATATAGCGCACTGTTCAATGTGTTGGAGTGGCACAATAATTTCTTGCCATCTTATAGAAACATGTTTTGGTGGGTTTTATTTGGGACGAACGGCCACACTCTAATAGAGGGATTGTTTATCAACACGATAAAAAAAAATATGCAGAACCATCACTCATCTACAGTCGAGTCAGCACTGTTGTCAGCTAAATACAAGAGTTTATCACTTGGAGAAAACAAAAGTTATGCTTCTGAATCAACATTTGTGAATGAAATTTGACCCTAAAAGTTACATTCAGGTGAAAAAAAAAACAGCAAGATAAAAACGGTTTCAAGCTTCAGGAGCCAGACGTCCATCAAATCGGTTCAGACCTGATCCAGACAGCTGCTCTCGTCCTGTTTTGTTGTTTTGATTAAAGAAGTTTCCCCAGCCAACTAGATGAGCAGCGTCTCTTTCATGCACAGTGGAGCAGAAAGTTACCTCTCACGCAGATGGATATGTGTTGAACTCCTATCTGAGTTCTCACTATATCCATCTGGGACTTGACTCGCTGAAAGCGTTTGAGAAAAGGCGGGGCGTTTAATGAAAATACTTCGAGCTGATTGGGTGTGGGGCCTACCTTATTTGAGCTATAGCCAATCACAGCAACAACTCGTAATGGTGTATCCAATGTCCGATAGAACAAGTACATGTCACACATACCGCTCTTCTTTCAAAAAGAAATTCCTCCGTATCAAAAGCAGCAGACAACACGTACATCCACGGGAGCCGCCGTCTTTGTTTAGCTTGAATCAGACTCGGCTGCGGCACCGGGGAGCTAACGGCCCGTGTTAGCCCGCCCTGCTACAATGTGATTGGGCCTCAAAACCACGCTGCTGTGATGTGAGTGGGCCGAACCACGGCCGTTTCGGACTCCCAAACCAATCGAGCCGGACGAAGGCCAGATGGTTTATCCCGTGTTTGTGAATTCACAAATACCGCGAGATAAACCATCTGGCTGGCCAGGTTAGCAGAAAGTGACGTCTACCAAAAATCCCTCTATTGTAAGTTACAGAAATGAGTAAGTTTAGGTCTGGGGATTGGGGTTGGTTACAGGCCAAGCTCCAGATTATTAGGTATTATTAGATCCAGGAGATTAGGATTAAAACGTTGACAATATTCATAAATACTCTTTGACATCCACTAGAGGAACTAGCATTGCCTACTCTTCTGTTTTTGTTTTGTTTGTTTGCTTTTTGGCAATTTTGGCACCAACTGAACAAATTAGTAAGTCTCAGTTCAAACTAGTCACAAACTGACTTTCTCACTGCTGTGGTTAGCTTCATTTCTAGACTGTGACGTCAGTGTGTATTGCCCACTAAAAATATGTTTGTGGGTGTTTAGGGAATGAGAGTCTCTGTAAGTGTGAGACTTTGTGCACTAATTTTGACACTTCTGAAAAAGCTTCCTATTAGTTTGTTTGAGATCTTTAATAGACTCTCCCTACACAAGGTGGCTGCTGGATCTGGGCATTTGTTACTATAGTTTACCAAAGCTAGTTGACCTCAGCTCAGAATCTGCAAGTCGAACGTGGGACCTCTTTGTGAAGTCCTCCTGACTCTGCAGTAAACGTCTGAAGTGTGAATGTTCTTGTCGGCTGTGGTCAGAGACTGTGCCTGCTACAAAACCATTAGGAGCCTGGAGTTTCCTCACTCGTCTGCTTCTGAATCCTGTTTTCAGAGACGCTCCATTTATGGGAAGAGGAAATGGTTTTTAACGCTTTGCAATCAGACTTTGGACCAACGTGAAAGAACCGCCCGCTGCAGTGGAATCAATTATGGTCAAGCTGAGGATGTTTGAGTTATTTTAACAGTCAATGTGAAATATTCAATCTTCAAGTAGCTCCAGCTTTGACACAAATACTGTAGAGATTGGTGGAAAAGATGGAAAACCTGCAGAGGAATAATTAATAGGAACTGCTCTCTCAAGTCGCTCGAGTTGCTTCTGGTGTGCGTCCGCCGTTAAAGTGAAGCTCCACCCAAACACATTTAAAACAGAGCAAACTCACTGATAGCTTTCTGCTAAACAAACACTTTATTTGCCCAAACTCATGTGTATTATTTCCATCTCCCGTGTGCAAAAGCCAGTCCTTCATTCATTCATATGAATCTGAATAACAATCAGTGCTTGTCTTTCAAGCGATTATGGTTAAGAGAACAATAATTCTCTAGTAATCAGACAGAAACAACACTGTCTGTGCTGTTATTTTTGTGGCTTGAAGCCCTGTCTGCAGCATGAGTGTGATGCATGAGACTGTAGTCTCCAGGTCTGCACATTTAAAACACAGCGCCGCTCGGCCGCGAGTGTCTGTACCTCGCAGGCGTCAGTGTTGCGTCTCTGTTGAACAGCAGCGCGCACAAAGCGGTATTTCTTTCTTGCTGCGTAATATTTTTAAGACAGCGGAGAGAGCGCGAGTCCGGTAGGATCCAAGTGTTTTGACTGATCGTCGTTCCCGCCCGAGGCAACGGAAAACCCCCCCCGATCCCGAGTGTTTGCTCACGGGTTCCGCGGGAACCGATGCAGATCTCTACTCTGGATACCCCTAACTCAGTTACCTGGGATCCAGAACCCACATTTCAGCAAACTGTGAAGAGTGGGTCGAGTCGCCACGCCCCCCGCCTGCGTTTCAGATCAAATCAAATCTACATTGTACCGGGCAATCAGGTTAGCTTGTTCACGTGGCGCAGATGAAACAAAGGAGCTGATTGGTCGTCTGTCATTTAGACCCAAATCTAACTTCACTCACCTCACATTAAAATCGTTTTTTGCTTCGCTCATTGATTCTGCAGAAATCCGCCAAGTTTTTCAGTTCCATGTGATTTTTTTTAATGTATTTTTTTCGTCGAGAGCAGCCATGTTGGTTTTTACACGGCGGAAGATGCGTGTCTCTGATTGGCTAATTAATCTGTCAATCACGGCTACAGAAATCTGAAAGAGGGACACGTTGGCATATATCGTCTGGATTTTCCAGGCAACTAACTCAGGGGTTTTAGATACGTAATTTTGTATTTTTAGTGAAATATTAAAAAACTGTTTTTTTTTTCTTCATGTTCATGAAATATGTTCAAATACCCACAAATTATTAAAAACTGACCACAAACAGCAATTTTATAACCAGATGATAATACATTTGACCTTATTTTGAAGTAAGGTATTTCAAGTACCCCTATTAGATCTTGTTGTTTATGGATTTTTTCCCTCTGTTGTTCCTCTAAAATTACCAGATAATGTAATGTATAAACCACACTCACTCCAGCTCCATCTGAAAGTACAGCAGACCTCTATTATCAGTCAATTCTTCGTTGTGTTTGCGGTCTTTAACCTGCTGCTTGGGTCCGGGTCCGTCTCGCGACACCTGCCCCGTAAAGATCACACTCGTTAATGATCTCCTCTAGCTGGCAGCCATTTTGTTTGTTGCTATTTTCGGTCAACTTTATCTTCACTAACGCGTTCCATCTCCATCTCACTGGCAGCTTTACGACGCTTTGTTAAATCCAGATGCCAAAAAAACAAAAGCAGTTCCTAGAAACACGCCGCGATGAGCAAACCAGGGGCACATGTTTGAAATCTGAAATATGTGCATGAATTGTTGCATTGTTTTACGAGATTGTTAAAAGATTACGGAGCTGGATGACCATATACGGGCGTGATTTCAGAGGTGTAAAAGAATGCAGCTGTTTGTTTTATCGTTTCGTTGGGATTCGGGTCTAATTACAAATGTATTAGCCGTAAACCGGGATAAAACATCTGCTTGCATTTCACAGTACAGTAGAGGTTACGCAGTTCACATCGCAACATTCTGGGTTTAGCAGTTGTGGCATAACTTTGTGTGCCAATGATGAATAATGAGATCAAAAGAACTCAAGACACAACTATGTAAAAGAGCTACAGCAATAGCATAAAAGAGAAGATGTGACATATGACTTGAAGCACTCTGGAGCAGTCCCCAGTGTTTTTTTCTGCAGTCGTTAGTATTAGTTCTAGGCCCAAACATGACGTTTTAGGCCTAGTTTACAAGACAACGTTCCCCAGAAAACCGTGACAGTCGTAACGTTTTGTTCTCATGGTGTGGCGAGCTAATCTTCCTTACTTGGAAACAAATATGCAGTGACCCCACACAACCTATAATAACACGGACATTGAAAAGGTTTATAATATATCTATATCAATAAAATGGCGAAGAAGCAACAAGGACCACGCGCAGCGAAAAAGAAAGATCGCCTACGGTTGGACACAAACACGGGGAGGACCGGGCGCAGACACTTGAACAGCTGTCCTGTTCACGGTGGAATAATACTTGTTGTGGAGTACTTCAAACTTTCTTTTCTTCTGAACACATGAATTTCAATAGACTAATTGAATCAGCACCCGGAGAGGCTTTGGAAGATTTGTTTTGTGTCTCCTCCTCTGCAATGCGCAGGTAAGAAACACTGGGCACTGTTGGCTTAGCTTTGTGAGAATGAAAGGTGCAGTTCCCATTAGTTTCCTCTGCAGGCAGGAGCAAAGAGGTGACACGTGGAAGTGACGAGACAAGCGCAGTGGTCCAGGTGACCTGACCGCGGCAAAGTTGAAATGAAGTTAACTTAATAGAAATTCAGAACAACAGCACCGATGCGACAGCCACTCAGTGAACACCGCTTCTCAAACACAGATGGTCAAAGCACTCAAAGCGCACCAATAACCTCCTCCCTCTAGAAGCTTCCTGTAGAGCTGTAGACAACACTAGAGCGGCTTGGACTCAAGAGAGCAGGTTTACTGCTGCTGCTGTGAGTCCTCTGATTGATCCGGCTGACCATAGTCATCTTTAACCGTACTGTTGGGGTCTTTCAAATGGATTCTTCAGATTTTGTGAAAACCACAAATCTCATGAGAATCCATCTGGTAAAACCAGGAGAGTGTGAGCTCTGCAGGGCTGTCTTGCTCTTCCTCACGCTTGTAGCGCTCCTGTGTGTCTGAGCTGAACTGGTCAGTTTATTTATTTATTTATGGAATGCCCTTGAGATGTGCCATCTCGTTTTCGAGGGGGTCCAACAAGTTGTGCTGCTGCTGTCTCCAGTGCTGTGCACCACTGTTCTGAAAACACAGTGGTTGTAAAAATACAATGCTGATCATGGTTGTAGCTCGTTGTAAAGCTTGTCGGTATCTCACATTTGTGCTGTGTGTTAAAGAAAAGCCAGAATGACTCACATATTGTGATCGACAAGTTGCCCATCTGTGCATTAAACTTACACCATGTAACTTTTGGCCAAAAAATAAACTTAAATGTAAGTAGTTTTCTAGTGTAGATGTCTTTGTAAAGACATCTAAATAAATAAAAATGTGACTTTACTCTGAGCGAGCTTATGCCCACAAAACTAACCATTGTTTAGTCAAGAAGTTTATTTCCTTAGAAAAGTAGCTCCTTTAGCTGTTTGTTCACATTATGGCAGAAAATGTATTTATTCCCAATAACAATTTTCTAAAGAATTACTTTATCTTCCTATTTGTATTTAATTGTAAAGTTAACTTTTCCCCTCTAGAAAGTTACAAGTTCCACCTTTAAAATATGCTTAGTGAGCTCACGGCCCTCATAACTCATTGGTGTGATTCTACAAATTGTCTTGTGCCTCACTAGGTGGCGCTATAGGGTTAAACACTGGTCTAGGCTTCTATTCTGTGGGTGATGTTACATAAACTTGTTCCTAAACTCTTGTGTCTTCTTCATCTCCATCACTATAATACAAATGTTTAAGTTTATAATGAACAAAATGCAAAGTCAAGTCAGTGCATGTTATAGTGAAGTCTAAATAGTGTCTCAGTTCCAAAAGTTGTGAAGTCATGTGAACACCACCTCTTGGCTGTGAAACGTGCAGCTCGGACCAAAAGCCCATTAGTTTGGGGTAATTGTGATAATTGCAGATGGAGCGGTGAGGACGTGGGTCTCTGGGGTTGATTAGTCGTTAGTGAGTTAGCCCGGGGTCACTGAGGGGCGGGCGGGGTCGTGACCTTTGCTCTGACTGACGAACATCTGGGCTGAACAGCTGAATGTTTGAGCAGAGACACCTGTGTGATTACAAACACAGCTCAGAGAGAGGAGCAGGAGTCAGACAAGATCAGGTCAGGAGGATTTACTGTGTGTCTGTGTCTGCAGTCACTTTGAACAGCCTGGGCATTGTGTTTTTATGAGTACAAGTACACGTTTACACAAAGATCTGACTGCAGACGTGAACCGAGAGGACCTTACACCACCAGGACCTTCATCATGGACATACATTATTAGGACTCCCTCACTGTTTTATAGTTTACAAACTACTTCAAGATGCCTTTTTATTTACTTTCCAAGCATGTGTGCAGAGTACTGGATGACATAATTAACCTGAGCATAAAATTATAAAATAAACTCAAAAACTAAAAAAGACCTGCACCAGCACCCCAGGAATTTCACCTGGAGAGAAAATTACAATAAGGCATTCAGGTAGGTGAGATGGCTTTAAGTTTCAATAATAATATATAAAAAAATATATATCTTGATGTATGATAAATGGCATAAATAAAACATGCATTTCTGACACTTTTGGTGTCAGTATTTTTGTTCTATTCTCCTATAGATTTAACATAAGTTTAAGTTGACAATATTTAACCTTTGGAGTATTTCATTGTCCTTAACGTTTTTCCTTCCAGCTGAAAATGAGTCTTTTAACAGGTCACACACACACACGAGTCTTTCAGGTACCAGTGATGACAAAGGCATTGACAAAGCATCAAGCAACAGGGAGGCAATTGTGGCAATTAACAAAATGGATGGACAAAACAGCAGTAGGCATTCAAGTGCCCCAGATGTTCCCACATGACTACCTGAGATCATGAACCTATGCTACGCTTCTGATTAAATGCATGAAAAAGTCGGCAGGTGCTACGAAACGTACTGTGGGCAGATACCGAGGAGCGAGCTGGCCAGTCACAACACCCGACTGGCACAACCGCAGAAGAGTGCTACAAACAAGATGTCTACATTACCACTGGTGTGACTAAGAATATTGAAGAATTTACAGAATCGAGTACCTGATAAAGACGAGACATTCACACGGTGGAAATATGCAGGAAACATGGCCAAACCAACGTACTAGCATGGAGGAAAGCGACGCAGCTGCTTCAGGAGTGTTGGAGGTCAGAGGTCAAAGAAGCAGAAGTTGCATGCTCGGGTGTGCTCCCGTAATGCTTAGTTGGCTTTATTAAATAAAATGACAAAACCTCATCATGCCACACATGAATATAAAGTTACTATTCTGCAACAGCTGATAATGAAACACTGGTGCGAGTGTCAACACAACTGCTAACTATTATGCACAGTATTTATGAACAGATTATTACAACTTCTGTAATAAATAAAACTTTTTTTTTTTTTTACAAATATCAGACAGGTCCTCTAGTCACCACAGTGTTACACACACACTTGACAATCAGAAAATACTACTGCAGCAACAACAACACAACAAATAACCAAAATAGACAATAAAAATATATCAAAATCACTATCCATCAACGTCCATCAATATGGAAATAGCAATCAAAAACTCTGCTCCCTTAGAAGAAAGAACAGACATGAGCTTCACCGGAAAGTCCTTATTTCAATATTGCCAGAGGTGAATTGTTCATAAGCACAAAAGTCCAGACAGTTGAATTATGGTTGCCAGTGTGTAGCCCAAGAAGTGATAGAGATATCAAAAGGCAGGCTGTGTGCCTCCTACCAGAGCGGAGAGTTCAGAACAGGACGTCTCACTTCTAGCTCACCATCAAATTTACCCAGTGTGGGCTCCTGGCCTGTCATTTAAAACAAAGGCCACTTAGAACAGTGTACACAGCAGTCACTACATTGAGCTAGTTAGCATAACAAAGCCAAAAAAACATAGGCCCAAAATTGATTATCTCTTTAGCCCTGTCAGAAGAAATTGGGCGCCCCGCTGTGGGCACAACAATCAAAAAAAAAAAAAAAAAAAAAAAAAAAAAAAAAAAAAAAAAAATAATGTTCATCAGTTAGTGGAGGCGTAGGTTACGACCCGTGAATGTTGACCAATTACGATTAAGGTAAGGCAGAGGACTGAGCAATTAAGCTAACAAGCTTAGGCATAAGAGTACAGCTAACAGTTAGATCAGGCACTTCTAATTGCGTACGTTAGCATAGCGGTCAAAATGGGCACTTCATGCAATGATCAGGGACAGGAACCAATACATAAATGAGGCTTCGGATTCCCAGCATGTTAGCATCTAGCATGGAATGCTAAATGCTAACATGTGGACTGAAAAGCTAACATTCACATATCCCAGTTAAAAATACAAAGTGTCCAAACTTACTAGTTCAGTTCAGATTCAAATGCCCAGCCACACCATAGGCAGTTGTCCCATCCAGACCAGTCTGGGTTCTAAAAGAGTCATATATAGTAGTTTTATTTTTATGAATTGAAAAAACTTTGTATAGTTAGGTGTTTGGGTGTACTGACCAAAAAGCTCTGTCCCTGACTTCTCTCTTACAACTGAAACATGAGAAGTCAGAGCCCCTCTTATACTCAGTCTACCTGCTGTGATTGGATGATAGGAGGACTGGTGGAGTAGTGGGTGGTAACATGTCATGTGGCATGAGGAAACCCTGGGCTGGACTGAAAGGACCGGATTTAACCCTGGCTACACTTGGGACTTGAATGACTAAAAACGACTTGACACTTCTAAAAAATATAAATTGTTTATTTTTACATTTACAAACTGAAATATTTTCCTCCATGGAAAACACAAATGAATAATATAAGAATAAATCAGGCGTTGGTGTCCTGAGTAAAGCTTCTCCTGAATCTTACTCTAGTAGTTCTACATCCTCATGTAATTCTAAAGCGTATGTCTGCGTTTTCAACCGTGAATTGTTTTTAAATGAATACATAATGACTCTGCTGCCTATTTTACCTTCACCGTGAAATTATTAATTATTCTCTAATGAAGTAGTTGTTTTTTCTACTCATAAAAAGCTAAAAACAACTAACAACAATACAATTTGTGACCTGGAAGTACAACCGCGTTGAGACAAAAGTTGAGAAGATAAAAGATGTTTGGGGAAAGTTTGAAGAGAGTTTGTAAAGTTTGGATGAAAGGACTGTATCATCGTAAATGGATAAAAGAAAACATTGAAATCTCATGGTTGGATGATTCTGATCGACGGACGCAGAGTGTGACAAGGCGCCACATTTACGCTGATGAAACAAACCCAAAACACAAGAAATGTTCAAATCATGAATGAAGCAAAAGGTTGTTGTCATAAATCAAGCCATATCTGTTGTTTTTCAGAGTAAAATCTGTAAAAACAAGACAATAACAGCCTCGATTCTCCTCGTGTGAATCTCTACAACAAAATCAAACGTCATAAGGTAATTTAAAGTTTCCAGACGTCCCGAGGTAAACATTATCACTCGCGGATAAAGCTACAGTCTGATGTTTGTGCTGTTAAAACTTGGACGTGTCGTAGAGTTTAATTGGTCGGTGCAGCAGGTGAGTCATGCTCCGCTGAAGCCCGGAGCCTCTTCAGTCCTCCGGGCCCATCTATTACATGTCTAATGTCAGTGACGTAAACTCACACCACGCTCTGATAATGGAGGCAAACTGGAACGTGCTCATGTTTAATGTGAAATCCTGCGCGGTTCATGACTCTGGCACGGAGAACTATACTTATGCACATTGTAATCTCAGGTTTTGTAATAGACTTGACAACATGCTAAAAATCCATATAATAGATATATTAATAATATATTTTAGCAAATCAAACTTGGAGGTTTTGTGAAATATTGATCCAAATCAGTTCAAAAATAAATTCTTAGTAATGATAAGCATCAGGTACAGCTAATTAATATTTTCCATATCCAATATTACATTTTATTAATATTTTATTCATAAATAAACATTTTTCTTAAATAGCGTCAAGGTTTTGTGAAGATTGATCCCAAATCAATGCCATTGAAGAAAAAGTGTATATTTAAGACTGAAATATTAGTATTGCATATGAAAAAGATTTAAAGGAACCGTATGTAAGATGCACAACTAGTGGTTCTTAAAAGGTATTACAATCACAGATGAACTTGGGTTGCCAGATTGTGAAATGGTCCATCCATAATAGATGTATGCTGCTGACCAATCAGGAACAATGTTTAACTATGAATCATGGATATTAACCAGAAAGTCACTTTCTCAGGAACCTGACTCTTTGTCATGGTTTGTTCCGGAAGAATACAATTTTTTACACAATGTGGGTGGAGCCTGATGAGAACCTGTGTGTGGTAAACAAGTGCATCGAGCCAGTCCACAGACCAGGTTTGGTGCAACATCAGTTGTCAATACTAAAACATGTTCCTGACTCATGGTCCAAATTAACTTTAGCTTCTAAGAAACTAAACTGGCAACCCAAATGAAAGAGTCATGTGAGGCTCATTCTACTTTCTGATTGGATAATACTCTAGAGAACCAAAACACTAAATGTAAACATCAACAACTAGACATCATGTCCATTGCTATTTAATTAAATAACTCAGATTTACAAAGCTTTCAGTAAAAAATAAGTATATTGAAAATGTTATTTTTATTTGGACCATTAGTCATGGAATCATCAAATCTTACATACGGTTTTTAATGGCCACCGAGTTTCTCTCATTAAGTCCATTTACTGTGATTAAGTCTCTTCATCTAAACTTTGTAGAACTTTTCCCAAACTTTTCATTTAGACAACGATCTCATACTTCTGGGTCTTTTTTATTAGCTTTATAATTTTGGCTTCAAGGTTGGTTCATGCCAAACATTAGTAATTTTGTTCAAAACTGAACTTAAAAACAGCTCACAGATTGAAAACACAGACATACAGATTGCCACAGGACTAGAATTACAAGAGGTCAAATTTGAGTGAACTTTATAGATATTTTTAGATACATAGGTTATTTGTATAAAACTAGAAACTCAAACGCCACAATTATTACAATTTACCTGAGATCCCAAGGTAAAACATGTGAATAGGAGCCTTTTTAGACTATTTTTGTAAACTGCATAGTATCGTCTTGTAGCGACTGTTGGATCTACATTAAACTGAAGAGTAAAGTGCAGTTTTGTGAGTAAAACCCTTCACTTCTTCACTACAAACATTTAACTCTCTTCTAATTGCCGTCTGTGCGCGTAACAGCTAATTCTGGCTAAAAGTTAATGGGACTGGAGTGTTTACGGTGAAAAGAAGTTTGTGCGGAGCTGTCGTTCTCTGTCACACGGCACATGCTGATTGGGTTTCTCTGCGTGGCATCGGGGCATTTGTCACTAAACGCCTCGGTAAAAGCCTGGGAATGTGACTAATGTTTGGTCCTCTCACTAACAGACCTTTTTAGCCCGGTCAAAACAAGCTCCGTGTTCGGATGTCGACCTTTTGCTCCGGGGACGTCAGTGTTGCCCCAGAACTGACAGACTGTATTTTCAAAGCATCTGTTTGGGTGAAAACTATCGCAGTTAGCGTTTACGTGTGCATGAGTATTATGATTATGGTTACGCTTGGGATTTTTATGTTTCAATTGCGTCCATCTAGAACCATATCCATCTTTAAAGGTTCACAGTGTAGCTTTTTTGTGACTCTGAGAAAGTTGCATCTCGCTAAAATCGACTACACTGTGCCCTGCTCTAGGGCTCTTAAACTTTTTTTAAGTCAGGGACCCCCTATCGATTCAAAAATGTTCCAAGGACCCCCTATCGTTTTTGCATTGGCATCACAGGCTAAAATCAAGCCAAGTTTATATCACACTTTAGTTTCTTATCATTATATTTTCTGGTGTCTTGTTTCTATCCAAAACATGACATATTTAGAGTTATATATCATAATAAATTGCAATGTTGAAGAAAATACTAAAATATTTAAAAATGTTTAAAAAGATTTGGAGGACCCACTACACATGGCCCAAGGACAGGGGTCCCGGACCCCATTTTGAGAACCACTGCCCCAGAGGAGTCAGCACAGATTTCTTGTTAATGCATCTATTCAGGTAGAAATGATTTTGCATTTTTCTGACTACATGTAATAATGTCCCATTTATTCATCAAACTCCACTAAGCTTGTTGTTGTTAGCATTGTGGCTAACTACTGTTAGCATACCGGTACATCTTGCTACTAACAGCAGTGAAAACAGCTTAAAACACATAGATCATAGATCTGTTGTATTATCTGGAATCGGTCATTGCTGCTTGTAGCTGTTGTAAATCAGCCCCAGTGGCCGCTCCATTGGTGCTGCAGCATGAAAATCCCTCTACAGGCTAGAAGGATTCTTTCTCTAGAGCGAAATGCAAACACAAACTGATCTTGTTTGGCTGAAACAGCATAATTTAAGAACTGTCAGATTTTGTGGCAATTCTTAGCTAGTTTCACATCATAAACTTTTTCCTGGTTCAAAAGGTTTTAGTTTTGTATAAAATTACTTTTTAAGCTTTAACTTCGGCTACTGCTGCTCGCTCTGTAACTCTGCTCTGATTGGTCTGAACGATCAGCTCCCACGCAAAAATATCATCATGGAGGGAAACACAACTGTGCATGTTCCATGACCTGTAGAGCAGGGGTTCTTTACCTTTTTGACCTCATGGCCCGAATATTCATGTGCAAAGTAACCTGGGGCCCAATCTTATGTTGAATGTTCACATTTGCTCTTGTAGTTGTTGAGAAGACAGTGATAAAGCTGATGAAGGTAAACTCAACACTGATTTAGCAAAATACGTTATCTTCAAATGATATCGAAGAACAAACGACCAACAAAACACAGCAGCTTCACAGACTTCAGCAACATCAAACTTCAGAGCCTGTCCGTGCACTTTTCACATGACTCACGCTTTATTCCAGGCATGAAATAAATATTCACCAGCGTCTGCCGTGTTTCAGCCCGAGCCATTACTGTAAGAGCCCCGCAGCAGGAGACACACGACACGAGGAGGTTTGTCTGCAGGTCGTGTCACGGGTCAGCGCACCTCCGAGTCGGGTTTATGACATCATCTGTGTCAATGTGACTCACGCCTCTGGAATCTGCTCTCAGGACCAGCTAAGGTTTAGTTTTAGAGTTTTAGAGATCTGCTTTAGGTGTGGTTTGCATGGAATACTTAACTCTTTCCCTGCCAATGACGTCTATTTCCATCATAGACCTTTTATTCTCGCGATAGAGGACTCCATTAGCAGTCAAAAACATGATCCAGTTTCATAGATTCACCAGCCGAGGGGGTGTAGTGTGAGCACAAAGACGTCAAATGAAGTCACAGAATCGGAAATACACGTTATTTTGTTGACACTACGGAGCAGAGTCGGCTTTGTTTCACGTGATCAGCTGATTCTTGAGGTCATCTTTCTTTTCAAACAGATTACAGACAAAACATATTGAATTAAAAACACAGTTGAGTAAGTTTAGAGCAGATATTTGATCTTTAAAGGTGCATGGCGTAAGTTGCAAAGTTTTGAACAAGGGCGCCATCTTTGGCGTTTTGTGGCACTGCACCCTCCCTACTATCAGCAGCTGAAGACGTATTTTACGGCTGAAAAGATTCTTTTGACACATCGTTATTTTCTGCTAAATGTTTTCTGACTTAAGAAGACAAAGGTTTTTGTATGAAAAAGTAGATGCTGACTATTTTATGTTCTTTTTGACTGAATGATCAGTTTACACACTTCAAAAGTTACACAAGAAAAGATTATTGAGAGTTTGAGGAAAAGCTTTGTTTTAGCGTGAGAGAAAACTGTAAACAAGCTTTTTACAGGCCTCATTTGTCATAAACTAAATGCTCAATGGCAATTTATTACTCTAATAAAACATAAACCTTACCAAGACAAACAGCTAAGCGCTAAGCTACTAAATCTGTGTCTAAATGTGCGTTGTACTTGGACAGGCCTGAGAGTTTTACCTTCTAATGAAATAATAACAGATGAACGTCTTATTGATCTCCAGCACAATTCCTCTTTATCAAAAACATGTCCGAGTGCTCCTCGGCTCTGTCAGTCGGCTTCATGCCATGCTGTTACGGTGGGCTAGTTGTTTTGAATTCTTCTGTGTGTTACGGGGGTTCGGAAGCTAGATGGCAGTATTTACCACTGATTATTTATTTTATTTTTCATTAAACAGCCTTTACAACAGTCGTCCATTGTATAAAACCGAGAGCTTTTGCTAAATAAAAATAATGACGATAATCCAGTGAAGGAGGACCAGCGCGGGAAAATGCGACCCGCACACTCACATTTATGAGTCTGTCTGCGCTTACAGAGGCAAACTCGGTAAGTTTACAAAACGTCATGGCGCACATCCAGGCAAGTGCCAATGTAATTTGATATATCGTAATATTGAACATTTTAACTTACGCAATGCACCTTTAAACTGAAGAAAAGTCGATCCTACTGGACTAGGCCTCTGAGGAGAACGACACATGCAGCGAGTCTAGAAACGTCCTCTTCTGTGAGCGAGTGAAATGTGTCAGAGGAAGTTAAACTACTGGATTTCTTCATGTTTGGAGGGTTCAATAGAGGGATTTCCGGTCGACGTCACTTTATAACCTGTGCATGCATTATGCAGAAAGAACCGCTCTTCCTCTGTTTACTGGGGAAACTTCTTTGAATAAAACAACAACACGGAATGAGAGCAGCTTTTTCGATCAGGTCTGAACTGGTCTGACAGACGTCTGTCTCCTGAAGCTTGAGACAGTATTTTTCTGGACATTTTTTCACCTGAATGTAACTTTTAAGGGTCGTAGGTTTGTATTACATTCACAAATGTTAATTTAGCAGCAGAACTTTTGTTTCTCATAGTGATAAACTCTTGTAGTTAACGATGCTTTTTCGACTAGTTTCCACTGTTTGTGTCTTTCTGCAGGTCGGAAACAAAAAATCCCTCTATAAAATCTGCATCAGAAAGTAGAAAAGTGCTGCTGCTTTTGTTGGTTTAAAGATGAAAAGACACTCGTCCTCTTTGTTTTAATCATGTAAACCTTGTATTTTTACCCTGAAGTCATTATTTCATTGTAGTGGCTCAGATTCTTTCACCAAAAACAGAAGAAAACAACAGTGACATGAAGTTTGATGTAGAAAAAGGACGTTGGATGCTCAAGTCTCAAATTTCAAATGCTTATAAAAAGAGAACAGATTAATGTCCGATAGTGATTCTTAACCATAGGGCTGGGGCTCAAAGTTGGGTCGCGAGCACATCCTTGAGGGCCACACAAACAGTACAATACAACACTTTAATATGAGATTGGGTCCCAGGTTACTTTGCACATGAATATTTCCTGCCTCAAGGTCAAAAAGGTTAAGAACGACCTAGACTAACAATCCTTTTTTTGAATGAAAGTAGATACTTGTAGTTTTCATTTGATGTCTCATGTCATGATTCCAGTTGCACAAAGTTTTGTGTGGAGCTGTGAAGGCTTGGCAGTGAAGGAGGGTCAAAGCGAGAATAGCAGTGGCGTGCTGGGATCATTTTTCAGCCCGGGAAAATCAGACGTTAGATTGGCCCATTTGTACATTCAGTTATGTGACGTAGCTGGTAGTTGAGTGGTTACGAACTGCGCATTCAAACTTTGCCCTTTCAGCACCCACGTTCAAGTCCCGCTCAGGAAACTCTCTCTTTATTTTTTTTTTAACCAATATCTACTCCACCTCTCATACATTCTCTTCTCCAGTAGTAAACTGCTTAGTTTTAGTCACACATGGTCAATACAGTACAGACACAGCTCCCAGCTTTCCTCTTGACCTCTGACCTCTCCTCTGCTCCAGAGCGCGCTCTCACACACACACATGAAGGACGTGCTCACACAAACACATAAAGAGCGTTCTGGCCACTGTTCTGACCCACAAAGACAAACTTGTGTGTGAAGCTTTTGTCTTGTGTGTAAATGCGCTCCGCTCCGCCGCGGTGATTCGCGTGTATAAATCTGCTGAAGTGTTTGTTCATCAGCCGTTTTTGCTCGTAACTCCGAGAATATACAACGGATTTACTTGAAACAAAGTTTGACTGAGAGCTTATGGTATGTGGAGTATGTTTTTGGGGCTCGAAAACGTGTCAAGAGTCTTTGATTATGCGCTATGTGCTGTGAAACACATTATAGACGAGGCAGCAGCTGGCTCCGCCTCTCCCACTGTGCGCACATTTGCCTGCTGCAGCTGTATGGGCTGGGTTTCTCTCTCTCTCTCTTTTCTCTCTCTCTCTCTCTCTCTCTCTCTCTCTCTCTCTCTCTCTCTTCAACCACGGAGGCCACCGGCCCAAAAGTCACGCGGCCCACCGGGAAACGTCCCGACTCTCCCGATTAGCCAGCACGCCCATGGAGAATAGTGCTGACACTGAAAGAGTTAAAAAAGTGTATATAGCAGTACAGGAGCACAGTTTTCTCTCCTTTATGATATCAAAACAACAGAGTTTCGTGAAGATTCATTGCTGTGTAAACTACTTGGGGCCCTGCTGCCATCTTTGCCCCAAATCTGAGTCCTCAAAGCTTTGAATCAGCTCTCTCCTCTTCTGCTTCAAACCTCCGGGGACTTTCCATCGAGAAATCTGAATATTTACTAACTCACCCCATTGCCTTCACGGCGTCTTCACGAGATCACGGCGGCGGTTTATGGGAAGTCGGACACAGAAAGATGATCTAATTTCCTGTAAAGCTCATGTGCAGAGTTTGAGATTCTGTGGGCTCAGCGATGTTCCCTCATAAACAATCAGACAAACAGCTCCGTGTCCTGTTGGAGAGATCAGACGCAGAGGAGCAGGTTTTCTTTGGACCCGCTCGATGCAAGATTCTGTTTTTATATTCTGACCCTCGCTGTGAAATGACCCTCTCTCTGCAGCATCACAAGCACTGGCTCGCTCTAAACCAGCACAGCGTCATGGAAAATCTACCTTTTGTGTAATCTCGCGTTGCACCTGTTTTAATGTGTCGGTTTTGCTTTAGTCAGTTGTTCTGTCGTGGAGCAGCTGATGAAAAGGTCCTTGTAGATTTGAACCATTTTTGATGCAAGATTTTTTTGTCTGAATTAAAATTACGTTCTTAAAAGACCTTTTCAAAAACCTTGGATATTAAACTTTAAGACCAAGCACATGTTGAAAAGCATTTTTAGAATAGAAATAGAATAGAACTATACAAACACAAACTGTCTCATATCAGGCCTCATATCAACCCTATAATGATTAGCGCCTAATAGAAATATTCTTAATTTGTTTGTAAATTGTGTATTAATACAATTACTTGCTATTCTAGGGCTGCCAAGGGATTAAAAGTGATTCATTTTACATTTTCTACCACTTAATCCCGTTAGGGTGGCTGGAGCCTGTCCCAGTGACTTTGGGCCTTAGGTGGGGAACACCCTGGACAGTGGCCAACTCATCGCAGGATTAGACAGACAAACATTCACTCACAAAGGAAATTTACAGTGATGCCCAATGAACCTTAAACATGCATGTGTTTGGAGGTGGGAGGAAACCGGAGAAAACCCACGGTGACACGGGGAGAACATGCAAACTCCACCCAGAGAGATCATGAGATGTTTATATGGTCCGACCCGGGAGTCGAACCCACGACCTCCTTATTGGGAAACCAGAGCTCTAACCACTTGGCTATTGTGCAGCATTTCAATGGTAAAAATAAGCATGCGATTAATCTGCACATAATAAATGATCACTACCCCAACAGAAAGTGCACTTCCTAGAAAAGTGGGAGGGACAAAATGGGGTCAATACTATTTTAATAAGAAATATTATTTTGTAGAGGCCTGTCCCAATTGGAGTCAGGTAATGCTGTGTCTGCTGCACCGACAAAATTAGATCACAATATTATTGGAGCAGATCACATAGTTTAACCATATCTTAAATTCTTGTCTATTTTCTACTTGGTAAAATATTCTTTACCTTGGTAAATCTACTGTTCACCGACATCTGTTCAGAAATGCTTTCCATTTCAGTTTTTGCAATATATCCAAATTTGCAACTGTATTTTACATCAAACAATGACAATAATTGCATCACTTAAGAGCAGACTCATAAAGTATAATTAATATATGTTAAAACAGTCTAGTCTAATTTTATTTGGCTTTCAAATAGAAGAAAAACAAACACATAGAAAGATTTTGAAAGAGGGACCAGATTGTACTTATCAACATTCATACTGTTAATAAAGTGATCGATCTCCTGTTTCTCCTTTCAATAATGTCGTTAGCAGCTGATTTCTGAACTCTGGAGCTCACACTTGAGTTTTGCATCGGGGACTGAGTTTGATTCCTTTTCCCTTTGAAAAGATGAGTCGCAGCTAAAACAACACAGTTTGTCCAACACTTTGCATATTTGAATGAAAATGAAGCAGATCTCCGAGTGAACGGCCGAGATCGAGGAAAGAGAAACGCTCGGAGGTTTTTATCAGATTCTGAACAGATGAAAATATGTTCTCCGTCTGATGTATTAACGTCCTGGGAAAGCAGTACATCGCCATGGAGACGAGCAGGTGGCAGAAACCAGACAGATAAATACGAGACGCAAAGTTCGACAGTGACGCTATTGTTTTGAATGAGTCTGGAGCGGTTCACTGTGTTTTTACCCATTGAATAATCAGGGCGTAATATAACCGTTTGAACCTGGGCAAATAACAAAATCCATGTTCGGCTATCTGCTGTTTTTCCATCGGTTTGGTTTTTGGTTTTTCAATGCACCGATTCACTGCATTAAGCGGGCTGCACATACAGGAGTTTAGGATCTTTTGCGATTTTTTGACGTGCCAAAGAAAGAAGTGGACACAGACATAAGGACATTTACAACGATTATTTGTCTCACAGATGCATCATGTCGCAGGAAGAACAGAGACAACACAGACTTGTGGAGCAGAGTGAGCGGAGAACAGTGCGTGTGTCAGGTGATCGAGCGCAGAGTGTTTTCTTTCACATGCGCGGGTATAAAAGTGAAACAATGAAACGCCAGTGGATTAAACAAGGGTTTATAAACGTCACAGAAGAGCGGAGAAGGTGGCGGTGATACACTGACGCATTGTGGGCGTCAAATGAAAAAGCTTAAACAAACTCCGTGCATTGGACATGACGTACGTAATGCTCTTATAAAGAATCCCGCACTTGGACTACGAGCACAAAGCGTTACATTTATTTATAGAGTAATAGATGAAGCAATGTTTCTTCTATATTTATGTGCACATGCAGCATGTGAACCTCACCATGATGCTCCTAACAAATAGTCACAGTGATGCCCAGGAGCCCGATCTCACAAGAAAGCGTACATTACCACGACATTACACAATATGTAAATGAGGTATGATTAGCACGAGTTCACGGCCGTCCTGCGTAATTATAGTACGTGTCACAGTCCCCATTCATTTCTATGGTGGTTGTTAAGACGTGTTCTTATTTATGAATATTAATGAAATCCTGATTCTAATCTTAACCTGCCCCAAGCCCCAGACTTAATCTTACACATTTTAGTAACTTTATGCCTGAACTTACTCGTTTCACCTGAAGAAAACGTCCCCACGTGGCTTCAATTAAAAAATCTTTTGTGAAAATCCTTACACTGGCCACGCCTCCTCGAACTCGTAGAGGGGCACATCAGGCTTTAAATCAGGCCAAAACTCCTGTAATGTGCAGCCGGCTTTAGTCAAACAACTACATGTGTGGCACTGGCGACCCTAACTCTGCAAAAGAAGTTTTCACCTCCATGTCCTCCTTTGTGACCTCTGACAGCCTCATTCACACCAAACAAACTAGAGCCAAAAGAGGCAAAATTTGGGTTCATGACACATGAGAGTAACATCGATAGTATCGATAAGCAGTATATCAAGTACTAGTATCTAATGCTTAACTATGGTGACTATGTGGAAGTTCTTTGTCCTTCTTTTTTTAACTTAATAACCCCCCAGTTCAGATGATCGACCCTTGGCTTGGTGCGAAAGACTCTTAACTTCCAACACAACATGGAGCTGGAACTGGACATTTGTTGCTCTAGTTTAACATGGTTATGCTCTATAAAAATATACACCTTACCTGAAAAGTGACGCACTGCAACTTTTAAACTCGAACAGCAGCGTTAGTTCACAGATTCTTGCTTGTTTCTGCTCTGGACTCTGTGTCTTTGTGTCTCTGAAAGCTCTTCGGACGTCCGACTCGGCGGTTCGAGAGGCCTTGTGAGCAGACATCTATAATTATACAGAGGCCGCTCTGACGAGAAGATTTGGACTCTTGGCTTGGGTGTGAACAGACTGTTGTCGCATGCGAACGATCTCCGTGATCACACCGTGTACGGCATACCCATCCTCGCAAACCGCTTGTGAGCAAACCTAGTATCCAGTCGCAGACACTGAACCCAGGGTCTCTAGCCAGACATATATGCAGAACCTGACGTGAAAAACTCATGAGAGGTGAATCGGAAATAGACAGAGATATATAGAAAAATGACAGTGATACAATATATATTTATTAGAATAACGCTTCAGAGATTAGAATGTTGTCGATGGAGCCATTTGCAGCGTTTTTGTGAGAATGAGTGGTGCGGGTCCGAGGGCGGATTCCTGGAGCAAGCTCAACAGGGCAGGAACAAGAAAAGGGTGATTTATTGTGGGACCGCACCTAGTGCTCGGAAGAAGAGGCCTTTACACTTGTGCCTGAACAATGGCGCACAAATGACTCTCACTCAGTGGACTATACGTGTAGTGCTTACTAGGACTGGCTCGTGGAGGACCAACCTGGCTTGAGTTGACGAGTGTTTCAAAATTAGTGACTACTCAAAGACACTCACAAACATGTGACTCGCCCACTCTCTCAGGTGAGATACAAAACACTTACCATGAGCTCAGATTATTTATTTCTATCTCTGAAAATCTTAGGTCTTTAACTACTATATTTGATATAATCAGAGTTTAATACATAGTGTCGCAAGAGAGGATGTAAGATCCATCGTTTACATGTGGTTCCATTACGGATATGGTGTTACTCAATGTGCGACAAAGTGTGGACTGCTCCTATACATCTTTTGACTCAGCACTATAAGCTCAGCGTGGGCGTGGCGATTGACCTCATTTTTGTTACCACGGGTGTGATCATCCGGGAGACACAAAACAAATATATTTTTCTCTCACTATAAGGCTCTAACTTAGCACAAGAATGCTCCTGTTTTACTTATAGATTATCTAGGTGGTCATATCATTGATATGGTGCACAGAGAAAGACGAATAAAGATTTTGATGGGGACCTCACGACTGAGGAACATTGCAAGGTATTATCAACCGGTAACACACAGGAACATAGCGAGATTACCATAAGTAGATATCTTGTCTAAGGAACACACAGAGCTAAAGAAGAAGCTATGTCGATTCACATTAATGTTGGATGCCTGCCTAAAATGTTGGTTATTGAGGGCTCTGAAATCTGTCTATCGTTAATATTTCCCATGTTGCTTTGCTGTAACACTGTTTTTCCCCTCTGTGGTTGGGCCTCAACCGCATATTCGTAACACACATTATACTTATCAATAGACACTTAGTATAACTTTGTAAACACATGATACTCGCCAAATGGTCCACCATTGCTAATGAACGTGGCGGTGGGCTTGTCCAGTTGCCTCCTTTGTGGCCGGTTAGATAGTTGAGCATCGTCTTTGCTTAGCTAGGCGTTAGACAATTCCTCCACCTTGTTGATACGGTGAAGTGAAAAGACTACTTTTTGGTATTTTGTTCCATTTTGTTTATAATAATAATAAGTTTGCCTGTATCTCGGTAGATGGTATAAGGCAAGGATAGATGTGTCAATCTTGAGCACAACTCACAGCTTCCCTAGTATTAAACTTGTTGGAAGCATATCATACTGACAATGTGAGGTTAATTATACGGGGAACGATCTCGTAATACATTAGTAAATAGCTGAGATGGGCGACTTAGATAGACACAGGTTCTAACACAGAGATTTGAACACAGTAAATACTGATAATACAAATGATTTCGTGCTTACATAATTCTCATTTTGTTATAAGCAACTGTATTTAAATATGTAAAAGTGCAGGTCTTCGTCTATGTCATGTGAAGCCACATGCACATTTTTTCTATTCCTTTTGGACATAGTGGGTTATGATTTATTAGATCTGTGGGGCTCTATATGGTTGGGCAGTGATTAAATGTACACGGTTATGTATATCTGCCCCCAGTCAGATTTCTTCATATCTGCTGTTGGCACCTTCCCCTTTCCCTTTCCGTGGTGATCATAGTCAAACAAAACTCGAACTTCATGATGTAAAATTAGTCTCGGTTGCATACATGACAATGTCGGATGGCATGGATCCTAGCTAAAGCAACAGCTGTGAGTAAGACTTACCGTTCAATGGACGTTTTTATGTGAAAAGAAGCATAAGAGGGCCCTTAGCGCTGCACCCGTGACTCGTATGGAGGAGTTTAGTTCCTCCCCTGATATATGGTAAGAGTTCCCTCTGCTCAACAATTATCCTCCGCTGGTATGTTGCACCACCTAGAGTATGAACATAGTTCGGACTGAATACGATATAGTGCTGAATATTGCAATGAACAGCCGTTCGCGCTGCCTGGACAAGCATTCAAAAACAGGCAGACCGATATATGGTAGACTACAGAATAAAGTGAATAGGCAGCGAGGTATAGACTAGAAAGTCTCACGACACATAAACAAACAAGGCTACTGCTCAAGACCACCAAAGTACAACTATTTCTACTGTTTTTTATAATGGTACACTAAGAACAGTGGATATATAAGAGCTACAGACGAATATTTTATACCACTAGGCACAATAGGAGTCTAGGTGGTAAAACAATCTTGACAACTTTCCTCTTCCTAAATAATCGCCATAGCACAATTAGTAGCATTATGTGAATCCACGCGCACACATGTTATGTCAAATTAATGATGCTCAAATATGTAGAGACATGATGACGATATCTTATATAGATAGTGGCTTTGTACATATAAATAAGGGATAGCTTGGACAGGCTTGATGGTCACCATCAAGTGCCAAAAAAACACAACGTAAACAGTTTGTGAACCTAAAGTGATCTCCCTTGCTTGCGTGAATGGCTAACAAACTAGCATAAGAAAAAACTATCATAAAACACGTGAGAATAATACCAAAAAAGCAGCACGACAGGTCTCCAAAGCACATAAAAGTGTGTGCTAATAAGTCAGTGGCTGATGTGTGACAGACGCATAATGATAACTTTGTTATGAAACAAATTCGATTGACCGTTATTTAATAATCATGGTTTATACATAAAAGATATAAAATAAAATATAATTAATTCATAAGTTGTAAGAGGACGTTGATACAGGTCAAATTTAAAATCTTCACACTTGGAATCATTAAAAACAGAGTTAAAACGATACATTTTCAGCTTTTAAAATGAATGTCGAAGACCATTTACCTTTGTTACTAAATTATCTCTGTTTTTAGTTTCTGTGTAACCCGGCTTCACAGGACCATGATAATCCATGAGTAACTTATGGACAAAGTCTCATAAATTGCAGCACACACAAGGGTATGGCACATTGTAGGCATAGGTTTTCTTTAACAACATAATGCATGGTCTCCTTATCTGATATTTAATACTATTACTTTGGCGTATCTGCTGAGAAAGCCATAGTCTATGCTTAATTATGTTCACAGCATTTCTTAACATATTATATATAAATTCAATTACTTAATCCATATTGAATGTTCAATTTTTAATCATTTTAGGTCTAGGTTCCAATGCTCACAAACTATGGATTCTTTAAAATTGAACATACAACTATAAAATGATATCTGGCTTATACTCCAAGTCCACGAATGTTGCTTGTATATTGTCGTTATCCATGTGTGCCTTGAGTGCGTACAGTGGAATGGCACATACGTGGTGCATACTTACTGTGTCTCTCGTGATTGTGTTTGGTGCCTTTATTGAATCTATATGGAAATCTAAGATATTACATTAGTATGAATCTTTAATAGCATAATAGTAAATTAAGCTCGCTGACATATTTACGATACTAATTCAAATTACCATATCATACGTACTTACACATTATCAAGCTATTACATGGTGGGTATATACGGAGTAGTACACTGTTTACTTTGGGTATCAATATTAGTACGATTACCACATTTGAATAGCTTTGTGACTCTACTCTCTCTCTAGGATGCAGTTATTGTTGTCTTGTGCTCGAATCATGCTAGACGAACAGGACACACGGAAATGCTCTTTTGATTTATGCGGTTCCATGTCAGTATATCCCTCCTAGTCTCTTCGATATGGACTCTCTCAACAACACGAATACTTCACACCACACACAGATCCTGCGGACCATAAGCTATGTCCCCAGGGGTACTTTTAGCTCAATTTGACAAATTACAGACAGGATTTTTCCAAAGTTTAATCTGACTCAGAGCGGACGTCCGGAGTCCCCGACCGGCCCTGACCTCTGACCTCTGCTGTAGACTACATGCTTTTAGCAGATGTAGCTGTGCATATTGACTCCTGATCACTCCTGGTTGGGAAACAATGGTTTAAGTGTCTTATTCTTCTCACAGGCTCCTTCAGGCAGTTTCAGTGTTCTCATTATGTGTGGCTGAACTGAAACAAAGCCTATTGTGAAGGAGACAAGGAGAAACTATGCTTCTTTTATCAGGTTTTATGATCGGAAGTGAAAATGAACTGTTTTATAGACTAACTTACAGTGTAATAAATGATCAACTCTGCTCTAATCACAGGGTTAGGGTAGGGTTAGGGTTCTTGGCATGCTTGACGAACCTTAAGGCCTAGTTTACAAGACAACGTTCCCCAGAATACCATCACAGTCGTAACGTTTTGTGATCACAGTTTATATGGTGTCGTGGAGAGCTAATCTTCCTTTACATGGAAACGCAGATAGACCCAAAATGCTGTAGTTCTTCTGCTTCAGGAGGTGGCAGTATTGTGCTAGGACTCCAGATGACATGAGCATTGACAGGTTTACAAGTTATCCATACCAATAAAATGGCGAAGGACGCAACAAAAAACGTCTACAGTTGGAAACAAACACGAGGAGGACAGCTCACTTTTACCAGGCGCAGACACTTGGACATCTGTCCTGCACGTTAATACTTGTTGTGGAGCACTTCAAACTTTATTTTCTTCTGAACACACGAATTTCAATGGACTAATCAAATCTTCAGCACTAGCAGAGGCTTTGGAAGATTTGTTTTGTGTCTCCTCCTCTGCAATACACAGGTAAGAAACACTGGACACTGTTGGTGAATCTTTGTGAGACTTTGTAAGATTGAAAGATGCTTTGGCTGAAAGACATTTTCGGTGACTGGGCTGTTTTCTTCTACGGCCTTCTACGTCTTACAGTATCAGTGTTGTAACCGTCGCATCCACTGAACCTCCGCGGGGAAACTAGCTCTTGAATCGTATTGAGAGAAACGCCGATTCATTGTCGTGCAAAAGAGAAACCTGTCTGACAAAGAAACGTCTCGGATTCGTGACGTAGAAACTGCCCTTAAAGGGGCACTGTGTAGGAAAAAAAAGAAAGTGATCCAAGTAATGTCCACTTTTGAACACTAGGGTGCGCATTTCAAGTGCAGTTTGCCTACCTACCATAGTGATATCTAGCGTCAATATTCACATTCCGGCCATAATAAAACATTTCAAATACATATACATGTATCACAATTGATGTGGATTGGTTAACAGTGCTCTCTTAAGTATTCATGTTGTAAAGAATAAATATGATTTAAGTGTTTGTGGACTATAAGTGATAATTAAAATGCCTCTCAATCTTGCACAGTGTCCCTTTAAGAGACATTAAATTCACAATGTTATAAGAATAAAGTCAAAGCCACAAAATAATATTAATTCAAGATCAAGATTAGGATGGGAAATTTGTAATCTTGATGTTTTATGAGACTAAAATTCTAATTTGGATCATTGGATAAAAGCTATTGTGTTGGCTCATCCAAGTCCAAGTCCTGACTATATAGCATAAAATTGCGATTTTAATCTCATAAAACTTCAAGATTAATCTATAAAATAGTTTTGTTTTACGGCTTTAACTTCATTCTCAGAAAAAAATATGACTTTTTTTCTTGTATTAATGAGTTGTTTGTTTTTTGTTTGTTTTTAGTAAAATCATAACTTTCTTTTAATCTCGAAATGTTACAAGTTTGTTATGGTAGTACAGGGTTTCCGCTACATGTAATTGATCGTGGCGCACCGCCACGGCTAAATAAAAGCCGCCACACTTTCAGATTTTTTTTTTTTTTTTGAAAGTATATAGATAGCCTGCATAAACATATTATATATCGCCTATATTTGCGTATTTACTTGCTATAAACATGGTTTGAAATTCATTTAAATGCCGTGAAATGTTCCAATTGATTTTATTTTGAAAAATCCAACACCGTATGGCAGATTCCTGTCAGTGACAATCTGCGGAGGTTACTATGGTTACGGAGTGGCGCGCGCGGCTGTCACAAGTGGCGGAAAAGTACGGACGACAGTTCGAAACAGAGGGAGAGAAAAGGCCAAAGAAAGGTATTTTAGCAAGGTTAATTGTAGGCTAATGCTTTTTAGTCCAGATCTGCATTTTAACGACAGTAACGTAGTTAATTAAGAATAGGTTTGCCTTCATGCGTAATTTTTCAGATGTTTTGAACGGGTAATGTTTCGACTATTTCTGGTTGCATTTTCAGATGAGTATATTAAAATATTTTCAAAAGAAGAGGAAGGGACCTGAGGAAGACAGTGAGGTAACGTTAGATGAAGATGATCAGTGTTTTGTGACTTAACGCTAGTTCTCTCACGTTCAGGAACCGAGTGCACCAGCTAGTCGCAAATTAAGGCCGTCTTAATTCTTACGTCATTTTAAAACCAACGGACAGCGTCTTGTTTTAAGTGTTGGCTCAATCATCTGCAAAGGTGCGTTTTCGCACTCAAATCACAGCAGCAGCTCATACGCACTGTCAGGTGCCCATCTACACTCTCGTCCCTAAATCTGAACACTCTGTCCGCTGTGTATAGGCTACTCATTGATTTCATGAGGGATAACATGGCGCAGGCCTATGTCAAAATAAAGTTATAACAGCAGCACGCACATCTGCTCCACACTTTTCCCACCAAGTAGCGTCTGCGTCTTTACGCACGTTTGAGCCTTTCCCAACTAACCCCGTGAACACCTACCGTGGTGCTGTCTTGGTCAGAGGAAGCTAAGTGTGTGTCCACCCGTGTTTTTTCCGAGATCCCAAAACGTGGATCCGCGGTGAAGTGTAATTGTAAACTCCATAAATCCCGATATTAAATCCAGTTAAACCCAGTTTACTATCCAAACTTCAGAGGCATTAGTGTGTCTGTAAGGTTGTTGGGCAGGAACCAAAAATACTTTTCTTCAGAGATCCAATGCATGCGAGGTGCTGACGCTGCCCTTCTCTTTCATCATGGGCATACCGACACGCATCACATCCGAGACCGACCGCTAGTGCCCCAATACTTTGAACTAACCGCGTAGACTGTCCTGAACAAAAGCGTCATCTTGACACGGCGCACTGCTCTGCCTGTCGGTGGACGGGACCAAATCAAAGCAGAAGCAGCAGTTAAATGGGCGGTACCACAGACTGGAAAGCTCGAACCGGCAAACAACGACGAGATAAACGCTGAAACTTTCCGGGCCTGTGAAACTCCGGGCTGGCCCCAGGGAAAAGTGCCACGGCCGCGCTGATGAAGCAATAGCAGCCTTTGGCCTGTGGTTGTCGCTGTTGACATTAGCACTCGGCTCCTGAAGAATACTATATAATTGATCTGTACCGTGGCAACTGTTTTTATTAAAATATTTATAACGTAAACTTCCTTGTAACTTTAACACATGTTATATTAGACGAGTGCTCAGGCAGAAATGTTAGTGGAGGAATTGAGTCGAGGAGGAGAGAGTGGTGAGGCAGCGGAGAGCGGCAGGCAAGAAATAAGCGGCAGGGAGGAAGAGTCCGGCAGGGAAGAAGAGAGGGAAGGAGGGAGAGAGAGGAAAAAAAGTAAACATAGGGAATCTGGTTGGGACCCAAAATGGACAGAAGTAAGCAGATTTCGCCCATGGCTGTACCACACAAATCAAGGTGAGAAATCATGCAAATTAAGTTTTCTAATTTAATCTAATTTATAGCAATAATAATTGGCCATATGCTTGCAGGAATGTTCTGCCGGTTATGCCGGCAACACAAACAGACACCGAAAGCTGGAGTAGCTACACGTCCATTTATTGAGGCTGGATGTCAGATCTACAGAGTAGATTATTTGGACAGACACATGGGACAGAGCACCACAAAAGCTGTGTCAAGTCTCAAGCCTTATTGGCACAAGGTGAAGTTTATTTAAATTTCATTGCAAGATTGGTTTATTGGCTACAAAATGTTTTGAGAATAATGTTTATGTTAAAACAATTTTAAATGTCTCTCTCTGACTGCTTTGCATAGGATCTTCAGTTATGGAAGCCTTTGAACCCATAATAAATATGGAGCACGAGGCAATCCTGGGTGGCTTTAAATGTTTATATTATCTCACCAAGAGGGAGCAAGCACACCACACCAACTACCCAGCTCTTCTGGATCTGGCAGAGTTGCTGGGCTGTGACTATTTCAAAAGCTCAAGGTAATATTATTGTGATTGGTCATTTTGTATTATTTCATGCTGTAGATTAACTAATTAAGTATTTATTTTAGTGCTGTCAAGCGATAAAAAAATTGAAGAGCTTAATTATGATCTGTAATTAATTAATCTATTTTTAATCTAACCTAAAAATTGCAGAGAAAAACACTCAACTTAAGTGTTTTTGTTTTGTTGTTATCCAATTTAATTAATGACATTGTTGTAGCAGATGGAAATATACTGAAGACTTTAGGAAGTGTTTTGTTGCTAAGTTGTCAAGTTGAACAACCCTTATGTCCACTTTGCAACTCACATATAGAAACAATGAAGTTGAAGATTTCAAAATTGATTAATGCGATAAAAAAAATGTACTCAATTAATATGTCTGTAATTAATTTATTTACCATTAGATTGGAAGAAAAACAAATTACCGATCTCATACAATTATCGATGAGATGCTACAGATTTTGGCCACTGTTGTGGAGGAGCCCATTTTAGAAAACATCCAATCCTCAGTTGCTATTGGGATCGAGCTGGATGAAAGTACAGATGTGTCTGTGACAAGACAATTGGACTTGCATATCAGGTAACAAATCAGACAGAATGATTACTGATTCTGAATTATATTCTGTATGTTTAAATGTATTTGTGTATGTTTTAAGATATATGGATAAGGAAGGGCAGCTTTACAGCCAGTTTCTTGATCTGGTTAATGTGGGGGATGGAAAGGCCGACACCATCGTTGCTGCTGTAAAAGAAGTGCTGCAAAAAAAACACATTCCTACTCAGAACCTGTATGGGTTGGGAACAGATGGAGCTGCTGTTATGACTGGTATTTTTGTCAGGGTTCTGAGCATGAATGGGCTGTGTGCACAGAATTTCAGTTGGCTGTGTACGTTCAAAATAGCTAACTTCTGTATGTATGACCACTTTCTGTTAGCGTTAGCATTTAGACACAATTATGTGTCTTTTTAAACACACAAGTGTCTCTGGTGAAATATTCCTCTAATATGTAAAGTCTTTAACATGTTTTCTGTAACATTCACCACAACTGTCTGATCTAAAGAATATTTATTCGTTTTAAACTGATGTAGTGAAAACCTCATAGAAAAAACAAATAAATCCTCTTTAGATCAGACACCTTTGTGGTGAATGTTACAGAAAACATGTTAAAGACTTTACATATCAGAGGAATATTTCACTATAGAGACACTTGTGTGTTTAAAAAGAGACATAATTGTGTCTAAATGCTAACGTTAATAGGAAGTGGTCGTACATACAGAAGTTAGCTATTTTGAACGTATGCAGCCAACTGAAATTCCGTGCACAGAGCCCATTAGTGCATGTACTGATTTGTTTCTGTTTTTGATACAGGAAGGTTGAATGGTGTGGCTAAGCAGCTCCAGAATGACTTTCCTTGGTTGCTGCCAGTAGCGTGCGCTGCACATCGCCTCGCACTGGCATGCAGAGATGCTTCATCTGGCGTTACCTACATGGCCACCTTTAGGGAGCACTTACAGCAGCTCCATTTATATTTTAACAACAGTGCCAATAGAACTGCTGTTTTAAAAACTGCAGCACAGTCCCTGGGATTGCAGGCCTTAAAAGTGACGGTGAGACAGATGAGCAGTTATCTTGTAACAGCAAGTGTTATTGTTATTGACTTGACTTTAACTTTTATCTAAATATTTTTCAGGAAGTAAAAGATACTCGCTGGCTGTCTCAACACCAAGCCATCATTACGCTGCAGAGAAACCTGCCAGCCGTCCTGGCTGCTTTGGCTGAAGAGGCTGAGGTTAACAAGTGCCCAGTAGCCAAAGGCCTGTATGGTTTCTGCTGCACGTACAGATTTGTTGCAGCAGTCTACCTGCAGGCAGACGTGCTGCCACACCTTGCAAGGCTGTCAAAAATTTTCCAAAAGGAAAATGTAAACTTCCTGGCTATCAAGGAGCAGGTACTGTATACTATTAGAATTTATGCACAAGTCACATCACATCATTTATTTTATTAAACAAAAAAGCTAAACATTGTGTCACTGCACTTTTTAGGTCCCTGTGACAATGACCTGCCTGAGGTCAATTAAAGATGCAGCTGATGAACAGCCACCAGGCTCTTTTCTTGCCCGGCTCCATGATGATCTGGATGCCCCGGCTGGATTAGGTGCGTTTAGCATCACATTTGAGGAGGAGAGGCACAGGAGGGGCAGACCTCAACCCCAGGCGGAAGATACAAGGGAGGGTTTCTGGTCTCGCTTTAGAAGTCAGGTATTTTTTAGATAGCTTTGAAGTTAAATGTTGTTTTTAGGGATTCAAGTAAAAGTTTGTGTTATGTTTAGGTAATGGAGCCTTATCTGGATGGGCTGCAGGCCAGCTTAGACAGGAGGTTTCAGCACCTTGACGTCCTTGGTGCCTTCCAAGTTCTGAGTCCCCAGGCAGCCACAGAGGGTGATGCTGTGAGCATAGGCCATCTTCAGATCCTATCAAATAAATTTTTGCAGGATCCAGATAATCCTGCACTGCTGCAGGAGTGGGCTTCATACAAGCAGCATCTGCTTATGGGAGCCTTCAAGGTAAAATGAGAATTTAAAACTTGAGGGAAATTATACAGAGAGATAGACAAACACTGATCAGAGATACTGTACACATATTTTTTTCAGGATATGGATCAGCTCAATGTAATGAGTAAACTGTCTTCCCAAAATGAGGAATGGGGGCAGCTTTATCCAGGAATGAGCCAACTTGCAGCTATTGCTTTAACCGTGCCCATTTCTTCAGTAAACTGCGAACGAGATTTTTCCACAATGAACAGGGTAAGAAATTTGGTTCATATTAAACTGAGAGATTTCTTGTTTTCTGTCATTTCCCAAATCCACACAGAGTTTAAGTTTTTTTCATGTGTAGGTGAAGACCGACCTGAGAAACAGACTGCAGGGGGACCACCTAGCAGCCTGCATGCTGCTAAGCATCAATGGGCCCCCTTCAGCTCAATTCCCATACCAAAGGGCCTTAGAGCTATTTTTTTCAAAAAAGAGAAAAATTAAATGTGCACAGCAAGGCTGCAAATTGTGCCATTAATTTAGAGCACCCTTTTTTGTATGTGTATGTAGTTATGTACAATTGTACAGTTAATAAAAGTTTTAAAAACAGTGAATACATTGTGGTTGTTATTTAATTATGATAAATAATAATAATAGAATAAAAAAGCAACAACGAACAACACCCCCTCGCGCTCATCTACCACCACACTTTCAAAAAATCCTAGAGGAAACCCTGGTAGTAGAAACCTTTTATTTGTCTTCTAGATTCTGTCAAAGAAATCTGCAATAATCAGAATTTGTTATACCAATGTTGGCAGTCCGGCTCTCCAGCTTTATCCTGTGTTTGGATATGACCCTCCTGTAAAAAGTGAAGTGTTTGATAACTTTACTGTAACTTTGAGGTGGTGTTTCTATCTAAATATTTAGTAATCTGATTGTAACCTTATTAAATACATTTGTGAGCTCATCTGCTCAACACCAGTCGCTCTGTGGGGCCTCACAAAGACGTATTAAACCCAGAGCATTTGTCACTTCTGTCACAAAAGTAAACCGCAGAACATGAAATACAGCCGTTTAAATGAACTTGAGTCTTCTTTTATCAGATGAGCTTATTTACTTTGTCACACCCTCTGACTTTTACTGCTGCAACAACACAATGGTTTATCTCACCTCCCAGTGTCAGACTCGGATCATTCTTTATGACAAAGGCAGAACTGAGAAACCAGAACCAGCTCTGTTAGCTTTTGCAACTTTAGTTTTAACTGTTTGGCTTGAAAAACTGTTCAGTAGATACAGACTGGAGATCCAAACTGATATGTGTTGGTATTATTTCATACAAGTGTTGGTACATGATCACGTGGGTGCACCATGATGGAGGCAGAAGTGTGTGTACGCAGCATTACAGGAGCGCAAAACTGACACATTCGCTCATGTTTTCTTATTTTTTGGTAAAGAAAGCAATGGGAGCTTCTAGTGCATGTTCAGTACATTTGTCTGTGGAAGTAGGACATCTTTCACACCAACACAACTTCCAGTCGCTGTCGGTAGGGAGGAGCGACGCAGCGTCTGTTCTAGTCTCTTTCAGGCGCATCGATGTAATAAAGCATTCACACAAACACGGTCCAAGCAGTCAACAGTCGGCAAACAAATGCTGAGTGAGCATGCGCGTGATGTAATATGACAAAAAAATTACAAAACATAAGTTGCGCGGGAGTTGTCAAACTGATGGTGGCAAACAGATTTCTAATCTTACCTCATGAATTAAGCTCAACTTCTATTTCCCGCTACAGTCCAGCCTTCGTACTCCTCTTTGTTTTCCTCGGACCAAATACTAGCCATTCTTCTCCATACTTACGTCCCGTTTGAACCCGGCAACTGGTGACCGCTGGCGATGCCGACTCTACAAGCAAGTCTTCAAAACCTCGCCTCCGCGACTTGCTCCGCTCCTCTGACTCCCGACAGCTTCATTCACAACAAACACATGAGAGCCGCCTGTCGGCAAAAGTTGCCAAACCGGTTCAGACGGGCGACCCTCGGCCTGGTGTGAAAGACCGTTTAGACGCACAAAGCAAAGTAATTGGAAAAGCTGATGAATGCAGCTGATCCAGACCCTCTTCCTCCTGCTGTGTTTGTCATTTAAAGCAGAACTAACCTTGTTACATGTTCTTCTAAACCTTCGTGATGATGGTTACATATGTATTTTGGGGCATTTGAAGCATGTGTCGGCTCTCTCAGGTGCGTCCCACATCAAGTACAGCAAATGCAATTTGTCTGTGTTGCCACCGTGCAAGAGAAACTCTGGCTCTTTGTTTTTTGTACTTAGCAGTGTAAACTGTGCTAACACGTTTTTCCTTTGCCCTATTCCAACCCTAAAGTTACGCAAAAATTTGAAAATAAATAAATAATGATACATTTCGTTTCAGTTTGGCTAGCTTATTTACACAAGAGAGCAGTAGGGGGAGTGTAACTCCCCAATCGGAGTCAGTGCCGAATTTGAGTCAAAAGTTGATGTGCGCATGCCCAGAAGCATCTGCGCAGGCGCATAAACGTTAGTGCTTGACTACGGCAACACCTACGAGGACAAACGACAGAGAATATGCTATATTTATCATTTACTTTTTAAATGTGCTTATTTTAGGTTACATATGAGCTTAACGTCTGTGAAAACACAATGTTTAACTGTTAATAAACTTAAGCAAACAGCTCGGAGCAGTGAAATTTCGAGGTCACCAACGTTAGTGTTATATTTAATGTTTTTTATGAGTGTAGAAAGTACGAGATTTTACGTGAGTTTTACAAAAATAAACGTTATTAAACTTTCCTAACGGACGTTTTTTAATCTCATATGATTGGCGATCTAAGGTTACAACTGACAAATAACGTTTTTAGCCGTTTCTGGCAGTTTAAACAATGAAAATATAGTCAAGCTAACAACTAGCATGATTGACTCAAATTCGGCACTGACTCCGATTGGGGAGTTACAGGGAGCACTACCGCTGAAGTTGCTTAGTTCTGCTTTAATTAAATGTACAAGTTTGCCTGACTTTACTCCTCATGATTTGGACCGTTCTGTGGTAAACAGGGTTTGTCTCACACTGGAGCAGATTTAAAAGGTTTTCAGTCACTTGGCTGTAGATCATGTGAGGCTGGTGTTAGCAACACCTAATGCAGGCTGTTTCAGACATTCATTGCATCTTTTAAATTTTTTTTTTTTTTCAAATGCCATACATTATTTTTTCTCATTAGCATTGATTTAACCTTGTTTAAAGTGCAAATCCTAAGCAACTTAAAAGGGATTCCAGTTCTTCCCACTGGCGTCTTCTGTCTTCATCAAAATGTAAACAAAAAAGCTCCAGACTTAGACTTACAACCTCCTGTTAATGCAGCGTGTTCCACAAGATACAGACATACAAGTGAAATTAATAAAAGTCACTTAGAAACAGGCAGGTTTTTGGCAAAGTTTCCATAGATGTACAGTAATGCACACAGACAGAGACTTTGCCTCCATCATGGCGAAGTGGAATGAGACGACATGTGCAAAGGGTCAATAGAGTTTTGTCTGGAATCTTCCAAGCTACTGACCAATTGTATTGATGCTATGAATCAATACAATCTTGTGTTTGAACTCTAATAACTCTGGATGCACATGAGATAGAAAGGTTAAATCAAAGATCAAAAATAGCAGAGATGTTGCTCTGTATTCTGGTATGCATTTTACATATTTGCTGCAGAGAAATAGACCCAAAAAAAAGTGTGACCATAACCCTCAGTGCCTCTCCAGACGTCTGCAGACTTGTTGTACTCACAGTGACAGACATACCTGGAGTTCACAAACCTGGAACACACGGCGTTCCTCTCCACGCGCCGCTCACGTGAAGGTTTCAGACGTCTAGACACCGGCACGGAGACGCTCTAAACAAACTGCACTGGCAAGGCGCCGTTTCCCCCGGCAACGCTGCAAAAAACATGAAGAAAGAGGCAGATTTTTTCCATTGAAAGCGCACAAAAGAGGTGTCACTGTTTCAGCTGTCATTCACTGATGTTTTTAAGATCAACATTGAGAGTGGATCAGAACAACAGTTTTACCACTCACTGCTCAACAACTATAACTGCAAATGTGGACTTGTGTCAAATATACAGTAGATACAAAAACATGGAAATTGATAAAGTGAACCTAATTCTTATCTTAATCAAACTTCTGAAATAAATGTTTAAAAATACAAACTTTTGCATAACCAGTATTTTAACTAATTGGAAAAAAAAAACATCCAGCATTTTTTTAACGTTTTTCTTTTTGTTTCTCAACAGGGGGGATGCGTGCGCAGCCGAACAGCGCCTTGGCTGATTGACACAAGCTGTAGCAGCAGCACTAACCAGCGCTGTTGTCAGCTAACTACAAAAGTTTATCACTGTGAGAAAACAAAAATTATGCTGCTAAATCAGGAGAACAAATTTTCACCAAGGGTCACTTAGACATCAGGGCCATAGGTGACTGTGATGAACCTCACTACTTTTGACAACTTACATATGATTCTCTGCATTTGTTTTTTTTTTTTTTTTTGAAGTTACAAACACTGAATAAACATCTGCATAAGCCTATTGACCCTATTTTGTCCCGCCCACTTTTCTAGGATTTGCACTTCCTGTTTAGCTGCATTTAGCCTGTAGACTTCAGACGATGGTTTTATTTCAACTGTCATGACATACTTTTGAAATTGCCCCACAAGACAGACAGACAAACATGTAAACTACTGTAACAGAGTTAAACAGGAAGTGCAAATCCTAGAAAAGTGGGCGGGACAAAATAGGGTCAATAAAACATTATGTTCTTTCCATTTCAGACAAAACATTTCCCCAGATTAAGACACCCACATTATTCCTAGTGGTAACATAAGATTAAAATGGATCTTAGACCCTGAGGGAGGCATAAAATGATGTGGAGGGCCCTTGTGTGCTAAATCAACATTTGTGAATAGAATCGGTCTTTACGACTCAAACACGTTGTATTCAGGTGAAAAAACACTGAGACTGTCTCAGACTTCAGGAGACAGACGTCTGTCAGACCAGTTCAGACCTGATCAAACAGCTGCTCTCGTCCTGTTTTGTTGTTTTTATTAAAGAAGTTTCCCCAGCCAACTGGACGGACAGTGTTTCTTTTTGCAGGCGACATGAGCAGTAGAGCGGAAAGTCATGTTGACGGATAACCCATCTTTAGAGCTTCATAAGTCTTAGTTTTGAGTCTTTTTAAAGGGGTCCTATTGTGTTTTTTTTTATATTTAGTAAGAATCTAGAACATGCACAGATCAGTAATTTACCTTTTGTTCATTGTAAAACACAAAGTTGATCTAAAATAACTTAAAAATAGAAACAGCTCTACTGACTTCCTGTTCAAAACTGCAGAACTGATAAGCCCCGCCTCTTCAGTTTAAAATGTAAATGTAAAAAGCAACAGATTTTAAAAAACTATTTTTTATTGTTGGAAAGTGAATTTGGAACAGTATTGAACCATATAAGCTTCACTTTGAGTATTAATCTTTTGAAATATACCAAGTAAATACAGGAAAGTGGGAGGGGATAGGTGGTAGGTGAGAATGAGGATTTCTGAACACTTGAGCTGCAGGTAAAGAACAACACAAGATTACTCCAACATGAATAAATCAATTCAAATATAACTTTGAGTAAACTAATGATTAAGGAAGGCCATTATAACAAGGTTAAAAACTTAGAAAAGTGAATTTAACATAATAGGTCCTCTTTGAGTCCCATGTGTCAAACCCAAGCCCATGGGCCAGATGTGGCCTCCCATGTCATTTTATGGGGCCCATTGGTCTTACGAGGGTTATTTTACATGTCTTAACTTTACAAAATAATTTGTCTGAAAATTAAGCTGTAAATAATTTTTCAGACTTGTGTAGATGTATCTGCAGTATTTGTAACTTCAATGAATATTCTACAAAAATAGTTTCTGTTAAGTGTGTGAGGCTTAATACAGTCTTACAGTTACAATCAGTCCCGAGTGATTGAGTCAGAGTTTCTGTTGTTTTGGGGAGAGAGTTTCAAAGAGAAAGAACGAGACGAAGAGAAAGTACTTACAAATGTGTTTGAACTTTCACACATTTACATCAGACCAGACGACTTTTTCAGTCACAAAGTAAAACCATCAACATTAGCATTTGAATAGTGGAGTGACCACACCGCAGACGTGAGATCAGTCAGTCAATCAACTTTATTTATAAAGCCCAGTACAACACTTAGGTGACCAAACAAAAATCAAACAAGCAGCATTTGTGAAGAACAACAGGTCTTTGGGATGTTTTTGAACTGATAATGGTCCTGGCCTAAAGAAACTCTGGTCTAAACAGTGGCAGATGAAAAACTTTATTTCATTACAGAGAGCATATTCTTCTTCTTCTAAGTTCAAACAGACCTACAGTGGAATGACCCTTTGTGACCTGGGTTTAATAAAACCCATTAGCCAACATTAGATGTGTTTATTAATTTCATGAAATAATCAGTTTAAACCTACGTTACCCTGATGACCTGGGTTTGAGAGACAGATCACAGACTCGTGTAAATATTGAGTGACAACATGTTTTTGACCATCTGCTCTTGTTACTCTGATTTCCACCTTTTACTGCTTGTTGTTAGTTTATTTCATAGGGGACAGCTCAATTTAATAAAACACATGACAAAACCTGACAAAAAATGTCAGAATTAGTCACATTTCATCTGTAGTATCCTGGCCATGGTGTAAAAAAAAAAGTAAAACCTTCACAAGACAAATCTTTAGGCCTACAAGGTTAGACACAAATCAGTAATACATTATACACATTATTACAGAACATACAAATATATGAAAGGTGCAAGTAGTTATGTTGAAAGAAAAACTCAACAATGACTTCTGACGAGTCTCTGACCACTCCTAATGTGCTCCATAGATGTGCAGCAGATCAGTCTGTTTATAACTCTTGATTTCTGCAGGTTTTTAGTTAGCTGCTAAATGTCTATAGCGGGGTGGGCAGTTATTTTTCCCCGAGGGCCATATTTGTAGTTGGACAAGTAGTGTAGGGCCAGACCGTGGTAAATGCTGTGACAAAACACGGATTGGAAGCTCAAACCTGCGGTGGCGGCAACTTTGCTCAAAGCTGCGGACACCGTAGTTGGGAAAATCCACCTTCAGACGCGTTGCAAGTCGGCGTCAACCAATCAGAGACTCCACTCCTGTGACACGTGACATGCTGGGAAAGGACTGTTTACTGAAGTTTTTTAGTAACTTTTCTAATGAAACGTCGCTTGTTTGGGAACCTTTCTCTAAGGTTTGGTCATTCGTTGCTCTGAAAATCTGGAGACGCGACAAAACAAACAACCTGGACATGATCTGGCCTGACAACACGCTCACATAGATCTATTAAAAATGCTCGTTGCCGTGTTTAAACCTGCTGTACGACGTGACACTGGAGAAGCCGAGGAGGAGAGAGACAGCAGAAGGAAACTGCCTGGAAGAGGAGAAAGTTATGTGATTGGGTAAACTACGTTTTATAAAGGCAGCAAGTCTCTCAGTGATCTGTCTACGAGCAAAACAAAGCCTGCAAACAATAGTTAACTCAAAGTAGTGCGTTGGGGCGTTAAAAGTGTCTTTTTGTCCCCCCCTTGACACGAATTGGGGTGTTTTGGGCGTCAGCTTCGAAAATATTCTGCGTCAAAATACGCTTTAACGCGCAATTTTAGACGCTTAAACACTGTCCAGTCTGAACACAGCATGAAAGATTGTTGATGCCAACAGTTAACTAAAAAAATACATCGCCCACAGAGTCATGAAAATATGATAAGCCCCGAAGTCCTTCATGGAAAAGTCTTCGGTAGAATCAGCACTAAATAATGCCACAGGTGCAGTTTACTGTGAGTCGAGAATGCACAAATTACACAAAACATGTTCAATAGTGGCTCCTTTCCCCTCTCCCCCCTGAAAAAGCGACTCTGAATCTCAGTTGACCATTTGTTGTTAAATAAAGATCCCATAAAACAGTTTAAAACGCTCAGTTAGAGGCGCTGCTTGTCCGTCTCTGCGCTGAAAACACTTCTGATGTAACGACTCCACACAAACTCAGACGTCAACACCAGACTGGCCCCGGGCGACACAAACCACTCGGCTTTTCAGTGCGCTAATTATATTTGTCATTCGGAGCCGCTAACGCTAACAAACACTCCGTCAGCCATAACAGTGATCAGGGACATAGCTCACATACCAGAGCAGAGCAGGAACACGCTAACGCCGAGGCTTTGGGATCAATTAGATCAGTTTATTGGCTGTGCTCCAACGTCTGCACTCATCCTTGTTTTGTAGTTAGCGCTGCAGTTTAGCGTTCTTACACAGATACGAGATACATGAGAGGGAACTGACAGATTAAATATGTGAAGGCTGTAATGAAGCAACTTTTATAGAGAACAACAGCTTTGTTGTGACTACAACTGCAAATGTGGATTTAGGGTAATATATAAAGTAAATTATTATGGCAAATATGGATACAAAGACATGGTAATTAAAAAAGAAATCCCATGGTCCAAATATGTAAATATATCCACAATGCTGAGAGTAGCTGTGAGCTAAATGCTAACAACAATTCAGAAATCCATTAGGTAACACCGGGCTCACACTGCATCTAGGCCGTGCTTTTCTAGACAGAAACACACAGTATGGACTAGAACAGACTTTATAATTTGATTTGCAATGCAACAACTTTCAGTTTATAGTGGTTTAGTCTGATCCGAGAAGCCAGAGGAGAGAAACTGCTGCCCCTCCTGTTCACGAAGCAAAGATCCATGGATTTATCATTGTATTTGTGAGTCAAGTTCAAAACAAAGTTTTAGTGCAACTCTTCACTAATGGCAGGATCAGAACTGACCAATCAGAGCAAAGCATGGATGTGGTTTGACAGGATCAGGGACGAGGAACAAAGATGTGATGAAGTGTTTCTTTATAACTCCACAGCTTCCTCTCACACTTATTTCATGCTTTCACTGAGTAAGATTCATCCTTTAGATCACATGCGTCTTATAAGAACCAATACAATCACAATTTTCTTTTCCAGGGACCGGTCAAGTGTGTAGCGCCAATAACAACAACATCCATTTGCTGTTTACTGGGTAAATGTGACTCTATATTTGCATGGTACAACACAAGAAAGCAGTTTTAGACTAGGCCTATATAAAAACATTTTGAAAGATCCTCTGGGGCCCAGAAGCAGAAAGCCCGCGACCCAGTTTTGGGCTCCAGACTACTGTCTTATAAGAATAATAATTTCATTAGTCTTAACCTAATGAAATGATTTGTCTGAAACTGAAACTGCAGATGTATTCATGTCATGTCAATAAATAAGCAAAAATCAAATAGGGGCCTACAAAGACTTATCTGTAGTAAGGGAAAGTTTAGTAATTAATTAATACATTTTAGTTACAACAGGCCCTTCGAGGACAATAATTATGTCAATGTTGCCCTTTGTCAAAATGAGTTTGACACCCCTGCTTTAATTTTTTTTCATTTTCCAGATTTTTTATGTGGCTCTTTGTGTCCTCTTACAGACGCTCTGTCCACAGCAAGAGCAGCTTGTGGTGTCACAAGATTAAAAAGTGACTTTATAAGTCGTTTTACACAGACAGAAGTGTGGAAGTGTGCAGGGTTAAACATGTGATTTAAGTGTGTTTTTAGATGTTTTTGAGAAAACATCTAAAAACACACTTTTTTTTTTTTTTTTTTTGAGAAAAGGTAGGGTGCACGGTAGCAGAGTGGTTAGAGCTCTGGCTTCCCAATAAGGAGGTCGTGGGTTCGACTCCCGGGTCGGACCATATCAACATCTCACGATCTCTCTGGGTGGAGTTTGCATGTTCTCCCCGTGTCACCGTGGGTTTTCTCCGGTTTCCTCCCACCTCCAAAAACATGCATGTTTAGGTTAATTGGGCATCACTGTAAATTTCCCTTAGTGAGTGAATGAGAGAGTGAATGTTTGTCTGTCTAACCCTGCGGCAAGTTGGCCACTGTCCAGGGTGTTTCCCCGCCTAAGGCCCAAAGTCACTGGGATAGGCTCCAGTCACCCGCGACCCCTAACGGGATTAAGCGGTAGAAAATGAATGAATGAATGAATGAATGAATGAGAAAAGGTAAAATAATTGACACTTCAGAACAGGTTTGTGTATGTGTGCTTGTTACTATAGCAACCCAGAACCAACTCTGGCTAATCATGTAAGTTTAATGAAGACTTTATAAGTTTAAATTGGCCCAGAAAACAGGCTTTGGCTTTATCTCACTCATAGAATATCCCCCATTGTGAGGCGTGCTTCTTCTCACACACTGACTGAGCAACTGTTCTTTTGGTAATTTGAACTTTCCCGCTCCTCCCCCGTCACTCTCCTCTCTCTTCTCTTTCTTTATCTATCTCTCCTCCCCCGACAGTCTCACAGAACTCAGTCTGATTGGGTCTCACAACGACACACCCAGGCTTTCTTTCTTCCACAGACAATCCAACAGATAAAACACAGAACTGCTCTGGTCCCACTCTCCCATCACAACTTCAGACAAACTCCTGCTTCTGCTGAGAAAAGTGGAATCTCCAAAGGTAAATATGGTTTTTACTGTACTCTTTTATACCAAGTCTACTTCTTGACTTTTATTAGAGGTTCTGCAGATGACATAACGCATTCTAAATGTCAGCAGTGAGTGGTGAAAATGCATGAGAGTCCATGGAGGAAAAGAGGCCTTCTGCATAACCTCTACAACTAGATTTAGATTGATTTACAGTGAATTTTGCTGACTAAAACTAAATAAAACAGCACATTATACTGTATGCATATCACAAGATTATAATGACTATTGTTACACCTTGAGAAAATGTCTTAGTCTGGATTTTAATTTGACCTACTGAAATCTGTTCTTTAAGTTTCAGGGCTTTGTTGTAAGTTATACCATGCTGTGGGCAAAGAGTATTGAAATGTTGCTTTACCAATCTCTGTGTGGACATCTGAAACAGAAAGCAACAGTAATGAGTCTTGAAATCGCTGAGAATAATGTCCATTTGTTTTAGGTTGAATGTGCACAAAGATATGCAGGGATGATGCCTTTGTAAAAGCCAATTTTCATTTTTGCTTCTAAATTAATTGCTCTACATGTGTTTTAAAAGAAAGACTGTCATCATTTAAAAGATCTTAATATTTAATTGATTTAGCTAGCTCTTTTTTTGTCCCTTGAAAAGCGACGATCGGTGGGATAATCTGGGAATAACTTGGGACCTTTTCACGCTGCGGCTAAGCTAGCTCCGGTTTACGTAATACCTGTGGATAGTTTCTTCTCGTTCCGTTCATTCCTTGTGGGGAATTTGTTGAGCTGCGCTGAAATTTACAGTATTAATATTTAAAAAGCAGAGAGCGTATTTCAACAGATAACCACTGGCAGCAAGTTCAGAGCTTCACATACGAGGTAAATACTGTACTTCTCCAGGGAAGTTGGCGCAATGCTAAATGCTAACAAATGCATTTTTTCCTATTTAATGTAGACAATATGATAAAAATATACTACATCTTACGCCGAGTGTTTTTGTATACAGCTAGTTCAGTTTGTAGAGTTATTTTAGCATTAATAATGAGAATAAATACATGTTAGCATTAGCTTCAGAGACAAAACGGTAGATTTTATAAACACATGAGGTTTCCCTGCTGAAGTATATATCTCGTATGTGAAGCTCTGAACTCGCTGCAAATGATTTTCTAGCTGTAACTTGTGTCGCTTTGCGTCAATTAAATATTTAATTAGTTTACGGCATTTGAGCTAGCTTCGCAAAGGAATTAATAAACCGAAAACAACAATCCGCTATCAGACCAGAACTAGCCAGGCTGCAGTGTATTCTAATAGTTTACTGAATTATATCAGAAGCCTTCTGCAATGGGTTTTGGAAAAGCTACAAATGATCATCTCATCAGTGATAATTAATTAAAGATTGAGAAGATCAACATCGCTAGCATAGATTGAAAATAGGAGAGATTAAATGTGGATTAAATGTCTCCACTCACCTGATGAGAGTCACAATCTTACCAAGTTGTGTTTAGTTAACACAACATAGTCACATTTGTGAAAATGTCTTTATCTTCAGGGTTTGTACGGTAATAGAAAACCTGAAAACAATGTAATGGAAAACTTAAATCTATTTTCCAGGCCCTGGAAAAGTTTTGTAATTTTATTGGTTTTGGAAAATTTGGGGAAAATTATAAAATATTTTGAGTAAAAAAAATGGAAGATGGTTTACTACAACACAATCCTGCTTGTGTTTAGCTAAGAATGCCCATAAAATAAAAACTGGATGTGTTGCAGTGACTTTATTAAATGTATGATTTAGCAACACAACATTTTGACATCCTTTGCACATTTGTTCAAAACTGAAAAGACTAATTTTAGAATTATGTGATAAGTAAATGATTTGAAACACTATTAATGCAATTCATTTAATTAACTACTGAAAACTAGGGTTGGACGATCTAGGAAAAAATAAAATCTATTAAATTTATTCTAATAAATGTTTTCCTCATATTGTTTAATCTTAATTTTTGATTAAATTTTGTTTAATCTTTTCAAAAACAAAAGAAAAACGGCCTAAATGAACATGAACAAAAAGTCTCTTTTAATTGATTTTTTTGAAATTGTAGATCTGTCTTAAAGTTTGACTTTTGCTCCAAATCACACATTATTACTGACAAAAGATTGGTTTTCAAAGCATACAATCAAATAATTGATGTTTTGATTTGATTTAGTTGCCCAGCTCTACTGAAAACAAATAATTGGTTCGTAATGTGTGTGTGAATACAAGGTTATGGAAATTGTTTTTTGGAAAAGTCATTTAAAAGTAATAGAAAATGATATCTATCTTATTGTATTTTGATTTTTTGTTTTTTTCAGGCAAAGTCACTGAATCATCTTTAACGGAAGACCGAATCTCAGTGATGTCGCAACAACAGAACCGTCGGAATGAAGCGGCGGCATCCAACTCAGCACCTGTCAATCGAAATCGAAACGCTCCAGTTGCTCCAAATGCGCAAAACAACCCTCCTCCGAACCCAAACCCTGCGCTAAACGTCGCCAACGGTGGTTTAAACCCTGCTCGTGCGGCTCGACCGGGCGGTTACTTAACGGTAGCGAGAGGCCAGCAGATCTTCTCCGTGTCGACAAGTCTTTACAACGACGTGCAGAGGGTTAAACTAGCCACTTCTCACCTGATCGCCAGGATGAACCAGCTAAAAAACGAGAACGCGCAACTTAAAACCGAACTAGCTGACTTCAAAGCAGCTTACACGGGTAGTTTGAACGATTTCACTTTGTCCCACAAGAGACTCAAAAGGCACATCGACGAGAAGTGTTCGGAGGTCAAGGACGAGCTTCAGACGCGCTTGGATCGGACGAATTTCGCGTTGGCCGAGTTGATTTTGGATCTGAGCAGACAGATCAACCCAAACAGAAAAAAACGACCTCAGGAGATCTCTGAAGCAAGAGAAAACGGACAATTCGAAGAGCTTGTCGAAGAGAGAGTTTCCAAAAAGCGCAAATGGCAGAACAGCAACGTAGATCTGATCAGCGCGTGCTCGGCTTTACTGCGCAACTGGAATTTCTTTCAAATGAACACCAGTCTTTCTGCTATAGATGATATTTTGAAGACCTTTTTGTCTAATAGGAAGCGCAAACCAGACAAAGAAGAAAAGAACGTGGCAAGTGTTTCGGCTTCGACTTCCGAGCCGTCAGATGATCCGTCAACTTCTTCCGATCCGCAAACTAAAATTGAAGGACTTGTCAACGTTGCAGCAGAGAATGCAAATGACGACGACGTTCCAAACAGCGGAGATTCTGTTGAGACGGTTGATTATCGAGGAATAGAAGAAGCCATGGCCTGTGACTTTGATTGATTTAAAAAAAAAAGAGAGAATGTGCAAAGTTCCAACAAGGTCTCTCATCATTGGTTTACTCACAGTTGTATTTACAGGGTTCGTAAGGTCATGGAAAACCTGGAAACGTCATGGAAAACTTAAATCTAATTTCCAGGTCCTTGAAAAGTTTTGGAATTCAGTTGGTTTTGGAAAAGTTTGAGAAAATTAAATAATATTTTGAGTTAAAAGTGGAAGGTAGTTTACTACAACACAATTCTGCAGTAGCTTTATTAAATGTATGATTTTGTATTGTTCTTCAGCTGCAGCCCAAGTGCTCAGGAATCCCCGTTCTCACCTACCACCTATCCCTCCCACTTGTCTGTATTTACTTGTTATAATTCAAAAGATTAATACTGAAAGCGAGGCATATATGGTTCAATACTGTCCCATATTCTCTTTCCAACAATAAAAATAGTTTTTAAAATCTTTTGCTTTTTACAGTTACATTTAAAAGTGAAGAGGCGGGGCTTATCAGTTCTGCAGTTTTGAACAGGAAGTCAGTAGAGCTGTTCCTGTTTTCAAGTCGTTTTAGATTAATTCTGTGTTTTACAATGAACAAAAGATAAATGACTAATCTGCATATGTTCTAGTTTATTACTAAATGTAAAAAAAAAACACAATAGGACCCCTTTAACTGCTCAACCTTACTGAAAACAAATTGGTTCGAATTGTGTGTGTGAATATTACAGAAATGTTGAAACTTGTTTTGGAAAAGTCATTGAAAAGTTATGAAAACCATAAATTAAAGGGACTGTACTCGATTTTTTTGCAGCAAGATAACTTAAAAGCAATTCCCCCCAGCACTGATGCCTTGTTAATGTATCTATTCAGGTGGAAATTAGTCCCCAAAGTCCAGTCTATGTCTAATAAAATCCCGTTTGTGTGCAGCTTTTTCTGTTTTTGTTTTTAGCATTGTGGCTAACTGTTGTTAGCATAGTGACTCACCTCGCTGCTAACAGCTGTGAAAAAACATTAAAATTCATCATGATGAACAATTCTGAAGCTCAGAATGCATTAGCCAAGTGAGCAAATCATGTAGACTGAAGTAAAAAAGTGTAACATTAATTATTTTTGTTTGTTTACATTTTTAGGATGCAAAAATCAGGTACAGTCCCTTTAAAATCTGTATGAACCCTGTATTTAGATCAAGAGTGATCCCTAAACAAACATCATCAGTTGCGTTCTCAGGATGTCTACTCATTGATTGTTCCCAATGTTAGAACAGAAAAGGGAAAAATGTCTTTCCAATATTGTGCTCCCACAGATTGGAATGTTGGAGTTTTTAAACTCCAAACTCTTGTCTCTATGGCTCATTTTCATTCTCTTCTGAAAGACCTGGAAATGCAATCATTAACCTGTAACTGTTTTTTAACTATGTTTTTTCTGTTTATTTTAAAATGTCTGTGTTTTGGGTTGTGTGTGTTGGAGCCTCTTGGCCAGGACACCCTTGAAAAAGAGATCTCCGAATCTCAATGGGACTTTCCTGGTTAAATAAAGGTTAAAAAAAAAAAAAGAAGTGAATGATTTTCTGCAGTGTGTCAAGGGCCAAACCTCTTTTTTTTTTTTTGTTGGACATGAGCTGCAGACACAATGATATTTACTTTTTGCTGTTTTGGTATTTTGTATTTATTGAATTTTTTTTTAGTTCCTGCCCCTTTTAGAGACATTTTCAATCGTGTTTAAAGTTTTAACTGGACTGTGGTGATTGTTGATGCTTAAAACATTCATTTGCAGTTGTGTTGTAGACTTGAGAAGATTCCGTGTTTTTTTTTGGAGTCATGTTTTGACGTATTTTGTTTTTTGGCTTCTTTTAAATTGTCTCTTTAACATTGTTTATACCTAAATCTTTTAATAAAAAGATTTGTGATACAATTATGATTTTTCGAGTTTTCTGTGTGTGTTTATTACAATCAAAATTTTACTGAACGCCCTAGAATTGAATCAGTATAGTATCATATAATAACATCTAATTGGCAGAATATAAAAGAGTGATCAGATTTTTACAAACTTATCTTGTAGCTGTATAGTTTTACTACTTACAACATTTTCTCCAAACTCACACGGTGCATTTGAATCTCGTGTGAGAAATGCCTGATCTTACGACAGAGATGCACCAACCCGATCTCACAAGAATACGTACATTTACCTCGACATTACAGGACATGTAAACTGTGTATGATTAGCACGAGGTCACGGCTGTTTAGCGTAAATATGCCACGCGTCGCAGTCTCAGTTCATTTCTATGGTGGTTGTTCTGATCCTAATCTTAACCTGCTCCAAGCTCCAGACCTAATCTTACCTTATTTAGTAACGTGATGCATAAATTTACCCTTTAAACCATTAGAGAATATCACTACGTGGCTGCCATCAAATCTCGTGTCATTTTTACACTGTTTCATGTCGTGCTAAATGTACGGCGCAAGTACGCACAAAAGGCGTAAAATCATGGTCATAATACGCTGTTTTTGTGTCGTGGTAAATGTACACTTTCTTGTGAGACTGTGTAGTGTGCGCACACTGTAATCACAATAATCTCATACATTCAAGCTGTTCACATTCTGAGCCAGAGAAGTTTGTTCTAAATACCAAGATATCATAAAAATAAATAAAATTATTTAGCCGATTAATTTTTTATCTCATGAGTTGTCCTAATTTCTGGACATTAATGCTGTCATCAGCAGCTCTCATTCAGATCTTTCAGAGCTTCATGTTTAGGCTGCGCGCTACTTCCACTGTTTGTACAAAACACAGCACAAGCACATCACATTATTTAGAGTTATTAACCTATATATTTAATAATGAAAACATTCTGTCAGTTACAGTGGTGTCGACAGATTTGGGCTGCTGCACAGCGTGAACAACAGCGTCCAGTTGATATAAAAGAAAGTCATATTTGACCTCTCCATCCCTGCAGAAACCCAGAGACTATTCACACTGTTCATGTATATCTGGTTTTGGTTTAAAGTGGAACTAAACACAGAATCAACTTTTGTTCACTGTTAAACTGTTTATATGGGGTAAAAATTGAATTATTAGTACATTTTATGCTGATTATTTATATTTTTAATAATGTTGTTTTGTATTGTAATTTTGATGCCTCTTTCCCTGCCTTGTAAAGCACTTTGAATTGCATGAATTGTGCTATACAAATACATTTGCCTTGCCTTACCTACACGTCGATGTCACATCGAGTTGACGCGACAAACAAGTCGCCCAGGTGAGCCATAGCTATTTCTCCCTCTAACATTGCTGCTGTGGAGAGTTGGAAAACGGTCACCTGCTGTGCAATGACATCATCGAGTAATTGACTCAACTAGATCAGTAGATGGTGCGTGGAATAGAAGGTTGTAGGCTCAAATTTGCACCAATACTTCTTTTTTTCTCATTTTCAATTCTAACTCCTTAAGAGGTTGGCCTTTTTTCTTAAAACGCCTGACTAAATTCATCTAAAATTCAAATGCAAACAGTTTCTGAACCTTTTGAAGCACAAGCAATTGGTGAAGGCTTTGTAGTTTTATCTTCTGATGTCTGAATGATTTTATCTTTAAGTGAGAAGAAGCTCTGCACACAAGAACATCAGGTTTTAAAGTCTGCCTAAATGTAAGAATCAGTAGAGCTGGTGTTACAGCCTTGGACAGAATGACTCTAGATTTAGTATATTTTGGGTTTTGACAATTCCTCTTCAAAAACTGAAGCTGTTTTTGTCAAAAAAATGTTTTAGGACCTGTATTAACACGTTTAGGGGCAGGGTTCGTACAGTCATGAAAAACCTGGAAAAGTCATGGAAATTGAAAATCCAATTTCCAGGCCCTGGAAAAGTTTTGGAATTTTATTGGGTTTGGAAAAGTTTTGGAAAACGACAACAAACAGGGCTTGAGAGAGACTAATTCTGTCCCGTCGTCAGCGTCTGTGCATACACGTAATTATTATAACTGCTAGTAAAAGAGCTTTAAATGCGCCACAGTTTATTTATTTAAGTCAGTGAGCGTCGCTCGCTCCAGCCTGCTGCATCTCTCTCTCTCCTCAGCAGAGCGGAGGGAGGAGGCTGATGTTCCGTCCACTCCTGTCTGTTGTTTGGCCCAAAGTGCTCCACACTTGTGACCCACGGGAATAATGATCCAGGGTTCATCTTATTTTGCTCACATTTGAGTTTTTAAGAAAAGGAATTACGCGCGAGCACACGCGGCACCGCTAGCCCAATGCTGTGTTAGCTTCTATCAAAACTTTTTCCGAGTTGTCAAACGGCTTAATGCGACTCGTTTGAGCAGCAGCTTCGGTACAAAATGCGCTAAAACTCCTCTCCACTAACTCCACATCGTGTCCAGATAGAAGTCCGTTTGTGTAAGAGTTAACAGATGCTAACCATGATGCTAAAACAGCTAAAGTTAATCTGATGTGCTGCTGCTGTATTGCACCTGGTTTACCTGCCTCTGTCACACAAGCACAAATAAAAACTAATCATACTAGGCTGCTGTCAAATATTATGAAATGTTATTATTCAGGACTTTATATTAAGTTAGTTCAGTAGATAACCACACATTTTATTCAAATACTTTTAATTAGGTTTAAAGATAACACAGAAATGTCAAGGTAAAATGGAAAAATTAATTTGCTAGTATTCTAATTTAGAAAGATTCTATAATCTTTAGCGATATTAGAAGAAAAGCACTGAAATTACGTCACAAATTACATACTTCCATATCTTATAGCTAAATTTGTATTATCTTTTTAATAAACTAGCTGATATGACAAGACATTTGGTACACAGTCAAACTCTGTGTACAAATAAAAAGATTTTCTGTTGAAATCAGACTATATTGTAACTGACCCAAGTTTAGAACATTTTTATTTGTTATGTATATTTAGAAGTCTGTGAAATTAATATATTTAGGCCTTAATAAGTTAATGAAAATAAATCTTTAATTGAAAAGTATGTGTGAATAAGTCATGGAAATGTTGACAACTGTTTTGGAAAAGTCATGGAAAAGTCATGGAAAATCATAGCATACAATCTGTACGAACCCTGTAGGGGGAGCTCATTAAAAATTCATATTAAAATGTGGAGAATTTTCTAGGTCATTTTTTATTTGTAAGTTTAGAGTAAAAACTGATTCTGATAAATCCCAGAATGGTTGATTTGATAAGAGGGTTTATATTAGATTTTTATCTATAGCATGTCAGGGAGCTTGAGAGTTGATTTTTATTAGATAGTAGGAAAAAAAATGAATTAATTAAGAAAGTGTGGGAGGGCTCATGTAAAAGAAAGGTTTCGTACAGTATGTCTGCAGAGGTAACAAAAGAGGAATCTTAAGGGTCTTTCACACCAAGCCGAGGGTCGCCCGTCTGAACCAGTTTGGCAACTTTTGCCGACAGGCGGCTCACGTGTGTTTGGTGTAAACGGGTTGTCGGGGGTCAGAGGAGCGCGGAGCAAGTCGTGGAGGCGGGTTTTTGAAGACTTGCAGGTAGAGTCGGTGTCGCCAGTTGCCGCAAATGCAGCTGTTTGATTGGCCCGTGACCACAGGAGAACCAGTGAATCAGTGCGCAGGAATATAGTGTGGAAAACCGAAAAAGACGCTTACGGAAAAACAGTAGCCGAGCATGGATTGTTGTTATTTACACGGGGTCAAACGGGACGTAACTACGAAGGAGAATGGCTACTATTTGGATCGAGGGGAGTTACGGGGAGTTACGGGGACCGCAGTACGAAGGCTGGACTGTGGAGGGAAATACGAGTTGATCTTAATCCGTGAGGTAAGATTAGAAACATCTGTTTGCTGTCAAAGTTTGACAACTACTACTCACGTACAACTTATGTTTCGTCATTTTCGGCAAGCATTACATCACACACATGCTCACTCTGCATTTGTTTGGCGACTGTTGGCTGTTTGGATCGTGTTTGTCTGAATGTTCTTTCACATTGGTGCGCCCCATAGAGACGTGAACAGACCCGGCGTTGCTCCTCCTACCGACAACGACTGGGGGTTGTGTTGGTGTGAAATACCCTTTAAAGTGCAACTAGACCTGCGCTTTGCTGCAGCTGTTCACCTCAGTCAAGAGCTCTCTGTCCAAATGTGGTGCTGTCAGTCAAAGTTTGTTCACACCTCCACAGTTTGGAGCTTCAGTGCCATGTGTCCTGTTCAAACAAAGGCCCTGTTCAGTTTCTGTCCCACGTGTTGATTGAGAGCGTCTGAAACTTCCCTCTCTCTCACAGCTCAGCCTCTGATTGGCTCTCACACAGCTCCAGATCTGATTGGCTCTCACACAACTCAGCCTCTGATTGGCTCTCTCACAGTGAAGCCCCTCCCCCTCTTTTCACACTCTTTCCTGCAGCTCATCCTGGAGTTTAAAGCACACACTCTCTTTCATTCAACAAAAAGCTTTCGTTTCTGCTTCTACAACTTCTGCTCGGGAAAGAGGAATCTGCCTTACAAAGGTAAAACAATACTTCCACTGTATTCTTTTATTTATTTGTATGAGGGTTACCAAGTTTGCTTCTTTATAGCGACTTTGGGATTCTTTTTTGAGTGACTTTTTGGGCTTGTGTGTGAGTGGCACTTTTGCAAATACAGTATAACAGACGATGTGTGGCTCTTTTTATGTTGGTTCACAATAATAGATCACTTAAACATGTGTATGCAGCCTATTTGATGTATTTATTTTATTATTTGATTGAGCCTCATTCATGACACGTTCTTAAGGGCTTCTTACGGACATTTTTGGCATTTATAATATTTGTTTTTAACTGAAAATGTCCGTCTGTGAGAACAAATACTAAGAACAATCAAGAGCACTAGCGAGAACAAAAAAAATCAGCAGTTTCAGATTTGTATTGCTTTTATAGTGCAGTCAAAAATTCTAATTCCTACATCACTGTAAGGGGTGTATTTTTTCAAATTTTTGTGTATAAAGTATTTTCAGAAACATAAAAGTTTAGTGAGTCATGCCTTTATTAGACCCACCTCAGCCTCTGTGTTCTAACCCCCACAAGACTCAGGACCTCACCAACCTGTGACTTTCCAAAAAAGAACCCCAAAGTCACTATAAAGAAGCGTACTTGGCAACTCTGGTGTCACCCCCCAGGACCAAAGAGCACCGTTCAAACCCCCGCTACAGCCCCCTCCCCCGCACTGGTTTGTACTGCAATGCAAAACGCAATTTAAATAGCAAAAGCCCAGCGTTGTTTCAGTCCATCTGTGACTGAGTGTGTTCATGTGTTTGGGCATTTTTAAGAGACGCTGAAGTTTTGAATCAGCGAAAGTCAGGAGACGCGCTGCTGCACTTCCTCATTTGTCTCTCTCACTTTTGCCACAGAAGGAAGTAATAAGAATAATTATTTTTATGTAATAACCCTTGTCTTTGGTAAATGTGCAGAGCAGTAAAGCTGGTGTTTGGGCCTGACAATTGTAGTTTAGAGCGATCTGTGTGTAGATTAAAATGTATGTATTTATTTTACCTCTTTACAGTCTTATCTCATCACTCAATCTCGATTCTCTTCAGACCGACTGGACTTCCTGCTGTGACGTCCTGCAGGATTAAGCCAATTTACAAACACAGAAGTTTATCTGAGGTGAGGAGGATTCAATTTCAAAGTCATAAAAAGAGCTCTTCACAGAAATAAGTTCCTTTTCACATGATCCACCTGGAAAAGTAATGGAAAATTCTATTCTAATTTCCAGGCCCTGGAATTCCAGGGGTTTTGAAAAGGTTTTAGAAAAATCTAAATAAATTTGATTCAAATATACATTGGGGATTGTTTGTTCTGACACAGTCCTGCTGGTAAGGCGGGGTCATGTCGAATCGTCAGTTATTTGGCTTTGAATCGAAAGATTGATAACTTTTGTCAGTAAAAACTTGTAGTTTGGAGCAAAAGCCAAACTTTGAGGCAGAATATTGAGATATATTACTTTTATTTTTCAGTAAAAAAGAAAATTATTAAACGCTTATGTTCATAAAATCATTACTTGAAGCTCATTCATTACCTAAAGCATTTTTTTTTCTTTTTGAAAAAGCTGAATAAAATGTATTAAAAATTTATCTGGAATAAAGTTCACTGAGTTTGAAAGTATTTTATATGCAAATTATTTTGAATTTAAAATATTCATTTTTTTATGTCTAAAAATCTACAGAATATTGGTGTCTTTGTCTTAATCAGTTAATGAAAGACAGTTGTGAAAAGTATGTTAAGCATGGTCATAGAAATGTTGGGAATTGTTTTGAGGAAGTCCTGGAAAAATCATAAAAAAACAAAGTTAAAATCTGTACAAACCCTGCTCAGAAGTCTCAGAAGCTCAAACTACAGCGATACAGCTTCACCTAGACCCCGGACATTTGTCTGTGCTCCAAAGAATCAGAAACAGTTTTAGTTTGAAATTTAGACGATTTTAGTCAGAAGTGTGTGGGGGTAAAAAGGCCTGAATGAGAAGAGGTTAAAGTCTGCCTAAAATGTCTTAAATATAAGAATCAGTATAGTTGTTTTTTTTTTTTGTAAGTTTAGAGTTAGAGTTTAGAGAAAATTAATAAAATCACCTTTGTGTTGTCATAGCAACTGTCCAGACCTTTCCTAGCTTGTTAGCTAGTAGCAGTTTTAAAATTATTGTCGCACAACTAATAGTTTACTCATCAAACAGACTAAAAACATTGTATTTTAAGCAGAGAAAGGTAGAGTTCACTGTGTGTGATCCTAACGCCTGTGTCAGTGAGAAATGTGACAGAAACTTAAGTGTTGTTATAGTTTTTCTGCTTTTCTGCCACTGTTTACCTGTTACATGTCACATAAACTCAATTTTCAGCATTATTTGTGATTGTTTATATTTATTATGCCCGTGTAGCTGCTTTTTCATTTTTAGTTGTGTCTTAAACTCTTACTGTCAAAATTCTAATTTGTCTCCATTGCCTCTCATTCATTTTCACCACTCAATGCTGACTTTTACAATGCTATGATGTCGTCTGCTCATTGTGTCTTCATTTTTTCTTCTCAGGTAAAGTCGTACACCAGATTCCAGCTTTGCCACGCCAAGAGAATCATCAGGAATCATCCAAACGCTCCAAACATGGCTCCGGTCAACTCGAATGCTAACAGAAACGTAGCGGGTAGCGGCTCAAGCTCTGCTCCCAGGGCTAACGCAGTAAATTACGTCACACTACAGAAAGATAAGAAATGCCTCGTCGCAAAATCCAACATATATTTAGATATTAAGAAGCTTAAAACAGTTATGATGGGTCTGGATGATCACATTAATCAGCTGATGAGTCAAAACAGACAAACTAAAGCCGAGCTGGCACAAGCTAAATCAATGCAGAGCCAATTCGCGGCTAATATTAGCGAGTTGTATTCGCAGCAGAGAATAGTAAACGACCACCTTGACAAGAAGTGTTCAGAGGTAAAAAGTCAAATCTTAGCTCGCATAGATCAGACAAACTTCACTTCGGCCGATTTCGTTTGGGATTTGACTCGAGAGCTGGAGCCGTTGAAACCCTTGGAAGAACTAGAGCGAGATTGGCTTGATACTTCCAGGAAACAAAACAGTGAGGACAGCCACGAGAATCTGGAGCAAGTGTGTGTCGAGTTTCTGCACAAGTGGAGTTGCTGTCCCTTCTTTCCTGCAGCGGAAAACGAGACTGAGGCGAATGTTTCGGCTTCGACTTCCGAGCCAAATAACCCGTCGACTTCGTCTGATAAATCTGAAGTCGATTCGCAGATGAGAATGGAGGAGATTGTCAAAGCAGCTGAGAATGAGACTGTAAAGTTAACTCCTGCAAATGGCGACGAAGCTGAAAACTGTGAGTGTTCTGCAGCCGACGAAGCCATGGCCTTTGACTTTGATTAGATTTAAGAGAAGTAAAAATAAGGCTGGAAATAGGGTCTTTTCACAGGGATGTGGCTAGGCTTGTTTGCTTGTGGATAGTTCCTTCTTGTTCCCTTCATTCCGTATGAGAATTTTGCTAAGATTCATTAAAATTAATCAGTATTTAAAAATCACAAAGTAGAGAGGGGGTTTCATTGAGATAATCGCTGCAGTGAGTTCAGAACTTCATCTACAAAGTAAATTATTCACCAAGGAAATACTATGTGTTTATAAAAGTATGTATTTTTGGCACAATGGTAAATGCTAATGCATAACGTCATCTAAATATAAAATGACAAAAATACATTAAAATCCAGGTTGATTGTTTGTGTAAAAAGCTAGTTCAGTTTGTAGAGGGATTATAGATCGACCTCACTTTCTGCTCTACTGCGAATGAGACACTGTCCATCTGGTTGGCTGGGGAAGCTTCTTTGATTAAAACAACAAAACAGTCTGATGGACGTCTGTCTCCTGAAGCTTGAAACAGTGTTATTCTTTGTTTTTTTTTAACTGAATGTAACATGTTTGAGTCGTAAAGACGAATTTCATTCATTTTGCATTAGCAGCAGAACTTTTGTTTTCTCACAGATAAACTCTTGTAGTTACTGACAACAGCGCTGGTTAGTGTTGCTGCTACAGTTTAGGTTATAGGTTAACACGAGTTAACCTATAACATTAGGATATTGTTTGTTTGTTTGTTTTTATTTTATATTTGAAAATCAAATGTTTTCTCGTGCAATGCTGTTGTTTTGGCTTGTTTAGCATTAGAATAAACATCAATAGTCTTGTTGCAATATGTGTTTTGGTTTTTTTTTTATACAGTTTTTTAAGTGTTTTGAATAAAATTCATCATGATGCTTTTCTGATTTTTATTATATGAACTCCACCCACAAACACCTTTCAAATACAACTCATTGAAAACTATTGGTAAAAGGTAAAAGAAGGGCTCAGAGTGGAGAGCAGAGCAGCAGGGATTAGTTTGACGAAAGGTGTGTGTAATCAGAGCTGGAGTGAGCAATGCACGCTGATGTTACATAAAGTCTGGACAGTCTAACGTTTGTCTTTGCAGTGAGACACAGGAGGTTTGCTACTGTTTTGCAGTAAAATTGACCCAAAAAATACTCAGAATAGTAAGCAATGCAAATATTCACAATTAACGAGCCCAAAAATCGTTGTTTAGCATGTAGCTTTGCTTTAAAATCTTAAAGTGAGGCTAAACACGCGTTCAGAGACTAACTCCGCCCACAACTGAACCTCAAACAGGCTCGCAAAAGTGGGAGATGCCCGGAGGCCTTTTAAGAGACGCCCAGTGGGTGTGAACAGACATTGATTGACAGCTCGAAATATGAACAGCAAGCTTGGTGAATGATGTGAGTTTTGTGTGGGAGCGGTCCTGGTCCTGATGTGAGATTTGCAGCGGAGGGAGCTGTACAGCAACAGCACCAAGTCTTTGCTTAGGCTACTTGCACGTCTAGTTTTTTTTATATTTACTTTGCAAAAAATACGTATGAAACTACATAAACACATGAGCCTATTATGTGAGTATTTTCTAAAAATGAAAATCGAAAATGAAAAACACAGGCATGAGATTCGAACCAGCGCACCATTGAACTTGTGGTGGCACAACGCACCACTAGCTCAACAAGCTGAGCCAAATGACGGCTGATGTTTAAACGCAGCAGGTGATCACTTTCCAACTCTCCTGTCGGAGTGAGGAGTTTAGATAAACCATCTGGGCGGCTCGTCTGCCGCGTCAACTCACTGTGATGTCAGCAGGTACTGAAAATGCACTGACAGCGTTTGCCCTGCGTGGCAGTGCAGCCGCCGTTTTTCCACACGTAACTACAAAATGAGCGAGTTTGCACAAAAATGTCCAAAAAAGGCCCGGAAACAGTAGATCATTCAATTTTGGCCCCATATACACAGTTTGACAGTGAAAAAAAGTTGATTCTGAGTTTAGTTTCTCTTTAACATTGATTGACAAATGACAAAGTGGTGTTCATGAAAACGTTTCCTTCTATATCAGACAATTATCGGTAAGAGATGGTTTATTACCTGACTAGTTTTGGTCGCTTCCGTCTTTGTCAGGAACGCCTGGACGCCTCTGTCGAAACTTGTCTCTTGAAGTGACAAGAAAGAACTCTCTGCAGGTATAACTCAAACCGGGACTGACTGCAGCTCTGTGAAAAGGATCCACTGGTCTCAGCACAACTCTGACTTATAAACTGGTAGAATCGTAGGTCATATTTGATTCACTCTTGAACTTTAATCCTCATTTTACCTTGTGCGATCTGGATTTACTCTGCTCCGTCTGTCGTCTTTGATGGCACACAAACTGCTTACCACATCAAAACTTTCTCACCATTTCTACAAATTTCCTCGAATGCGATTTCTCATAAAAGAAAAAAACTCTTCTGTTTTATTCACCTGTCGTTCGCCTTTGCCAAGTTCAACATCTGTCTTCCACATTCTCTCCTTCTAAACTTTATTAAACCAACATAAAGCAGATGCAAAGTCAAAGCCTGTCAACAATTGGATCTATTCTGCATCAATTACACTACGAACGTCTAAAACTCATGTAAATATACGTCTCCAGTGTCTTAGGTGAACCGTAGTTGGTCGTTTAATCGATCCAAAACTCCATAACGCAGGGAGATGATTGGATGAGAGACAAACGCAGACTTGGGCCAAAGCAAGAGGGTAAAAAGCAGAGAAAAATCATCAAACTGTGGCTTAGTGGAGCGGGTCTGTTTTGGTGAAAGGCTCATTATCTCTTTGCTCAAGCTGGTTTCATGTCCTAAACACCTCGTAAACTGCTGCAGGATTATAGTTATTTAAACACAGACACTTATTAGTCATTCAAATGTGCAGGTCCACAGGTTAATAAAGATGCTTGTTAGTAAGAAAACAGATCGTTTGGCTTAATTAAGATACAAAATAATGATCCGAGCATGATAGATTGCTAAAGACAGACAGTGTACCAAGAAAATATATTCTCGTTCGGAGAAATATTTATCATTAAGGTAAAATAAATAAATCATGCCTTAAATGAAGAGTAAAACAAGTTTAACAATCTTTTGAACTGATTTGGTTTCCTGCTGTGACTGAAAACCAATATTTGCCGATACCGATATTCACATTCTTAAAGCAGAATTAAGTAGCATTTGTACCTTGCTAAATGTCTTTAAAATGGCCACATAATGTATACTTGGATCATTCACGTGTGGGCTCTCTGCTGCCTTGTGTTTAAAATCTTGCTCTCGTAGTTTTGGTGCACTGACTCTGTAAAGGTGCTTACACACCGGAGGCGTCAGTTCGCGCGGCATTGGTCGCTTGTCCTGATACACAACCAGCTTTCAAGCATCAGCCGGGGCGTGTTCTTGCAACTACAGTATCTGTGACACTCATGTAGACTGTATGCTAATGTCTGCTGTCAGATGGTCAAGTGGATGCAGGGATGTTGGACTGGGGGGGTGAATGGAACTAGTTTCCCTGGGGTCCAGAGAAAGAAAGGGCCCCCAAAAGCAGGTCAGTTTTACTCTTGAGATCAACTTTGCTCTAAATGCAGTTATTTATGATATCAGAAAGTTCTATCACTCCTATAAAACATAGCAAATGAACTTGGGCCAAAAAAAATAATAATAATAATAATAATTGAAGAAGAGCAACATACAGTATTTGTCCAAATAAATGACAAATCAAATAACGATTATAAAATTATAAGCAGATTTGAACAAACAGACAGGGTTTGACATAACATGATCATTTGCATATTCTCACAGGTTTTGTGTCACATTTTGGCAAAGCATCACAACATCTCAATCCAACAACATTATAATGTGTCAAAAAGTCACAAGAAATTTCTAAGTATATTTTTGGCCTCTTTTATCTTATCTTATCTTAAAACCCAAATGAATGAGAAAAAATGACAAGATGGTTGGTTGGGATTAAAACAATTAAAACTATGCCCCTGAGTGGATGACGCACAAGATTCTGGTTTGAAGTGATCGTGGGTGCGTGAGTTCGAAACCTGGCGCTGTAGCGAAGTCAAAAAGATATACTTTTATTATCCTACTTTCTTCACAAACACATTATGTTATCGTTTTAAAATGCAAAACAAACACCGTCAGCCCGATCTTGCCCCTTTGTCTTAGCCGGTCTTAGCCTTGGTCTTAAGTATTCCTCTGTTGGCCACTAGTGGCTCTCTTCAAGCTCTATACACTGTCAGTGTAGAAGGTCTGGCTCCAGCCAGATGTGAGGGGGTGCAGTTTTTTTCATTGAACCTGACACATGCTCACGGCTGTGACAAGTGAGCAGCTGCTTTAGGATTACAGGCAAAAGAGAACTGTAGCAGCAGCTTTAGTTTGAAAAAAAAAAACTGCAATAATAGAAATCTATTTGGTGAAAGTCTATTTACTTGAAAGACTTGATCAACTTTGTCTAAAAATGAGGCCAACATTTTTTTTAACGTGTTGACACATAAAAAATGGTTTAAAAAATACATGATGGCCTCTTTGGCCTTTCCATAGCATTCACACTGACTCATGTTCACTCTCACATCTGATTATCTTTTTTATTAAGTCAACAAGCTTTATGTAAAAGAAAAGACACATTTTTAGACAAAGTTGTTGTCAAGTCTGTCAAGTACATAGACTTTCACCAAATAGATTTCTATTATTACAGTTTTTTTCCAAACTGAAGCTGCTGCTACAGTTCTCTTTTGCCTGTAATCCTAAAGCAGCTGCTCACTTGTCACAGGCGTGAGCATGTGTCAGGTTCAATGAAAAAAAACTACACCCTCACATCTGGCTGGAGCCAGACCTTCTATACTGACAGTGTATAGAGCTTGGAGAGAGCCACTAGTGGCCAACAGAGGAATAATTAAGACCAAGGCTAAGACCGGCTAAGACAAAGGGGCAAGATCGGGCTGCATGTCTTTATTTAATTTGTCAGTATGTGCATAAGTGGAACCCTTACCCCACCTGGGATTTGTACCTGGGTCTCCCGGATATAAGATCATCACTCTACAAATTACATCATCGTAACAGTCAATGTTTAGTTGAAATGACAGTAGACTATTCTGGTTCAGTCGTGTCAACAGGCTTTTTTTGATCACATTTGTTTTGCTGTAAACATAAAGTTCATTTGTTGTATTTTATGACCACAATAGCCTCATTTTTGCCAGAATTGTAGAATAATAGACATTGTTGACAGCACAGGGCGCGCAAACCAAACTTTGTGAGTTTTATTTTCCTTTGTGGAGTCACACGGTAAGTCCCAGTTACACATGTTCTGTGTTTTTTTGTTTCTGCAGTTGTTGATTAGTTAGTCAACAACTGTAGTCTAAACCAAGACTAAATAAGGGTTAAATTAGGCAAACTATAAACTTGGATATAACAACGATTCTTGGACCAGAGATAAAGTAGCCCTAACCTACATCCAAGCCAGATCTAAGCCTTAAACCTAATCCATTCTAATCCAGCCAAAATTCTAATAAACATAAATCATTTCATCAGCAACAGTTGTACGAGTCGTGAGTTGAATTTCTACTTCTGCAGCCGAGCGTTTTCATGTTTACCCACCCATTAGTAGCTCCAGAGCAGCGTACACTCCCGACTTTATTAGCTTTGGCTCATATTCGACACGAGAAACTTCAAAGTGCCATTTAAGCCCACGAGCTGCGAAGTGAAGGGAAAAACCGTGTGTCAAGTCTCCGTCCCTCTGCCATTATTAGATCCAGGGTTTCAACCGTCTCTCTCACTTCAAACGCTTTCTCAACTCTGAACCCCGGTGCAGAACGCTGATTTTCGCAGAACTTTTGGATCGTTTGGTGCGAAATGGTCTACAATATTCCAGCACGGAAGACGGCAAAGTGCAAATAAACTGTGGAGTGATTCAGGGGCTATTTCGGGGAGAGAAAAGGAAGTTCAAAAGTGTGACAGGAATGAGGCTGGGATCACTGGAGCTTTTTATAAAACACGGAAACATGGAAAATGATGGGATGTGTTGCTAAAAACAAATTATTACAGTAATTTGCTATAAATATACGGCGTGTTGGTCGGGTCTGGCAGCGGCGGAGGAAATGAGTTGTTAAGGTTAACCGCTGACCTCTGCCAGAATGTGGTCCGAGCAAAGTCCAACGAAATCCTGTGGCCTCGGGTTTGGAGTTAAAAGTTCATTTGTTTATTGTAAAAATGTGCTTGTTCTTGTTAGGATAGCCATGTTTAACAAAAATCCTGCGTGTCAATCTGAAAACGTACTGTTGTACTTTGTGATGTAATGAGATGGTTAAATAGGAAGTTGTCCACTGTATAATTTGAATAATATCAGCTTTGAAGTGGTCTAATTTTGCTGCTACAGCTTATGTTTTAGAATTATGCTGCGTTCAGATCAGACAGCGTTGAAGAGTCCAAATTCACAAGTTGAAGCAGATTTTGATGCAGAAAAATGTCAATGTTGATATCTTATTACTCGATAGCTCATTGTCAGTCAACATCATAGACATGATGCTGCTACAACACGGACGAAGCAACGCCATATTCCTCCGGTAGAGGTGATGACGCAAATCAATTGAACACAATGGCAGGAGGTCGAGGGTTCGACTACCGGGTCGGACCATATATTTCTTTAGTTTCCTCCTACCTCCAAACACTTGCATGTTTAGGTTAATTGACCTTTCGCCGAGCCCCGCCCCCCCTAGTTACTGTTGCTACGTCCGTCAAATATGATAGACTGCCATAGACTTCAATGACAGAAAGAAGTACAACTGTTCGCGTTAGTGACTTTTTTAAAAGCAATTTTTCCGCGATATCCTCTAGATCGAGGCAGAAGGGGTTCACTGTGCAGCGGAGGGATTTATTCAAAACATTAAAATACACAACGGAGGAAACATAACTTCTATGGAGGCTAATGCTACTGGTCTCAAGCTAAGAGAAACTCGTGATCTTTACCTCAAATACACAGCCTTGTCCTGCTCTTGCACTGCCGGGTAAGTTTCCTTTCATATGTTAAGGTCTATTTTTCTCTATTGCAAGAATATTGTTCATTTACGAGGTATGTTAGCGAGCTAAAGCTACCAGTGTTGGCTAAAGCTAAGAGGCTAGCTAAACTTAGCAGCTTAGAGCGTAACTTCTGCAGTTATATCCTCGTCATGGTATAACTTGGGTCTAGTTTGTGTTTTTGCCTCTAGATCTAACAACACAGTAAGCCCATAGCTATAGTTAAACATTAGTTTTACCTTTGAGCAGACATTTGTTCGATATATTCAGCTGGTAGAGGAGCTGCCCCGAGCCGTCCGTACTGTTTAATCCATTGTAGACACTGCTCCTGTTGTTTTGGGCTTTAGAAATGGAAAGAACACAACTCCTCCGGTCAATATTTCGGGGTATCTGTGGTCCGGTTTACATGAACCATAGGCGCATCGCTTCACCATCCTGCTTTGAGCTCAAGATTTGACGGACTCTATTTACATAGCAACGGTTGCTGCGATGTTTGATTGGACAATAGCCGTTTTGGGGCGGGGCTCGGCGAAAGGTCAATTGGGCATCACTGTAAATTTCCCTGTGAGTGAATGAGAGAGTGAATGGTTGTCTGTGTAACCCTACCACGAGTTGGCCACTGTCCAGGGTGTTCCCCGCATAAGGCCCAAAGTCACTGGGATAGGCTCCCTTCACCCGCAACCCCTAACGGGATTAAGCGGTAGAAAAGGAATGAATGAATGAACAATGGCAGAACAAATGTTTCAGCAAAACCATGAGCAAAACGGACTGATTTGTGTCATATGAAGCTATTTTAAACACTTTCAATGTGAGATTTTCTTTCTCAAACTACTATATTCTTAGGCTGGAAATGCTCTATGACTTGTCGATGCGACAGAGAAGTGAAGCTGTAACTTTTATTTGGTGTTATTTATATAATTTGTCTGCTGTTCTCACTTGTAACATGTAAAAGTGAACGTTTGGTGGTCACTAGAGTCTTAAAAGATGCACAAGATCAGAAATCTCTTGTTGACGTTTGCTAGCCATTAGCAGTTTTATGCTCAAATTTTATCTACAATAAAATAATAAAATGTTTGTAAACTCAACAATAACTTGTAACAAGGCTCTAACTTCTTCTAAATGTGGTCACTCTGGATCTTTCATAGCTTGTGTATTTTGAGGACTAATGCTAACGGCTATTGCTGGGTTTCAGATGACATCACGACATTCTACAGGCCAATGTTATTTAAATAGGGGGCAGCTAAAATGAAGTTTGTTTAAATTGAGTTTATTTTTGTAATATAAAAGTTAAATGGGTCCAGTCACCCTAGAAATCACCACTTTTTAAATGTGTTAAATATTTTTTTTAAATATTTAAATCTTACCGAACTAGCTTAGTTTTCGGTCCATATCATGTCTTATATTGTTTGTTTTACCATGTCAGGGTTGCCAGATTGCAACAAGCCTTTGAAAAAAGCCCCAAAACAAAGGCTATTAAAATAAGTAAGTAGTCCTTTACTCTTGATGTGAGGCACAACAGCGTCACTACGTCACAGGAGAGTAGTGTCTGATTAGTGGATGCTGCGCCCAACTTGGGCACAAGCCAAAGGGTCCAATGCAGGTTAGAGCCTCTACTTTGCAGGACGCGGCGTCAGCAGACGATCAGACAAGTAAATTTCGATGCACTGAATGCAAATTATCTGGACGCCTCAAATATGCATTGGACGCTCCAATGCTGTCTGAACGCAGCAGTACTTAAACCACTTTTTAGATATGAAATGTACTGTTTATATGTAACTTTTAAGAATGTAAGCAGACTGCTCTATATTGTGATATGTATGATGTAAAGGATAAGTGTGTTATGTGTGAGACATGGAATGTGTATTTTATGAGTGAGTGATTACTATGACTTTATCTGACTGAATATTACATTGTATTTTGTATTGTTCCTCAGGGACTGCAGATGGAAACTAGCTGTCTAGCTATAATCTGGTGCAGATCATCTTTGTTTTATGGACATTATGTCTCTGTACATTGTCCCTTCAAATAAAGACTAAACTAAACTAAACTAAACCACTTGATTGCTTGTTTCAACAAACGTACAAGGATTAGATTAGTTAGTTTATTTATTTATTTGAATGGGACAATATGTATTACTGAACGGCCAAACAGTAAATACACCAGATTTTGTTTAAAGCTGAGTTCCATCTGTAGTCCCATGAAAGATTCATCTCCAAGCCACCATCCATATGTTGTTTTTTATTTTTTTATTTTTTTATTTTTTATACTTTATTGTCCCCGTAGGGAAATTTGTCCTCTGCATTTGACCCATCCTTCAATGCCTCTTGAGCATCTCCTCAGGAGCAGTGATCGCCGCAGTGCAGCGCTCGGGGACCCATCTCCAGATGTTGTTACTAGGCTTGGTCAGGACTACCGTAGCTGGAGGATTTTACCCTAACATGCATGTTATTGGTTGGTGGGGGAAACCGGAGTGCCCGGAGGAAACCCACCCAGACACGGGAAGGAACATGCAAACTCCACACAGAAAGGCCCGGCCCGTGCGGGAATCGAACCCGCGACCTTCTTGCTGTGAGGCAAGAGCGCTAACCGCTCAGCCACCGTGAGACCATTGATTTGTCATGGTCTTTAGATAAGACCACGACAAACAAGTAATGAAGCCTTGACTTGATTGGATAAAAGTCTGTGACAATGTCATAATACAATGACATCATGATGAGTTGTGGGGGAGGTGATGTAAAGATTATCTAGTCTCTAGAATCCACATCTCCACTGAACTGTTTGAAGGCACCCAGCAGTGCAGTAGTATCGCACAATCTCATTTAACTTCATGGGGAAAGTGACAAAATAGTCGATTTTGCATGTTTTAAACCCATTATATTTCTTATCTGTCATATTTAATTAAAAGATATAATTTAAAACAAGACAAATGATATTCTTTGTCTAGCTTTTTAGTGTTTGTGTAATATATTTGATGTAATGTGTCTGTCACCGTTGAAACTTCAGCCCTGATTTATTTGATACGAACCAGTAAAACGACACCCACATTCACAATCCCTGAAGTCAAGTCCGTCATGTTCAAGCACAACTCCCCGAGAGAGAAAAAAACGCTTCCATCTGCAAAAAAAATATTGTGATTAATTAACAGCCGGATTGATTGTGCCAAATGTTCCCCGAGAGGTCAGGCCTTACATCCACAAAGCGATCCCAGGACGGAGAGCTCGAGCCGGGCCAGAAAACTGTTCCCAGAGCCGCAGAGTTACAGACACATCGACAGAACGAGTGACATGTTCGTGAATTTGCCATTAGACGTCGTCAAAACGGTGGAATAATGATGAGTTCTGACAGCATGAAGAGAAATATGAATTACTCTGAGCTGTCACTTTGTTACTGGAAATCAGATGGTTGGATAAAGAGAACGTAAACCGACCAGTGGAAGCTGTATTGAACTCAGAAAGTCAATTATGGAATATTTAGCTTGATGTAGGATGAATGATTTTTAGGGTAATAGATCAGTTAGGCAATTATTCTTCACAACTAATCAACTATGATTACTTGTTTAGAAGACAAGAGAATCATAAAACAAGTCAGGTGAATGCAAGATTTTGGTAAAGTCTGAGTCGAGGTAACATCGTTTGGGAAAATGTGGATGTGTTTAGGGCTGCAACAAGTTAATCGATTAATCACAACTAATTGATTACTTTCTTTAGGTTTCAAACATCCATGAGCTGTGGGAAAGTGTTAGATTTAACAGAAATTACATAAAAATTCAGGAAAATGTTGTGTTTTTTGTAAAAACTAGTTTGCCTGAACCTAGTGTTTTTATGATACTAAATTTCAAACTTTATTTTAATACAAAGAAATCAACTTAATTCTTGATTAAGGCTAAATATGATCTCACAATGATCATTGAAAATGAAAAAAATTGGTTTTAAACTACAGTAGTTTAGAAAATATTTTTTTTCTATCACTCATCACAAACTATCTACATTTTTCTTGCTGATGGTATTTTTATCAATACTTGTTCAAGTATCTAGTTTTGTTATCAGTTTTAGTGTTGATCAGTATCAGACTTTTGGATACTTTCAATAACTCTAAAATCTAGATCTCCAGGATGTTCTCAAGCCACGTTAAATTTGCTCAAATTTGGCATAAAATCGTGTATCTTTTACTTTTTGATTTATCGAAAGAAAAATCGCCCAACTAATCGTTAGTTGCAGCCCTACTAATGTTTACATAAAAAAAAAAAATAATAATAATAATATACTTATCACTGCACTGCTGTGAATTTGAAGCTTATGTAAAGACCAGCTAATGATTATTAAATTGCCCTGGCCTGATGCATCCTCTGGTTTCATTTCACTCTACTGAAACTGTCTTCCCCATTGAGGTTCATTCGTTCAATGGTCGATGAAGACTTCTTTGTTTAACTAATGCGCCAGAACTAGCCTGTTCTTACAGAAATGTGTGTCTATACCTCGCAATTTGAAACAGCGTGTCATATGAACGCAATTTCTATTTTTATTTGTTTCATTTGTTGCTGCACCAGTTCATTTCTATGGTGGATGTAAAGATGTGTTGTTATTCATGAAGACTTATACAATCCTAATCTCAACCAATTTTGATGTGCAGACCTAAACTTATCCATTTTTGTAATTTCAGATCTTAACTTAGTTGTTAACCCCAAATAAAACCTTGTGTTTGTTCTCAACCACATCATGTGTCTTTACCACGCCAAGAAAACGAGCGTGTAATAAACATGCAAAAAAGGCAGAATCGCCGTCATGACACGCAATTTGTCTGTGCGTGGTATTTACACTCAAGCAGTTTTGGGCAAGTTCCTTCAAAAATAGTTACTAGTTACTTCTCCAAAAAAGTAACTGAGTTAGTATTTACATTACTAAGTGATGAAAGTAACTAGCTAGCAGGCAAAGTAACTTTTAAATTACCCACAAAACCCAGAAATATAGTCTGACTTTTTGATAGCCCAAATTTACTGCAAGCAACCAAACTCAACCACCAGCAGCGTTATTTTACACTCTCTGGACACCTCTGGACCAAACAGCATAATAACCAAAGACACACAGACAACAGAAGATAATAATCATCTGCACGCTTAAAACAGAGAACAACCACGAACAAATAGACAATAAAACTGAGGTGAGAGAAAAGAGACGACGACTGCTGTATCACTTACTGTACTGTGGCTGTGATCTGTAAACTCCAAACACGCGAGCCAATATATAAACTCCAAACGCACGTGGCACTCGCACTGTGTCTGTTTTTACTTTCGTGTAATAAAACGGCAAAAATAACTCAATATAATCTTAAAATGAACTTGTTTGAGAAGACTTCCTTGTCGTGTTTTGGAAAAGGAGCACGGAAGACTTGCGTCGCTCTCAACCAATCGACAATGTCGGGAAAGTCACCGCACCCGACCAGCTCTGGTTCTGATTGGCTTAAAACTGTAATAGTAACCAATCAGCGCCTCTTCTCCGGCTTTCTCTTCCCAAAACAAACTCCTCAGCTGCTCTCATGACTCCTCTGAATGAGACAACAGCGGCTCTTATCACAGTCAAATAACGAGCCGCGTTACATTGACAGTAACTATAACGGCGTTACCACTGACGGGAATGTAATTAACTGCACGCAAGCCATAAGAATATGATGGCAAATCGAGACCTGAGTCACTATTTCAACAACTTGAGACTTGGACTTGTGAAAATGGACTAACTTGGGAGCTGACTTGAAATTGAACGTAAAGGACGCGGGTCTTGGATCACTGTGAGATGACTTGATGCTTTTCCTTCATGAACAAACTGGAACGTATCCATCCTCACTTCATTTTGTGGCCAGGAGATTATTTTAAATGGCATAGTTTATAAAAGTCAATACAATTGTAGAATGAAATACACAACTTGAAATTACAATCAGAGGACTTGGACTAGACTTACTTGTGGGGCTCTGACTTGAATTGGACTTGAGATTATAAACTTGAGACTTGCAAAACAGTGACTTGGTCACTCCTCTGCCATTTTTAAATATAACTTTCTTATCTTTTATGTGTAATGACCCATTTGTTCCAACCATGATTCAGAAGACTTTTTAGGAACACTTTTCCTGCCTGGATTCTGTCCTCTTCTTCTCTAAGAAACCGATAAAACAAACATTTAAACCTGTCCGTTTGAGTTACGTTCAGCACAGTCCAGAGATTATTAAACCAAACCACTATCAAAGCAGATCACTTTCTCCGGGCCACCAGCGCCGTTTGCCTTGGACTCGCTCGACAAACTCCTGCAGGTTTTAGGGATTTGACCGGCGTATATCTTTCACTTCGACTCTGCAAAAATCCACTTCGTAATTGCGCCCGATCTCGACTTCGCTCTGGTCTGGCAAACGCGAGCTTCTGCATAAACCGTATCAAATTTACAAATGAAAGGGCACATTAAAATTCTCGTCTGGTCTCTTCGGTGGGTAATAGTTGCAGTGAAACGTGGAGGAGTTACTGGAAAACAGAAATAAATCGTTAAACGGAGCGATGACTGGTACAACACCTTATGTAAGAGGTTTTTGTCCATAAAACGCGACGCTGGGTTGTAAATTCATTTCTGCGAGGTGCCGGCGAGCTCGTAAGAACATGTCTCTCTCCGCGGGACAGACGTTTACTGACTCTAACTGCACTCGGAGTGAAATATGGACACAATGAGAGCTGACTGTGGGTAATTGAAGCTGCGAGAAACTAGGTTCATGAATGTACAAAGGTTATTTATGTGCTGAAGTCAGAATATCAGTGTGTCGCTGTTATAAGGTTGATCCAGTTTGCCTCAGATACAGGTTGCAAAGCAGCACCTGTGTTTTTTCATGGTTGTTTAGAATAAAAAAAAAAAACAGGTAAGCTATAACAATATTTTCTGGTCTATATACTGGGCAAATTTTGATAAATGTGGTTAGAGATCTGGCTTTCCAATAAGTAGATTGTGGGTTTGACTCTCGTATTGAGCCAAACTCCACCCAAGTTTGCACATTCTCATTGTGTTACTGTGGGTTTTTTAAAAATCTTTTTTAGCTGTAAAGCTAGAATCTGGAACAAGCATCTCTGCTGTTGAGCTTAATTTCATTGCCCCTGTGCATAGAAGCTGTTTTTGTTTTTTTCAATTGTCAGACTTTAGCGGTAGCATTGACAGACAAACACACTTTGGTCTGTTGGTAAAATATTATCATTTGTAAAGTATTTTTTTATGTTTTCAGAAGAGAATTCGAACAACACACTGTTCACTGGCTGAGCTTAAAGTTTTTTTGTTGTTGTTGTTTTTGTTTTAGACTGAGGTAGTGGAACCCCATAGAAATGAATAAAATAAATAATCCAACTGAATTTTGTGCACAGCGCCAGTTGTTCACTGTACTAATAAAACACAATCCTACAATGTGACTTTTAGTATCTGCTGATATCTATTATCGATCAGTATCAGTGTAGGGATTCAAATTAACTCAGACTGACAAATATTGGCTTTATATATCGGCCACATAATTATTATATTCTAATTAATAATATATAGAATATAATATTACTAATCCACTGGATTTATACAGCACTTTTCATGACACCCAAAGACGCTTCACATTATGCATTATTCATTCACTTTATACTGAGTAGTGGTAAGCTACTATTGTAGCCACAGCTGCCCTGGGGCAGACTGACAAAAGCGAGGCTGCCATTTTGCACCACCAACCATTAACATTCCCACCCGTCCAGACTGGGCAATGTGGGTGACGTGTCTTTCACACAATGAGTTTCTCTTCTGTTCGTCCCACTGTGGCACCTGAGGTTCCTCCAGAGGTCTCCCATCCTAGTACTGACCAGGCCCAACCTGCTTGATTTGATGGGATCAGGTTTTGGTAAGTTGGTATAACCAGCTTCAGCACCTGATGAAGCCTGTTTTCTAAGGTGCTTATTGAATGTTTTCAAACCACACTTTACATCTACAGTGCTTTAGGAATTGCTGCTGAACCACTTCTTTTTGATGCATTTAAGACACTGAAGACCTTCACACTGGCCCAAGCATCACTCACAGTAAATGGTCTCTATTTATAAAGCACTTCTCCATTGTTCAGGGCACTCAAAGTGGTAAACAATCAAGGATCTACTCACCCAATGTACGCAAACTCCGGGTCAGGGTGGGTCAAGTGTCTTGCCCAAGAACAAAACGGCCCTGCACTCATGTCGTCCCAATGTAGCACCTCTTGTTCCATTGGTCTCCCATCCAAGTACTGACCAGGCTCTGTCTTGGTTAGCGTCTGAGATCTGGGGAGGTATTTGACAGTAATTCACCGGTATATCTTGTATGTCAGCTTAATTAGGTTGATTATTAAAGTGACAGATGGAGCTTAATCTTAATTATTCAGTCGGATAAAAGTACAAGTTTATATGTGTGTGTATATTTCATTATTACCTCTCACTTCTCTACTACCCTCTCCCTCACTCTTCCTCTCTCTCCTTTAATCAAAAGCACATGCTACAGGGAAGACTTGCTCCTTTCCCTCCCTGACTCAGTTTGTCCTTCGCTCTGCTCCACATTTATGAAGCCGTAAACACAGGTCAGGTCTGCGCTCATCAAAGTCCACAGACCCGGGGCCAAGTTGGACCGGACCCTGGACCAGAGAGGACCTCCGAACATGGGTCCTGGGAGAGGAAGCGTGAGGCACTTTATAAAGTCAGTCAGACGATTTATGCCTTTTTAAATGTGAGCTGAAACTTTGGGATCTGCTGCCTCTGACACAAGCTCATCGGACACATGTTTATGACTTTAACCTGTTTCAAAACACACCAGTTGTTTTGTTTATCCTGTTTAGAAGCTTGTGTTCTCTTCTCTAAACCTCACACAAGCACTCAGTTTTAAAGACAAGTGACAAATAATCTCTTATGGGAATCATTACTTAGGCAACACCTCCCTGAACGTGTGAAAAGGTACATTTTACTTCAGATTCCATTGACCAATTATTTAACTATTACTTAAGCCAGCTGCACAATAGAGAAGTTTATTGTGAAGCTAAAAACACTCATTTTTAGCTCTGTATATCCAGTTTGACTATTTTTTTTTAATCAATTCAATGGGTCTTTAACATAAGACCTGAACTAAAACTGGTCTAATCCACAACTAGAACAGGACTAGACGCCTGATTTATTTTTATCTAACACAGTTATGTCATACAACATAACTTTGTAATGGTTTGTAAAAGTTTATATTTTAAAATATTTACTTCAGGGAATTGGGTAAAGGTTAGGGTTAGAATTGGGTTAAGTTAATTTGATTAAATTTAAGGATTTCGGAAAAGTGTGCTGACCAGGTAGTTACATTACTGCATTGAGGAAAGTAAAGACACGGACAAGATCAGGACTAAAGCTGGACTAAACCAAGACTAGACGAGGTCAAAAACTGCCAGGTCTAAAACTGGACCGAACCAGAACTAACAAGTCTAAAACTGGACTGAACCTGGACTGTCAGGAACTAAAACAGGATTATCAGGACTAAGCGAGCATTGTCTTAAAGCGAACCCTGAATATATACACTTGTTTATCCTAAAACACTTCAAATCTCATCACTTATGTAAATACAAAACAAATACCTTGGAAGTATTTGTAGTTTTATTAAAATAGTGTTTTAAAAAAATTACATGGAGGCTGCCATTTTGCTGCGGTTATGACATAAAATAGTGTTGTCAGGGTAACAGGTAACTAAGCAACATTAATTCCTGAGTTAAACTTGTCATTTTGAGCCGGAGTTTGGCCAAATACAGGAAGATAATGTGGAATTTAGTGACACTGAAGATATTTGAGAAGAAGAGGCAAGAACTGGACACTGTCAGTGGTGTTTTTGTGGCAACTGTACACCGATGGAACCGCAGAAGTAACCATGGAAACACCATTTTATGTCATCAATCCAGAATGCATGGACAAAATGGCGGCTCCCAGTGGCTTGTAAACAACATAAACAATGACAATTTTATAAAAAATAGTAAGCAGTTATATATTTCTTTGCAATTTATTTTAATAAGCATGACCAGTACTAGTGTTTTAGCCAGATTTGTCTTTATATTCAGGGTTCCCTTTAAGATAAAACAAAACAAAACAGTAGATTTGAGATTATACAGACATACAGTATATACATCTGTTTTGAGTCGTACAAACTAGTTGATCATTACTGAAAATGAGCCCTTTTAGTTTATTTCAGGCTCTAAAGTCCTCCTCCTCCTCACTCCAAAGACCAATGTCATTTCTAGACTTTATAGATGATGTCACACTATATCCACCTTTAGACTGGACCTTATCACTTTCCTGTTTGGTTTAGTCTAAAGTCCAGATTTGAGGACGACAGTCTGGACCAAACAGCTGATAATTCAGTCCAGAAAAAAGTTAAAAGAAAATAGAAGAGACAGCTCCATTGAAAATCTGAAAGTCCTGACTTTCTGGACACAGCGTGAAACCAAATTCAACAGCATTGATTTGTCCAATCAACACTGCGCTGATCACAAACACCTGCTGTCAAGCCAATCAAACTGCTGCTCTCTACTCTCAGACCCTGCTTTCATCTTCTCCTCATGCTTTTCCAGCAGAATGTTTGTTTGAAATGTGTTTGTGGGAGCGGTTTAAGGGGCTAACTTCACTCTAAATCTTTCGTGATTTTTTTTTCTCTCTGTCACAGCATGCTGCAAGAAAGACAAGTGTCACGTGATCTAGGCCGATGCAATAGATCCAGGGGCTCATTTCACTGAACTTTTGACCTCATTAACCCGTTAATCGACTAAACTACAGCCCTGGTGATGTCACACAAACAGAACCCATTGAATAAACTCAGACAAACGAGTGTGATTCTGACCCTCCACAGAAGAGTTACATGATCTCCAGCTCCGGGCCTGTTCTTGGCTCCGGTCTGGACTTTGGCTCTGCAGGTGGGACATGACGAGGAGATGTGATTTCCATTCGTGAAGGAGCTCTGTTTTAGATCTGCGCGGTGGTGTTTAGTAGATACGGGCTGAAAAGGACCTGTTTATGTGCTGCTGCTGATGCTTCGGAAACATTTGGTCACATCATAACAACGGTTTGGTCCACACAAACACACAACGTCCAAAGTGCGCTGCGGAACGGACGAAGGGAGGGGAGCTGAAAGTGCATGGGACAGATTAGACTACACTTTCAGTCAAACCTAATTAACGTGATTATATATAAGATTTTACTGAGCGTTCTGCCTGATTTTGATTAAATTATGGAACTCCCTTAAAGTTCAACATTGTGTCCAGGGGTGTAATGTTAGCATTGTATCGTGTTTTATGATTATTTCAATGTAAATGCTTCTTTTTGACAGTATTTATCACAATTAGGGAGGATTAGATGATTACATAATGTATTTTTGGCCATTTGAAGCTTGATTCCCTCAATTGTCTCCTGAACAAAATACGGCAGCTGCCTTGCCTCCTTCAAACACATCTCCGGCCCGAATTTTGGTCTAGAGAAATCCGGACTTATTAGCAGTGCTAGATGTACACTGTAAAAAATAAAATGTTGATTAGTGTGAGAGTTGTCTAACAGTCTCTCTCTTCTTTCTCTCTCTTTCTTCATTTTTCTCTCTCTCTCCCCTTTTGCTTTTCTTTCGCTCTCTCTCTGTCTCCACTCTGGCTCTCTACTGTTTCTTTCTTTCTCCTCTCTCTTTTTTTTTTCTCTCACTCTTCTTCTCTCAGTTTCCCCTCTCTCTTCCACATTTCTTTTCTCTCCTCTCTCCCTCTTTCGTTTCTCTCTTTTCTCTTCTGTTTCTCTATCTTTCTCTCTTGTCTCTCTCTCTTCTTTCTTGTCTGTCTCCCTGTCTCTCTCTCTCCTCTCTCTCGCTCTCTTCTCTCTCTCAGTTTCTCCTCTCGCTCCCCCTTTCTTTCTCCCTTATTTCTTTCTCTCTTCGCTCTCTCTTTTTCTTTCCTGTTTCTTTCTTTTCTGCCTCTGATTCTCTCTCTCTTCTTTCTTGTCTCTCTCCTCTCTCTTTTTCTTTCCTGTTTCTCTTTTTATCTCTTGTTTCTTTCTTTTCTGCCTCTCATTCTCTCTCTTCTTTCTTGTCTCTCTCCCTCTCTCTTTTTCTTTCCTGTTTCTCTCTCTGTCTTTCCTTCTCCTTTCTCTCCCTCTCTATTTCTCTCCTCTCTCTTTCTCTTCTCTCTCTCTTGTTATCTCTTGTTTTTCTCTCTTTCTCTACTGTTTCTCTCTTCTCTCTCTCATTCCTGTCCTTTCTTTCTTTTTCTCCCCTGTTTCTCTTTTCTCTGTCTTTCTTTTCTGTCTCTCCTTCTCTCTCCCTCTCTCTTTCGCTCCTCTCTCTCTCCTCTTACTCTCTCTTTCTCTCTCTTTATAACTTAAAAGTTTAAGTTTTAAATCTTTGACTCACATTGTCAAGTTATATCAACATAAAAATTTAAGTTAGTTTAACTTTTTGCCCTAATATTTTTTACAGTGTACTTCAGTGTGTTTTTGCTGCCTTATGTCGATCTTAAAGTTGCGCAAAAAGGAGAAAATACATGAACAATGTTGAGTTTTGATTCGGTAGTCTAGTTTAAATCACCAGAGCGCTGGAGGGGGAGCTCTAACGCTGAGTGGCTTAGTTCTGCTTCAAGGTTTGATCAGAAGTTTATTGTTTGTTTTAAGAATCCCCAGAGGTGTATGGCTGCAGACCTCTTTCATATCGCTCACCTCTCAAGATATACCAGCACCTCTCTGGACAGACTGGACGCTCATTATTAGCAACTCTATGCTTTTCACAAACTTGTAAACTTAACCAAACAAGCTATTGTATCCAACCCCAACCCTAACCTTAATCCAATGTTGAAAATATCAACACTTGCTGGCATACCCACATGCAAGAGATGACTATGAGCTTTTGGTCTACGGAGAGGTGTTTCCAGCCTGTAACGAGAGGTAGCTCCCAGTCTGAGGAGGGTACACTTTTGACTCTTCCTGGGATCTGGTTCAAGTTCCTGTCTTCGCTCCGCCTGGAACTCGATCCGAGAATCTTTTTAGATCGGATCGAAAAAAATCCAGCCCAACGTAGTGTCCGAACGCGACCAAAACCCGATCATTTTCTGTGTGTTTGTGCCCGAGCCGAAGCGCAAGGGCGTGCTGGCTAATCGGGAGAGTCGGGACGTTTCCCGGTGGGCCGCGTGACTTTTGGGCTGGTGGCCTCCGTGGTTTGAGAGAGAGAGAGAGGATAAGAGAGAGACACATACAGAGAGAGAGAGAGAGAGGGGGGGGAGAAAGAGAGAGAGGCCGGCTCATCAGCTGCAGCAGGCAAAGTGCGCACAGTGATAGGAGGGGCGGAGCCAGCTGCTGCCTCAGGTTTATGATGTGATTCACAGCACATAACGCTTAATGAAAGACTCTTGACACATTTTGGTGCCCAAAACACGCTCCACATACCATAAGCTCTCAGTCAAGCTTTGTTTCAAGTAAATTCGTTGTATATTCTCGGAGTTACGAGCAAAAACGGCTGATGAACAAACACTTCAGCAGATTTATACGCGCGAAGCACCGCGGCGGAGCGGAGCGCATTTCCACACACAACTAGACAAAAGATTCAGACACAAGTTTGTCTTTGTGGGCCAGAACAGTGGTCAGAACACTCTTTATGTGTTTGTGTGAGCGCGTGCTTCGTGTGTGTGTGTGTTGCGCGCTGCTGTAGAGCAGTGGAGAGGTCAGGGGTCAGGAGGAGGAAAGCTCTGAGCTGAGTCCGGACTATGACCATGTTGTGACTTAAACTAAGCAGTTTACTACTGGAGACGAGAATGTATGAGAGATGGAGTAGATATTGGTTAAAAGATTAAAAAAATAAAATGAAGACAGAGCTTTCCTGAGCGGGACTCGAACGTGGGTGCTGAAAGGCAAAATTTGAATGCGCAGTTCTTAACCACTCAACTACCCACCAAGTCACGTGCCTCTGGGGCATCTCCTCAGGAGCAGCGCTCGGGGACCCATCTCCAGATGTTGTTGCTAGGCTTGGTTAGGACTACCGTAGCTGGAGGATATTACCCTAACATGCATGTTATTGGTTGTATTAAATGCTGCTTCTGCTTTGTTTGTATTGTGCTCCCGGTAAATGCTTTTTAGACTGTAGAGGGATTTTCACGCTGCAGTAATAATAGAGCGACCACTGGGGCTGATTTACAACGGCTACAAGCTAGCAATGTCCTATCCAGATAATATAATAGATCCATGCATAAAACTTAGCTAAAACTAACAGCCAATATGACAACGGACACGAGTGAGCAAAGCCACTGCCGCAAACCACTTGCTATATTTGATCACTGAGGCCTGGTCCAGTGCAACATCGCAGTTTAGTTTAGTCAAGCACTGACAGAGAGAACATGGTCTTTAGAGCTGTCTTCATGTGGCTCCTAATTGTTTCTAACTTCAGTTTGCAGAAGGCTTGAAATGTTAGAATTCTGCTGTTTAACTCTCTGCCTCTGTGAAGTTTAACATTTCTTTAAACTTTGGTGTAATTATCTTTTTGCTGTGATAAATTTGAACATAAAGTCTGGCATTACGGACCGGAGATACCTGAGGCTCTGGACACATGCAGAACCATCCATTAATCTCACACACATCTGCAATAATTATTTAAAAAGGTTTCATTTTTACAAGACATCATTAGTCACTTTGGGCCCAGATGGATTTCATGAAAAGAACTTGGCTTTGGAAATGGGGCTGGATCTTCCGGTGCTGAGTCAGAAACGATGGAAAAGTTTATGACCCTGAATGTTCTGCTGTGGTGTAATGTGGTTCTTCTTCTTCTCTGCAGGTTAAGCTCATGATCTCTCCGGGTACGTTTGCTCCTGTGCGGGTCTTCTTCTCTCCCGGATCTGTCGGTTCAGCCTTTTCTTCGGGGGCTTCACGGCAGAGGCGAGATTGGACTAATACTCACAGCACATTAATCACAAATCCCTCACATTTTTAATCACTTAGGAACGCCTCATTTGTTGCAGATGTAGTTTAACTCCGGAGCTCGGAGCAGGGTCGTGTGAGGACAAGCCTGCTGCGTCGGCTCGTGAAACGCAGAAGCTTACAGTCTCCTGGAGCTTCCATAACAGCACGCCTGTACTGTGGGGGAAGTCTGTGGAATTGCTGTCAGATAGTTAGTTAGCTAGGAACGGGTGTGTAAAAGACAAGAAAAAACCTCTTACAAATAGCACATATTCACAATTTAACACCTGGATTGATAAATGAGGTCCTTAGTTAGTTACAGTAGTTAAACTGGCCACACAGAAGAAGGAAGAAGAAGAAGGTCAGTGTGCTGCTGTTTTGTTTAGCATATAAACAATATAAGTTTATATTTCGGTCCATTTGACGTGTAGGGAGAAGTTTTACTCAGTCTGTGCCTCGCTGTTACCATTGTTGTTGCACGTGTCTCTTTGGAAAAGACGTAAACATAAAGTTTAATTTCAGACGCTGTTTCCAGTGCCTCCTCGGCTCTTTTCATTGGCCACTGCGGGCTTCGTGTTTGCCCAGAGGACGGTCATAAATCGTAAACCTCAACGGAGTTAGACAGAACTAATCATGGTTGAGAAAGTAGACTGTATCTTAGGAGTGCCCAACCTGGCACAGTAAGTAAGTAAGTAAGTAATCTTTATTTGTATAGCGCATTTCACAGACACAGAGTCACAAAGCGCTTCACAGTGAGATGAACCCCTCCCCTCCCCACTCAGTGACAGTAAGCTGCCCTGGGGCAACTCAGCGGAGGCGATTCACCTAACACCTGGCGCCTCAACCTCCGACTACCACCAAGTGTTCCCTAACATGCATGTTATTGGTTGGTGGGGAAACCGGAGTGCCCGGAGGAAACCACCCAGACACGGGGAGGAACATGCAAACTCCACACAGAAAGGTCCGGGCCTGAGCGGGAATCGAACCCGCGACCTTCTTGCTGTGAGGCCAGAGCGCTATCCGCTCTGCCACCGTGCAGCCCAAAGATCTACCTATGGTTTTACATTATTTTCTTTATTTAGCAATGTCAATAACATAGATTTGTAGACTAGTTTATAGTTATTGAAACAATGTTGGCCTATATAAGCTATTTAATTGTGTAAAGTTATAAACCTCCTACAACAACAACAACAACAAAAAGTAATTAAAAAGTTGAAGCTATCATCACCTCACTTGTAACCCACAGTGTGATTGGTGATTACCATAAAGAGGGAGAAAGTCAGCTTTTCTTTGACTCGCATAAACAACAAACAAACTGCTGTAGGTTGAACAATCCAGCGTGAGCAGGTAGGATTCTGTCTCCTACTCCTGCTCCTCTCTTTCTTTCTCTCCTCTAGTTCATTCTTCTTTTGAGTGTGTGCATTCAGGAGCAGTGCTGTCGGTTTGCGCTCCAGCGAGGCGACAATGAAGCTGCCACATCTAGCTCACGCATGTAGATTTCGCTTGTGGATTATGCGTGTAGTTTGGTGCATGCAGCTCGCCGTTTAAGTTCCAATAAACAGACAGGGCTCTGAGATCGACGCGTTTTTTTTTTTTCTTTCTTTATATGGTCTTTTCCTTTGACTTTGTGTCAGTTATTAAGAGTATGATATTATAGCTTGGATGAGCTGTTATTTTTGTATTTTCCTGTTCTGAGCCCTGTACTATGAACGTTGCTGAACTTATCCTGGATAAGTTTCTCTAACCCGGGTTAACTAACCCAGATATGAGCCTCTCTGGATAAACTGTCCTACGAAACGAGTTCACAACTGGATCTGTTAACCCTGGATTTTCTTAATGAAGTCGTGCGCGTTCACAGAGCAGAGGCGGGGTTAACGCAAACTGACCAATCAGAACAACCGAGCTGCGGACTTCAAACGTGAGGAAACGTCAATCATGAAGCAAAATATATGAGTATTAAAATCTAAGATGGAAACGCGCTGCTGCTCAAGTGAAGTCTGCGCTTACGAAGCCAATCACAGACACAGAAGTTACGCTGCAGAGTTCATTTAAATGTCATGCATGGGTACAACAGACTAAATGTGCAGACATGACGAAACATTTAATAGATCGACTGTTTAGTCTTAATGAGCTGTGTCCTTTATCTGAGTCAAGTGATGCGTAAAAATCCACAGCCAAATGTTTCCTCATTTCTCCGCTGCTCTCTCTCTCTCTCCCTCTTCACAAACGGCTTAATTCTCGTCTCTGATTGGCCAGCGCCTCGTCTTTTTAACTATTCGGGAACTTATCCTGGTCCGGAGCAGGTTATGAGTTTGCCGCATGTTGCCATAGAGATCTAACCCGATAGGACGTCTTCCACTTTCGTTGATTATAGACATAAAAACCTACCCAGACACAGAAAGTACATGCAAACTCAGCACCTTCTGACTTGGAGACAGAACTTCACCCCACCGCGCTCTCTCTGTTCCGACTTTCTCCTCTTTAACTTTTGTGCTGAGTTGACCTAAAACGCACCGAGGTCCTCAGCCTGTTTTACTTTAGATGTTTCTCTGATCAAACCTTCTGATCTAACGCTCAGGAAACGGTCTAGACAGATCCAAGTGTAGACGCCGCGTGAACTCCGCGACTACAAAGTCTCACGCGTCAATCAGACTCCGAAGAACCGCCTTTGAGTTTTCTCCTCCGCGCTGAGACCAAAACCCACTTCCTCAACAACTCCAGCTCTCCCAAGTCGCATCCATCAGACGCTTTGAGGACAAGTTTTGGAGCTAAAGTTTGTGTTGAAGGGCAAATGTATCTCACTTTATCATAGAAGCATTATTTGACTCTGTGGTTTGAGCAGTGAAAGATGAAAGTCTGGCTTGAACTGGTCGATGCTGAAAACGTCGGAGAGGTGGATCCTGGGTCAAAGTATTTTCTGAGCTGAAAGATTTGTTTAGCTTTCTGCACACTACAGGAGTTTTGGCCCAATTTTAAGCCTGATGTGCCTCTCTATGAGTTTGGAGAGGCGTGGACAGAGTAAAGATGATGGCAGCTCTTAAAATTTTAAATAAAGCATTGCCTCATCATCTGTAAATAAACGTTCCTTCTCACACTGTGTATTTGGCCACTTCAAACGCTTGCATTCTATCACCATGGTGGTTTTGCGTTGTGCTCTGGAGTGACTCTGCGTCTTGACCCAGTCGTATAAAGCTGCAGACTGGGAGACCTCTGCAGATCTGAATCGCAGATCTACATCTTTCTTCTTCGCGGCAGTCTCTTGTTTTCGAGATAACGTCACCTGCTGTTGAAAGAATGTACTGTCAGGATATGTAAATGTAGTACATTCACTTATTGAAAATAAAACAATTAAAATGTTCATAATTTTAATAACTTTTCTCACAATTTGTCTGGATGGTTGTCTGGCCAGAATCAGGGCAGTTTCTTGACTTTTCCCCCATAGAGTCAATATAATGCTGGCTGTGGTTCTTCCAGAGTCTGGACCTATACTGTCCACCGTCGAGTCTGCCATTCACCCAATCATGGTGCTTGGGTAAATGGAACACGTATCATCGTCTGCCTGGGCAGCTTGCTGCATCTGTGCTTGTAACCTGAGATCTATCTAAATGGGGATAGGTTAAATGTCCAGGTTTGTCTCAACAAACACGCATCGAAAAATGGGAGCGATATACAATGCATCCCCTGCCTCTGGTTCCAGCCCGATCTGGTCTTAACAACCACCGAGCTGGTAGTTGTTAAGGCGAGTTCTTATTTATGAATATTAACACAATCCTGATTCTAATCTTAACCTGCCCCAAGCCCCACATCTAAACTTACACATTTTAGTAACTTGCCTGTTTCACCTAAAGAAAACGTCCCCATGTGGCTTCAACCAAACTAGTGTATTTTTATGCTGTGAAATCTTTTGTCATTTGTATATGTTTTTTTTTTTTATATCATGCTAAATGTACGGCGAAACATAAGGACGCAAAAAAGTCATAATGCGCAAGGCTGTGATCCACAGCTGCCCGAGGCCGGGACTCTGAGCCATGACAATACGCCATGGCAAGATCTTTGAGCTTGAACCCCAGTGTTGTTGAGATAAGAATGTCGGGTCCAGGACGATGATTAAGCTTTGGAGAAAAGGTAAGTTTAGGGCGGCGGTTTAAGTAAATAAAGCTACAACCCAGAAATAAAACTGAAAGATGTAAAATTAACCGTTTTATGTTTTGTGAACCAAAAAAAAAAGATAAACGACATCAAAATCATACAGTGACATTTCCAGATTTCCTTTTGCTTCACGGTGTAGATCTGCGGTTCAGATGTGCAGCAATACCCTCCATTGACCCAAACTCAGCTCGCCTCGACAACCCCGCAAGAAATGTGGACCCACTCGGTGTCTGAAAGTCAGGCCGGGTTCGGGCTTGGGTCCAGAATCTAAACTCTAGTCTGGATAGATTTTCACTGGACTAGATCCTCAGGTAAAATTACTCTTAGGCAAATATTAGTCAGGTTTTTTATGTGTTTCTTAATCCATAAACTAGCTTTGGTACAAGAGAAAACACTACAAACACTGGACTTGTTCTCGTGTCCATCTCCTGGTCTCACTTCCTCCTGCTGTGGACGGTTCCCAGGCTCAAAGATCCTTTATCTGAGCAGAAGAACACTCTTGTCTCCTCGTCTATGAACTTTCGGCTCAAACTCCTGCCAAACTTCTTTCTTCTTCCAAGACTTTACTGTCGCGGCCTGAAGTAAACTCGCCCCGGTGCCAGCCCTTCTCCCCACTCTCCTGCAGCATGTGGTTGTTCATCATTCTCTCTCTCTCTCTCTCTCTCTCTCTCTCTCTCTCTCTCTATCTGTCTTTCTTCATTTCTGTCTGTCTGTCTCTCATCGTCTATATTCAATTACCACCACACTTCTTCTTCACCCCCACATCCCCTTTCCATCTCTCTTTCTCTCTCCCCTTTTATTATCTCTTCCCTCCCCTTTGCCTCTCTCTCTCTCTCATATTATATCTCTTTCTCTCTCTTCTCTATCTTTTTCTCTTGCCCCTTTCACCTCTCTCTTTTCCTTCTCTCTATCCCCTCCTCGATCTCCATTTTCCCTTTTTTTTCCTCTCTCTCTCTCCCTTATCTTATCCTCCTCATTCTCTTCTTTTTGCTTCTTCCTTTCCCTCTATCTTTGTCTCCGTTCCATCTTCCTCACCTCTCTCTTTCTCTCTTTTCCTTTCACCCTCTTGTCCTTTCTCTCCTCTCTCATCATCTCTATTCTCGCTCTTTCTCTCTCATGCAGCTGCTCTATACTGTGTCAGATTATGTCTCTCTCTTCTCCAGCGCTCTCTTTCCCTGTTTTCTCTCTTTCCTATCACCTCTCTCCCTTTCTCTTACAACCTTCTCTTGCCTTCCTCTCCATCCCCCCCTCCCTCTTTCTCTCCCTTTCTTTGCCTTCTTTCTCCCTCTCTCCCCCAGTTTTATATCATCTCATTCTCCCCCTCTTCTTTCCTTTCCCACTATCCTTGTCCTTTACCCTTATACCTCTCTCCAATCATGTCATCTCCTTTTTTTTCACCCTCTCTTGCCCTTTCTCTCCTCTCTATCATCTCTACTCTCACTCTCTCGCTTCCTTTCCTTTCTTTCTGCCCCCTCTCCTCCTTCTTCTTCTCTTTCTCTCTCTCTCTCTGGTAAAAGTTCCAGCCTGGGTTTGGTATGTTCTTATTATACTCTTCTTCTTGCTGAGAATAGGACTTTCTCTCTCTCTTTCTCTCCCCATCTCTTCCTGCTGTTCTAAACTTTAATGCCCCCCCCCCTCCTCTGCTGTCACTGTTATACCAGTCTCTCAGTTTCTCTCTTTCCTCTTGTTCCCATCACTGTCACTTACTCCATACTGTGTCTTTCTCTCTCTTATCCCTCTTTTTCTCACCATCTTCATTCTTTCCTTTCACCTCTCCCTCTTCCTTCTCTCTATCATCTCCTCGATTTCTATTCTCCTTTTTCTCCCTCTCTCTCTGCCTCATCTTCTCTCATCTCATCCTTCCCACTCCCTTTATCCCTTCTTTCTCCTTCCTTTCCCACTAACCTTGTCCTTCACCCTTCTACCTCTCTCCCTTCTTCCCTATTTTCTATCATCTCATCTCCCTTTTCTTTCACCCTCTCTTGCCCTTTCTCTCCTCTCATCACCTCTACTCTTTCTTTCTCTCTCTCTCTCTTTCTCTCTCATGCTACTGTTCACTATTCTTTGTCAGATTATGTCTAGCTTCTCCAATGCTTTCTCTGTCTTTTTTCACTCTTTCCCATTACCTCTTTCTCTCCATCTGTTTTTCTTTTTCTCTTGCCTTCTTTCTCCATCTCTGCCCTATTTTTTCTCATCTCTCTCTGTCGTTCTCTCTTTTCTTTCCTTCCTGTTCCTTTTTATTTCTCTTTCTCTCTCTTCTTGTCCTCTTCTCCTTCTTCTTCTCCTTCTTCTTCTCCTCCTCCTCCTTCTTCTTCTTCTCCTTCTTCTTCTCCTCCTTCTTCTTCTTCCTTCTTCTTCTTCTTCTTCTTTTCTTTCTCTCTCTGTCTACTTGGGGTAACGTTCAAGCCTGGGTTTGGTACCAAATGTACATAATATACTCTTCCTCTCGTTGACAATAGGCCAAACTCTCTCTCTCTCTGCTGTTCTCCACTTTATCCGATAATGCTCCCCTCCTCTGCCTCTCTTTCTCTCTCTCTCCCTCTCTCTTTCTCTCCTCGGGTAAAAGTTCAAGCCTGGGTTTGGTAGCAAATGTACTTATTATACTCTTCCTCTTGTTGAGAATAGGCCAAACTCTCTCTTTCTCTCGCTCTCTGTTCTGCACTTCATCCGATAATACTCCCCTCCTCTGTATTTCTCTCTCCCTCTCTTTCTTCCCCCTCTCTCTCTTTCTCTCCTCGGGTAAAAGTTCAAGCTCGGGTTTGGTAGTAAATGTACTTATTATACTCTTCTCCTCGCTGAGAACAGGCCACTTTCTCTCTCTCTCTCTCACTGCTGTTCTAAACTTTATCCGATCATGGCACTCTCTCTCCTCCCTCTCTTTTTCTCTCTCTCTTTCTTTTCGCTGTGTGCCAGGCCCGGCTCGCGTTACAAAGACAAATTGTGCATGAGGAATTTCCTGGAGAAGTTGTGGAAACGCGGACGCACTTTTCCAGCCGAAAGCAGCGGGACGCGGAGGAAGATTTACTGCGACAACACGACTGAGATCATCCCTGTTACAGCAGCACATGCAGCCCACAGTGAACTTATCTGTCTGATTGTAATGTTATGTGTTCAACTCAGGAAGATGGAAGGGAAAGAGGGAGGAAGCGAGAAAGAGAGAGAGAGAAGGAGGGATAGAGAGAGACACTGGGAGCAAAAGAAAAGGGTAGAGAAAGAGAGAGAAACGCAGATTAAGCAAAGGTAGAGGGAAAGAGAAAGGATTATGAGATGAGACAAGATGGGAGAAAACTGAAGTATAAAAAGGAGAAACATAGAGAAGGAGAAATAGGTAGGTAGAGAAGGAGAGCATGACTTATTCTCGCAAAAGAGAGGTATAAGTGCATTTATTCTCAAACCTGGGTGTTAACTTTCAACTGAGGATAAATAGAGAATGACCTCAAGCAATGTTTCCATTAGTCTGGATCCCTTAGACTGGTTCGCTTTATACTAGAGGTTAGATTTTGGACCAAGACGTCCATAACCACAGTGATAAAATGTGAGTGTTTGAAGTGGCCTGGTGTACGGTGTAAGAAGGGACGGTGCGTGTTTGATGCGCAGAGTGAGGAGAAAGAGAGAAAGAAGTCTTGTGTATGTGGGACACGCGCGGAGAAAGAAAGAAAGAAAATACAAGGAAGAGAAAGAGAATGAGTGCACTTTATGTTGCACCTTTAATGCATTAAGGTTGGATTATGGTGGATGTAATATATTCAGATTTTTTATGTATTTATTTTTTCTATAGTGTTTTGCTTTGACAAACAAGAGTTCTCCGGGTAAGGTCCGTGCACATAGGACATGATCTGTCGCTCTAGTTTTGCCCAGTGGAGAATATAAACAAACTCAATGCTTTCTGCGTAAGAGATCATGGACAAAAGAAGTAATCCTGTTGGAATCAGCCCAAAACACCACCGTGGATAGCGCACTGGCCTCACAGCAAGAAGGTCGATTCCCGCATGGCCCGGAGCCTTTTTGTTTTCTTGTTCCTCCCCGTGTCTGGGTGGTTTTCTCCGGACACTCCGGTTTCCCCACCAACCAATAACTTGCAAGTTAGGGAAACTTGGTGACAGTCAGAGGTTGCCCCAGGGCTGCTGCTGCTGTCACTGAGTGGGGAGGGTTCATCTCATTGTGAAGCGTATTGTGACTCTCTGCACTCTGTGAAATGCGCTATACAAATAAAGATTACTTACTTTGTCACTGGAACAGCAGCATCTGAAACGGTTATACTCTATATTTGCTATTTCAGAAAAGAACATGAGCAGCATCTGATTCCAACAATGATGCTAATTGTGCTTTTAGAGATTTCTTGTCATGTTCCCCCTCAGACACTTGCTCTCTCCGTGCTGCAGAGTTCAGAACAACGTCCAGCAGAAGAAAAACTAATGCTTGCACTAAGATCAGGTGCAAGATACGCCTGGCTGTGTCTAAATGAGTTAGTGAGAACTTCTGCACGGCCCAGGTAATCCATCCCTTATAAAGCAGATCCAGAAGCTGATTAGACGCCATGAATATTGCACAGGTGTACTTCAGACCGCCACAGTAAAAGGACACTGATCGTGTTCAGGTTTAAGGACACAGATGGAGCGTGGAATCGGCCTGGGACTGAGGAATGTCTGTGTTTATTTCTCACTTTACATACTGTACATACATTATTAGAAACAGTCAAAGTTTTCTAACACTGTTCACTTTTTTTACAAGTGCATCTTAAAAATGTGAAAGTATGTCATTTTAACCTGTTTTTAGTTAATGCATTGCAATTATGTTGTACGCATCAGTCATGTTTACAATATGTTTTGCCTCGATAAACAGGAAAGTGCCGGTGTTGTTAAGTCTGTCGGTTCAACAAATAAAGTTTTCATCTTTGGAAATGTGGCAGTTTGTCAAAAGATCAAGTTAGCATTTTGTGTGAAAGGTCTATTTTCTGTCTGTCTGTTGCTTTTCACCCGAGTCTGTGTTTTCTCTTGTCCAATCATCAAGCTTAAAAGAGGACTAAAGTGAGCTGTGGAAGGGCTCTCTCTAGGGTCTGCTCTGACAACATGTTCTAGGGATTATTTTTTATCAACACAAGGCCCATGGATCTCTGGATATGACATTGCTGCTTGTATCGTTGAAAATTAGCTGCCGTTGTACTCCATTCTGCAGCGGGACAATTCCTCTACAGACTAGAAAACATTTTTCCCCAGAGCGTAACACAAACACAAACTCGTGTTCAGCAGAAACAGCAGCTACAGCTTTAAAAACGGTCAGATTTTGTGGTAATTCTTACCTACTTTCACATCCTATGGTTTTTTCCACTTCAAAAAGTTTTAGTTTTAAGCTTTAACTTCAGCTACTAGTGCTCGCTCTTTAACTCTTGTTCTGATTGGTCCGAATGGTCAGAACGTCCTGCTCATCGCACAAAGACTTCTGGGGGAAACACAACTGTGCATATTTAAAATGCTGTGGAGTACCTAGCAAAAGGCTAAAGCTAACGGCCTTGATGGCAATGAACAACACCAAGCAAAACCCATTGACTGTAGCTGTAGCAGCAACACTAACCAGCGCTGTTATCAGCTAACTACAAGAGTTTATCACTGTGAGAAAAGTTATGCTGCTAAATCAACATTTGTGAATGAAATTCGTCTTTACAACTCATACTTCAGGTGAGTGAAAAAAACAGTCTCTAGCTTCAATAGTCAGATTGTAGATCAGTGCTTTACACCTGATTGAAACAGCCTCACATCTAGTTTAGTTGTTTTTATCAAAGCGGTTTCCCCAGTCAACTAGACAGACAGCGTATCTTGTATGCAGTAGAGTGGAAAGTGACGACCAATAATCCCTTCATAGATTGAGAGTCCGTACCATGCCGTGATAAATAGTGCGTCATGACGATGCTTCTGCCCTTTCTGGCGTGTCATTGCACGCTCAATTTCTAAAGACATGCGCTGTGATTGAGGCCACACAGGAGGTTAGTGGAGGTTAGCCTAGGTCTGAAGCTACAAAAATGTCTAAGTTTATGATTGAGTCTCAGAGTTGGTTAAGGTTAGAATGAGGAATAATAACATACTGTATCTTTACATTAACCAAAGAAATTTACTGTGGCAGCAACGTGAGAAATACCTACGTGAAAATTAGAAATGGCATTCATACGACACGCTGGTTAATATTGCCTGGTATAGACACTGTGAAACCATCAAACACAGTGGTATCTGTTGCTTTGCGCAGTGGAAACAGCGCCCTGTATATGCCTGTACCGTGAATATGGAAACATGGCTTTTGTCTGTGTGGTCAGAAGATTCTTGCAGAGACATACTGTGCTCTATAATGTCCTGGTTGATGCTGTTTTCTTCCAACATTAAAATGACCACACCTCTTTATGTAATGTTTCTGTGCATTTCATCATTTGTCCAAAGATAAAAGAGATTTATTGGATTATAAACAGTCAACTGCTTCCATCTGTGTAAATAAAACTGTCTCAGAGTTGGTCCTTTCTTGAATAGACTCTGTTAAAAAGATTATTTGAAGTCTGATGAGAGAAGAGTGTGAAGCCGCGTTTTCTGCTTTTTCTCTTAATAATTGTGGGTCACGACAGAAAGGGCATAGTTGAAATCTCTGAACAGTTTGGCTTCAGTCGAACATTCTTCCAAAGGACGCACAGTTCTAGATGAAAACACTGATTATCAGATCACAGAACTTGTTGTCCTTATTTATTTGACGTTTTATGCGAGCCGCAGATTGGCCCGTCACTTTCTATATTCTTACGGATCGCATGAAGAGACGCAAGGACAGAGGAGAGAAGAAGAAACATAATGAAGCTGCAGAAGTTTCAGCTCTGGCTCAGGGTTGATTTGGAAGCTCCAGAGGTTTATACGCTGATAGAACCATGAGAGGAAGTATAATGTCTTTGCTTACTTCTTCTTAACTTAAATGATGAACTCAGAGACTCCTTATGGCTGACAACAAAGTAAACATGAGTCGTCATCAGCTGCTTCTGGAGGCCGACTTTCTCTTCAAACTGATTACAGACAAAACATGTTGGACTAAAAACATAGTTGAGTAAGTTTAGAGCAGATATTTGATCTTTACACTGAAGAAAAGACGATCCTACTGGACTAGGACTCTGAGGAGAACGACACATGCAGCGAGTCTAGAAACGTCCTCTTCTGTGAGCGAGTGAAAAGTGTCAGAGGAAGTCAAACTACTGGATTTCTTCAATATAATCTCTGCTCCATGAAAGAGGCTGAATCTATAGAATCTGCATCAGAAAGTAGAAAAGTGCTGCTGCCTACTCGTTTGTTACGCCTCCCGTACACAGACAGCGAGTCGTGTTCGATCCGAGACGTGTCCGAGTTTCTTGCGAAGTGCCTTGTTCACCAGCAGCAGTCCATCGTTATTGCCCAAAGCCGTGCGGATTCACGTGGATTACAGCGAGAATGCTCGTAATATGACTTGAAAGTCGCATCAGACCGTTGTGACCTCTGACAAAAATAGACTCTCTACGGATTCTTTCCACACACTCGCGCAACTCTCGGACGTGTTCTTGCACTGCACCGACGTCTGTGTAGAAGGACACGCTGGTTTTAAGCACTTTCTAAGTCTTGCGCGACTCATGCACTTGCACTCAGTTTACAGCAGGGGTAATACAAGTTTTGTTGGTTTAAAGATGAAAAAGGCACATTAAGTGACGCTTCTGAAGATGATGCAGTCAAGCAGTCGCAAAATGTAAGGGTATGACAAATAAACAACCACTGGTCTGACATAGGAATTTGAAACGTAATCTAGAAGACCAAATGAACCTTTTTGGAGTACTCGTCCTTATTGTTTTAATCATGTAAACCTCCTATTTTTATTTCAAGAACATTATTTTATATTTTATTGTAGTGGCTCATATTCTTTGTCTTAGTTCTTTGAGAAAAATGATGTTTTCTAAGACAAACTTCATGTCAGTGAAGTTTTTATACAACAGTTTTTTTGTGGAGCTGTGAATATTGTTTAAAATTTGCAAAAAGGCTTGAGAGAGTATCCCAATACGGCCTCCTGTATCGATAAGTGTATTACCAATACGTTTGTCATAATATACTGTGATACTGATACATTTACTACAGCCCTAGCTACAACTGGGAGTGAGTTGACTGTTTATCCTCAGTGATTATTCTACGCTTACTCCACAGTAATGGCAACGATTTATGAAAAACATTGAACTACACTGATGAGCTTGGACCATTGATTGGTTAAAGCAAAAACGCACTAGCTCACCTGGGAGCAAATGAACTGATGAAACCTTCATCTTTTAAGGTCTGTTGAAGATTGTGGTCATGTAAATGCAAATATGAGCATGAAAACTGCAGCTTGTGCTGAAGGCTATGAGCTTATATTCACATTTAATCATCCAAACACCACAACAGCAGATCCTTCATGAGACATGATCTTAGAGAAGACAAAGATGCAGGTGTGTGTCTCAGTCTGCACATTCAAAATCTGATCTCTGTTTCGCTCAGAGGGATTTCAAAAGCACAACTGTGAGTGAAATATTTCAGGCTGAGGGCAAAGTGTCATAACAGAGGAGCAAGCAGAGATCAAACTTTTGAACTGCACAAATCAAGTGGAGGTCATGACTTCATGTAACATCGTCTCAACAGAAGCAGTGTTTCTCAACCTGTCTAATGAAACTGCATTTGTTGGTGGAATAATACGCAACACTTTTTAGGACACACGTGAAGTTAAGTGTCTAAATCTTCACTTCGTAAGCACTTGAGACGACTTAAGCTGTGGATGGATGCAATTACTCACAACATTGGAATCAGAACTGGGTGAAAATAACCCCAGGGCACTGCATGTCCTCATGAGAGCTTCCAAAACGCCCAAACTTAAACTGGAATCGTTCAATTTTCCAGCGACTTGCTTTCGCGTCAATTACACTAATACAAATTGTCAAGGCGTTTTGTGTAAGGATAACAAGAAATCTGACAGGTGAGCGCCCGCAAAAGGCCGAACCGGGACACAGCGCAGGTCGGACAGACAGAAAACAGGGCCGAGGTATGTGCAGATACATAAAGCAGAGGAAACAATAACACAGGCGTTGGAGCTGGAGACAATGCAGCAGGACGGAGCAGGCACGGACAGATGGTAAAACGGACTGTTCAAGGGGAAAACAACGCCCACGTGTGCCCTCGATGTAAAGACAGTGTGTGCTGAGGTTAAAGAAGGAGCTGGTGTCCTGCTGTGAACTGATTCTGATGTGTTTGACCTGATCTTCTACGTACCTACAGCAGAGATGCACGGGCCGTGTTCAAATACAATACAAGTGGAAGAATATTCCACGGGTTTTAAACCAGAAAGTAGATCTTTTATAGCACCTGCTTTTATATATACAGTATATATGATATTATCATTATAAAATATAAAGCAAACACTATTTCTAAATGTAATTTGTCAGTATGTGCAGATGGATTATCTCGAGAAATTTGTGAATTTACAAATTGATAAAATCCATCCGGCTTCCAGCAGCTTGATTGGTTTGGAGTCCGAGCCAGTGGGTTACTGCCATTTGAGTCCGATCTCACAAGAAAGCGTACATTTACCACAACATTACACAATATGTAAATGAGGTATGATTAGCACGAGTTCACGGCCGTCCTGCGTAATTATAGTATGCGTCACAGTCCCCGTTCATTTCAATGGTGGTTGTTAAAACGTGTTCTTAATTATGAATATTCATGAAATCCTGATTCTAATCTTAACCTGTCCCAAGCCCCAGATCTAATCTTACCCATTTTAGTAACTTTATGCCTGAACTTACCCGTTTCACTTGAAGAAAACGTCCCCACGTGGCTTCAATTAAAACTCGTGTTTTTTTGACGCTGTGAAATCTCGTGTCATTTTTACGCTTTTTCATCTCGTGCTAAATGTACGGCGTAACATAAGTACTAAAAATAGCTGTGAAGTCGTGGTCAAATACGCTGTTTTTGTGTCGTGGTAAAAGTACGCCCTCTAGTGAGACTGTGTTGGCCATTTAGCAGAAATATGGAGTATTTTCTTTTTGAAAGAAGAACAAAGAGGTCTGTGTGGACATTCCACACGAACATTGTATATGTCATTACTATTAGACTATTATATATATATATATATATACATATATATATATATATATATATATATATTATATTACGATTCGTTGCTGTGATTCGTTAAGCGCAAACTAAGACAGGCATTAAGCTGATTGGGCTGCTCACCCAATCAGCTTGATGTATTTTGTTAAACTTCCCACCTTTTCCCAAACACTTCCAGCGAGAAAGTTCCAGATGGATTCTTTGGAAGAACTCAAATCGGAGTTGAACACAGATCTATGGACGTTAGCAAGGCTACAGATGCAAACATAAATATAATACAGTAGTCCCTCGTTTTTCGCGGGGGTTACGTTCCAAAAATAACCCGTGAAAGGCGAAACCCGCGAAGTAGTGATCTTCATTGTTTACCAGTAATTTCAGTTGATAACCTGCCTGGTTCTGATATTTAGTGTCTTTTGTACAGGTAATAATGCACTGAACACATGATTCACCGCCAGATACAACAGTGCGAGTCTTTTATGTGATCGTTTAAAGAGGGACGGTGCTGCACGCGTTCGCCTGCTCTGCTTTTGGCACGTTGCCCCGTCCCGCTGTGCTCCACAGCCGACCGCCGCCTCCAAACGCACATAACGCAGAGCGCGTATAGGGCATCACCAAGCCGAGCTGTGCTGTCCCGCGTGCTGAACTCATGAGTGACAGAAAAGTCTGGTCTAGACGCATGTGCCTGATGATTCTTAACACACAGCTCAAAATCAAAGTCTCTAGAAACCGCATCGAAAACAGAAACGTGTTCTACGACTCGTAAACTCTTAGACAATCTTCATTTTGCGTCAATAGGACACATATTGGGCAAGTTAAGAGGGAAAACAGCAGCTGAACTAAGACGGCTGCACATTTAATCACGCAAATTACCGCGGCGAAAGACGGCGGATTTTGACACATTTGTGCTCAGTCACGGATCACACGGACTCCAGAGCCGACATGAAACACATCCGGACTCTAGCGAAGTCACAACACACTCCTCAAACACATCTCTGAACTACACAAATGACGTTCCAGCGTGAACAAACTTATCATCGTAACTACGAGCTCAAAGAGTCAAATCCTCACCTGGAGAAACGTCCGAGCGTCAGGTCAGCTTCCCCTGCATTATCCAAACTGTCTCAAGTTTTCTAAAAGAGCTTCTGTGCTGTTGTCTGTGAATGCTGCGATGTGATACGGTCCAAACAGTGTGTTTGAGAGAAGAGCACGTTTACAGCACGCATCTATAGGACCGCGCACTGTAAAAAAAAATAAATAAAAAAGCAAAATTGCACTAAAAAAAAATCCGCGAAACAGCGAAGCCGCGGAAAGTGAACCGCGATAGAGCGAGGGACCACTGTATTGCAATAGGATCCTGGGCCACAGACTAATACAGAGGTAAAACTACGCATGCTCATGCAGCCTCTAATTCAGTTGTGTCAATGACTTTTCTGACGTGGACATTGCGGTTGTTTGGCCGTGTGCATAAAGTTAATTTGTAGTATTTTATGGACAAAACATTTTCATGTTTTTTTGCAAAAATGAAGGAATTAACTGAATTATGAACACAAAGACAGACATGAGGAATCCCTCGACTAAACTTTCCTGCAGGGTAAGTCATTCATATGTGTTCTATGTAACTCCGTCGTACACTGAGTGCAAGTTCTGGCAAGTCTCGCAAGACTTAGAAAGTGCTTAAATTCAATGTCCACGCACACAGACCTCAGAGCAGTGAAGATGCTTGTCTGGGACTTGCGCGAGTGTGCTGAAAGAATCCATAGAAAGACTGTTTTTCCCGGAGGTTAGAGTGATCAGATGCAGCTTTCAAGTCATAATACGAGCATTCTCGTGGACCCAAACCCGCCTCACAGTCAGTGTATGGCAGGCGTTGTGTTACTTCAGTATTTCATTAGAAAAATATATCACCTTGAAAGCGTCATCATGTTGAAAGTTCACTCTGTTGGTCGCTCCTTATCGCTCATTTCGCGCTGCCTCTCAGCTGAATTTGTGCTACGCATCAACGCCTATTCACATGGGCTTAGCATTGAAATCGTTCATGTGGTCGCGTCCTGTGTGACCGCACCTTAATGGCCTGTGCACTTAGGACACAATGAGTGGCAAATTTTGCTTGAAATCCCAAATAATGTGTATATGTCTGTCACTGAAGCACCTCGATGTGCTGCCAATCAGAGCAGAGAAGTGATAGCTTTGCCGCGCTAGCTCTAGATGGATTTCTTTCATCTGGAGCAGCGCAAATCAAGAGCCCAGGGCTTCATTTGGCCAGGTTAATAAAAAATCTGTGGTATTTTGGGCTGATCCAACTATGATCGCTAACACAGCAAGCACTGAGTTTGTTAAGATTAAAATGTTTCACGACAGCTCTCCCCATCCACTCCCTTGTTGGTTTCCAGGCCCACATGGCGAAACTACAGTGACAGATTGCGTCCAGTGTGTATGGGCTTTAAGGCTGCATTCACAATGTATTTTTGATTGAGATCAAGATGATTCCAGATTAAACTGAGATGTATACAAATGACACCCATTCACTTTTCACTTTACCTCCATCTGGCCTTATGTCATGATCCCATTCTAAAATATCACCACAAACAATTCAAGTCTGCATGAAATCAGCCAAATTCAGAGTGAGAAATAACGACTGACACTGAAGTCACATGTGTGCGGTGTAACGTGAGCTTCTGCACGGCTACACTTAACCTTTCCTCCGCACAAAGCGTCTGCACAGAAAACACACTGTTATCTGCAGATTAAGGATGGCTTTGTGTGGACGTGTAACTGTAGAGCTCGAGTGGGCGGAGCTTCAGGGGTTAAATGTACAACAAGAGCAACAGAGAGAGGAGAGAGAGAGAGGTCAAGTGTGCACCTGTCACTGTACACCAGGTCAGAGAGAGAGAGAGAGAAGAGAGGGAAGAGAGAGAGAGAGAGAGAGAGGTCAGTGTGCACCTGTCACTGTTCACCAGGTCAGAGGAGAGAGAGAGGGAGAGAGAGAGAGAGAGAGAGAGAGAGGGGAGGGAGAGGTCAAGTGTGCAACTGTCACTGTACACCCAGGTCAGAGAGAGAGAGGGAAGAGAGGGAAGAGAGAGAGAGAGGTCAAGTGTGCACCTGTCACTGTACACCAGGTCAGAGGAGAGAGGAGAGCGAAGAGAGAGAGAGGGAAGAGAGGGAAGAGAGAGAGAGAGGTCAAGTGTGCACCTGTTACTGTACACCAGGTCAGAGAGAGAGAGAGAGAGAGAACAGAGAGAGAGAGGGAGGGGAGAGGTCAAGTGTGCACCTGTCACTGTACACCAGGTCAGAGGAGAGAGAGAGAGAGAGAGAGAGAGAGAGAGAGAGAGAGAGAGAGAGAGGAGAGAGAGAGAGAGGTCAAGTATGTACCTGTCCACTGTACACCAGGTCAGAGAGAGAGAGGGAAGAGAGGGAAGAGAGAGAGAGAGGTCAAGTGTGCACCTGTCACTGTACACCAGGTCAGAGGAGAGAGGAGAGCGAGAGAGAGAGAGGGAGAGAGAGAGGGGAGAGAGGAGAAAGGGAAGAGAGAAAGAGTGGGAAGAGGAGAGAGATAGAGAAGAGAGATAAGAAAGAGAGAGGGAAGAGGAGAGAGAGGCCAAGTGTGCACCTATCACTACATATGAGGTCAGAAAGGAAAAGAGAGGGAAGAGAGAGAGAAGAGAGGGGAGAGAAAAGAGAGAGAGAGAGAGAAGAGAGAAAAAAGAGAGAGGGGGGAGAGAGAGACAGGGGGAGGGAGAGGAGAGAGAGACGTCCAGTGTGGGGAGAGAAGGTGAATTTTCAGGGGTTAAGTGTGCACAGGACCAAAGACATGTGATCCAGAGAGGACAGAGAGATCAAGTGTTCTCCTGTCACGACACACGAGGTCAGAGGAGGGAGGAGAGGGAAAGAGAGAAGAGAGAGAGAGGTCAAGTGTGCACCTGTCGCTACACAGAAGAGGGAGAAGAATGAAAGAAAGGGAGAGAGAGGCCACAGGAGCCAAGACGTGATCCAGAGAGGTCGAGAGTGATCCTGTCACTACACACGAGGTCAGAGGGGAGACAGAGAGTGAGAGAGATAGACAAGGTCTGAGGAGAAAAGAGAAGAGGGAGAGAGAGAAAGAAAGAGAGAGAGAGATGGATAGAAAAAAAGAGAGAGAGGGAGAGAGAGAGAGAGAGAGAGGGAGAGAGAGAGAGAGAGAGAGAGAAAGAGAGGGAGAGAGAGAGAGAAAGAGAGAGAAAGAGAGGGAGGGTGGTGCTTTAAGGGTTAAATCTAAACAGGAGCAGAGAGAGAGGTCAAGTGTGCTCCTGTGTCATTGGAAAAATAGAGTGAATAGACTAAAAAAGAGGGATGAAGGGGAGTGAAAGTGAGAGAGAAAAGAGGGGTAGAGATAGAGAGAGAATTGGGAGAGAGCCATAGAGAGAGAAAAGAGAAACTGGCCCATCTATGTTTGTCATGTAATTGAAAATCATGTAAAAACAAGGCCCCAATATTCATAGATTAAACTTTACAGCTATTATTATAAAAAAAAATGTAACACCTGAAACTCAGTATGTTTTCTCACTATAGTTTGGTTAAACACACGCAGAAAGGTGTGAGAACTGCAGAACTGCGTGAGTTTTTAGAACAAGGTTACCATCGTTGGCCATCTGACTATTTTATTTGTTATTTTGACTGATTGACCAGTTTGCAAACTCCAAAAGTTAAGACAGACACTCAATCTAACTTTACTTGTCAAACTTCTGATATAAAATAACCACCAGATGAGCTTCATATTGATCCACAGCGCAGTACAGAGATTCCTCCATTTCTTAAAAGCATGTCTTACACTTTGCCCTTTTAGCAGCACTTGTTATGTTATGATCCTTCTTCCGAGCCTTGCGCAATTTGTGAAACTGTGCTATGTACGAGCCTGATCTCAAGCATTTACCACGACATTACACAACATGTAAATTACGTATTAGCACAGAGTTCACGGCTGTTTTGTGTAAATATGGTACACGTCGCAGTCCCAGTTCATTTCTATGGTGGTTGTTAAGACGTGTTCTTATTTATGAATATTAACAAAATCTTGATTCTAATCTTAACCTGCCCAAGCCCCAGACCTAAACTTAACCATTTTAGTAACTTTATGCCTGAACTTTCACCAAAAGAAAAAGTCCCCACATGGCTGCAACCAAAACTCGTGATTTTTTTTTTGCTTTTTCATATCGTGCTAAATGTACCACGTAACATAAGTATGCAAAACAGCTGTGCTTAAATAACGCTGTTTTTGTGTCGTGGTAAATGTACGCTCTTGTGATACTGTGTTGTATTTACTCAGTATTGACTGTAGCTTTTTTTTTTTTTAAACACTCAGTGTACAACATCGTCTGATGTGCAACAGCAGAACAGAGAGTTTATGCTAAATAAAAGTAGATGATTATAAAATACAGTATCTTCCGCCTAACCAGTGTAGGAGTATTCGACTCGAGACACTCACATTCAACAGGCTGCCTGCGCTTATTGAAGCAACCTTGGAGAATTTACAAAACTTCATAGTGCCCTTCCAGGCACGTTCAAACGAACAGTAATTTGATATATTGCAACTTTGAGTATTTTTACCTACACTGTGCACCTTTTCCTCACCAACCAATAACATGCATGTTAGGGTAATATCCTCCAGCTACGGTAGTCCTGACCAAGCCTAGCAACAACATCTGGAGATGGGTCCCCGAGCGCTGCACTGTGGCGATCACTGCTCCTGAGGAGATGCTCCAGACGCATTGAAGGATGGTCAAATGCAGAGGACAAATTTCCCTACGGGGACAATAAAGTGTACCTTACCTTACCTTTAATAAAGGCACAATTGTCAAAGTATTTAAGGGAAAAAGTAATTTAAAAGTTAAGGTTTGTTAGTTTGTCTGAGTTTTTTAGTTCAATCTTTCTACCCATGGAGCTTTAATATAGTCAATATAAAAGCTAATTTCTCCGTGCTGCCTTTCAAATATTTCAATTATCCAAAGTAGACAGAGGACAGTTAAGCTTCGTGATGATCAGATTCAACATGGAAAATCAGTGACTATTCCATTACGCAGGCCTCCATGGCAGGACGCTGTAGAAATGTCTAACGTCGTGAGTGAAAGCTGTGCACACGCAGAAGTCACTTAGTCATGTTTGGATTTACTGTGAGACTGTGAGAACTGGACAGAACGCTGGAGCTGTGGGACAATATGAGTCTCTCCAGGGACACAGGACCCAGGTGCTGCGAGGTTAAGTTACACTGCAGCTGTCCCACTGAAACACACCACAACCACAGAGAGAGAGAGAGAGAGAGGGGCAGAGAGGGAGGAGAAAAGAGACAGAGGTCAGATAATGGGGAAGGAGAGAGCGAGAGAGAGGGGGAGAGAAAGTAGAAAAGGGGAGAGACGGAGAGAGACTGTAAGAGAGGTTTGGAATAAAGAGAGAGAGGTACATTGTAGGTTGGGCTTTTTCAGGGCACTAAAACAAGAACTACTCCTCTGCCAAAAGCCAATATGGCAGCTGAGTTTCTTTGTAAGGTTTATGAATAATACAGACAATTCAAACACCTGCACTTTTATGCTGCGTTCAGACCAGACAGCGTTGGAGCATTCAAAGCGTCCAGTATACATGTTCAGTCAATGTAAACTCGAGGCATTCAGGGAATTTGCTTGTTTAGGTTTCTGCTGACATCTTGCGAAGTGGACGCTTCAACCTGCGGCGAACGCTTTGGCCGCCTCATCAAGTCTGATTTATAGTTCCTCATTACGTTACATCCTCGCACAGGCTGCCATTGGTCGTCAATCGGACAGCTTGTAACAACAATCATGCCGTGTTTGTGCTATCCTCATGCTACTAGGCACAAAAGTCACTTAGCGTCAAAACGCACAGCTGATCTGTGATATGTCTGTGATTGGTTTAACTCTGAACAGAAGCTCCGATGGCAGCCTGCGCGAGGACCTGACCATGTTACTGGAGCATAAATCACCCTTCAGGCGTCAACGCCAAGGCTACAGCAAAAAGCGATAAATCTGCTCCCTTGAGCCCTGGTTGCTGTCGTGCTGTCTCCAGCCCTCTAGGTGAAGTTTTCAGAGGGAGGGGGTAATTGGAAGCGCTTTGAGAGCTTCGACCAATGTCGTGTGTCTGTGAAAAGGTGTTCACTGAGTGGCTGTTGCCTCGTCGATGTCGCTCTGAATTTGCATAAAGTTAACTTCATCTCAACTTTCACTTCCTCATGTCTTCTCTCTGCATCAGCCTGCAGAGGAAATGAATGGGAACTGCTCTCTCAAGTCGCTTCTGTGAGTCCATTGTTAGGCTCTGCTGAACTTTCAGGCGTTGAATGCTCACGTCCAGACACCTGTGACATGCTGTTCTCTTCTCACATCAAGAGGAAAGAAGGACTGTTTTTTAATCAAAACGTTGCTTGTTTTAGGGCTTTTTCTCAAAGGCTTGGTCACTTGTTGCTCTATTCTCACTTTTTTAGTCAATAGCATGGAGATGTTGTTAAATATTGATCCCAAATCAATTCAAAATAATTCTTAGTAATGATATGACCAATAGGCACGGTGGCTGAGCGGATAGCGCTCTTGCCTCACAGCAAGAAGGTTGCGGGTTCGATTCCCGCACGAGCCCGGGCCTTTCTGTGTGGAGTTTGCATGTTTCTCCCCGTGCCTGGGTGAGTTTCCTCCGGGCACTCCGGTTTCCCCCACCAACCAATAACATGCATGTTAGGGTAATATCCTCCAGCTACGGTAGTCCTGACCAAGCCTAGTAACAACATCTGGAGATGGGTCCCCGAGCGCTGCACTGTAGCGATCACTGCTCCTGAGGAGATGCCCCAGAGGCATTGAAGGATGGGTCAAATGCAGAGGACAAATTTCCCTACGGGGACAATAAAGTATACATCAATGAAATCTTTTTCATAGGCAAAATTATTTTTTTATTAACATTTTAAAAAAGATTTAGTTAGCCGTACCCGATGCTTATCACTACTAAGATTTATTTTGAATTGATTTTGGATCGATATTTCTCAAAACCTTTAAAAGTGTACAATTGTTGCACAAAAACACTTATTTTTAAAAAATGAGAGGGTGTACCCAGTGCATCTTGTCCTAATTACCTCTTTTGTATTGATTTAAAGTCGACAGTTGGCACAAAGGAAAAGTTATTGAGGAAACCAAAGAACATTTTGTTTTATCTGGGAACAGTATTTTGTTGACAGTCCCTTAATATCAACCACAACATTTACTGACACAAGCCTCCCAAATCTGTTTACAAACGTTCTGCAAAGTATTATCTGCAAAAATACTTCAAATTCTAGGAAAAACAGTCAGAATCGTTCACATTCTCTTTGCTAATTTTCTTGTCTGTTTCCCGCTGAAGCCGCTGACACTCGAGCTCAGTGTTTGTGAAGTTTAAACGATAAAATCAGACGATAATTGTTGTGATGGAGATGTAGCGACAGCTCGTGCCTCGGGCTGCGCTGCTAATGCTAATGCTAATGCTAGGTACGAGCCAAGCGTCAACAGAGTGAGCTAATCTGCATTCTTCACCTCTGACAGACACGTGTTTCACTACCAGGGTTTAGATGGAGAAAGAAAAACATAAATAAGCAATAAGAGAGACTTAAATCATTGTGTCACTGCTGTAGTTTAGAATAGTTTGTTCTAATTTATAGCTTCTGCAGATTTAACGCTGACATTATGAACAATAATAGAACTGAACACTAGTGTGCTGTTAGGCAAATACTTTTTTTTATTAAGTTGCTAAGAGCATGTGTTATTATTAAATTGCAGCTGGTCAAATGTAGCTGTATTGTTTCTGTGAATTTTAATGTTTTTGACACGCTAACGGGTCAAAGTCTTGTCCTCTATTGGCTAATGCTTTGTTGGCCCATCACTGTTCCTTCTTTGTTGTCCCATAGATAAGGTCAGATGCATGTCATATTTTGGGATGTGGTTTTTAACAATATGTTTTTCTAATTCAAGTCAAGTGACAAATGAGTCTTGTTGCTGTGGTATTATCTCAGTAAAGTAAACATATTACTTAGTAGATGTTAAAATGGCTAGCATGAGTTAGCATTTAGCCCAAAGCAGCCATTAGCAAGTAAAAGTTTTACAAATTTTAAGATATGTCTCAAGTCTGTGGCTTCAAGTCCAAGTCAAGTCCCACGTCCTCCAACATATTCTCATGGACGCCATGACAAATTGCGTGTCATGACGACGCTTCTGCCTGTTTTGGCGTGCAAAGTTTAGGTCTGAGGCCTGGAGTTGGGTAAGTTTAGGATTAGGAATGTGTCAGTCTTCATGAATAATAACACGTCTTTACATTCACCATAGAAATGAACTGGGACAGAAACACGTGAAATACACACACAAAAAATAGAAATTGCGTTCATATGACACTCTGTTTACAATAGCGTGTTATTGACACGCTTATCTGTGAGAACAGGCTGCGTTCTTCTTTCAGTTTCAAGTTTTTTCCCAGTCTTTATGTCAAACTAAAGTTTTACAAAGTTTAGTGTAAAAACTTATTCTGATCCATCCCAGAATGGTTGATTTGACTGTGAATAAGAGGGTTCAAATTTGATTTTTATCTATATCAGGGGTGTCAGGGATACGGCCTGCAGGCTACATCTGGCCCGCGGCCCATTTTTAATAAAATATAATTTAATGTAGTTATTTTTTAATACATATTTTCGTGACGCACTGCTGCGTGGCGCTTCTGTGCGTGCCGATAGCGTTCACATTATTTTTTTCTGTTTGGTGCATTCTGATCTGTGGAGCATGATTCGGTTAGACTTGAGCGCAGAAGATTTTTCCGTCCACTGGACTGACGCAGACCTGCGCAGCGCACATGTGCAGCGCGCAAACAGGCTGATTCTACATCTGTTCATTTTATCAAGTCAAGTCATCAAAATAGTGAATCAAGTCAAATTTATGACTAGTCCACAGCTCTGATGAAATTATTTACCCTTAGTGGGCGCTCTTCAGATGATGTTTGTATCTGTTAGTGAAAGTTTGTTACAAATCTACACAACAATTTTTTATATAACCAAAAAAAAAAAAAAAAAAAAAGGTTGAAACTCTATGAAGCCAACCTTAATAAACATTTACTTCATTATAAATATGTTCCTGCGCGCCCACTCCCTGCCCTGTGCGCGTCTCCTCCTGCGCGCGGCGGGTCACTGAGGGCTCTGGTGGCGTGCTGCGCTTAAATCCACTCAGACACTTGTAACTCAAACTGGTGAATCACTTTTGCTGAGCTGCGTCTTGTTTGACAAATCCTCACTTTGCCTCGGGCTCCGATTCGTGAAAACCCTGCTGACAATGGAAGACATGTCTACACCGGGATATTAATAGAAAAAAGAGGTTTGGTTTGTTGAGTGACAGAGAGAGAGAGAGAGAGAGAGGGAGAGAGAGAGCAGTAGAGAGAGGGAGGGAGAGAGAGCAGTAGAGACAGGGAGGGAGAGATAGGGGAGAGAGAGAGAGAGAGCAAGAGAGAGAGGCAGAGAGAGAGAGAGAGAGAGAGGGAGAGAGAGAGAGGGAGAGAGAGAGAGAGAGAGAGAGAGAAAGAGGGGGGGCAGAGAGAGAAGAGAGGGAGAGAGAGAGGCAGAGAGAGAGAGACAGAGAGAAAGAGGGGGGGGCAGAGAGAGAGAGAAGAGAGAGGAGAGAGAGAGAGAAAGAGAGAGACAGAGAGAAGGGGGGGCAGAGAGAGAGAGAGGGACAGAGAAGAAGAGAGGAGAGAGAGGGAGGAGGGAGAGAGAGAAAGACAGAGCTAGATAAATCAAGGAGAGAGAGAGAAGAAGAGAGGAGAGAGAGAGGGGCAATGGGAAAGAGCGAGAGAGAAAGAGGGGAGAGAGATTCAAAGGAGGGAAAGAGAGATAAAGGAAGGAGAGAGGAGAGGAAGAGAGGTAATGGAGAGACAAGGGGGGTGAAAGAGGAAGGGAGAGAGAAAGGGAGGATATAAAGGCAAAAGAGAGAAAGAGGGAGAAAGAGACTAGACAAAGAGAGGCAAAAGAGAAACAGAGAGGCAGAGAAAGTGAGTGGGAGGAGAAAGATAGAGAAAAGAGAGAGGAAGGGGCTATAGCAAGGAAGAGAGGGAGGCAGAGAGGAAGAGTGAGGGAAAAAGAGAGAGATAAGAAGAAAGAAAGGGGAAAGGAGAGAGAGGAAGGTAGGGGTATGGAGAGAAAGAGGTGACAGAGGAGAAAAAGAGTGAAGGAAAGGCATAGAAGAGAGAGAAATTTGTATGATATTAGAAAAAAAAAGGTTTTGTGGTTGTTGAGTGACAGGGAGAGAGAGACAAAAGAAGGAGAGAAAGAGAAGGGAAGAGAGAGAAAGAGGAGAGAGAGAAGAAGAGAGGCGAAAGAAGGTTTGGGGTTGTTAAGTGAAAGAGAGGGAGGAGAGAGAGTAGGTAAAGATGCAGAGGAGAGAGAGGGAGGAGAGAAAGAGAGTGGGAGAAGAGAGAGAGAGAGAGAGAGGAGGGGGCAGGAGTGAGAGACAGAAAAAGACAGAGAAGAAGAGTGAAAGTAAAAAGAGAGAAGCAGAGAGAAAGAAAGAGGGGGAAGAGGTAAGGAGAGAGAGGGAGGGGAGAGAGATAAGAGAGTGAAATGTGTGCATTAACAGAAGAGGTTTGGGATTATTGAGTAACAAAGAGAGAGAGAGAAAGATAAGAGAGAGAGAGAGAGTGTGATATTAATAGACAAGGCTTTGGACTTGCTGAGTGACAGTTGAGCCCCGCCCTCTTGTGTTCTTTAGCTTTAGCCCGGAGCCTGAGCCGTAATGAGACGCTGAGACGTGTACGTATTCGCACTTCGACGGCAGATGGGTGCCACTCAGTCCAACAGCTCCGAAACTTCACTCTGCTCCGGGCTGTTGTGAGGAGAACGTAACCATGAAAACATTCGATTAACTGCACATTTACAACGCAATTAAACGTGTAATAAATTATAGATACAAAACAGGCTTTGTGCTGGTCTGGAGGTGAAGGGTGTAGTGAGGAACGAGAAGACCTGGGTGATATAGTCGTTCTTATATAATGCCTGGCACCGTGTTTATCTCTACAAGCTCAGTCAGAGTGATTGACAGACGAGTTAGCCAATCAGGGACAAGCACTTTTTTGGCAAGACTCGAGGAAGTTTCATGCATGAGACAGTTCCAAGTCCCACAAGACCAAGTCCAGGGTAATATATTGTCAGGTCACTGTTTTTATCTCTCGATTTTTCAGTGGGTGTGATTGATAAATGAACCGGCCAATCAGAGACAAGCACTTTTTTTTTTTTTTTTCAAGAATCAAGAAAGTTTCATGCACTAAGTCAGAAAGAGACAATTCCAAGTGAAGTGACAAGTCAAAGAGAGAAAATTCAAATTTGGATGCAGGGCCACTGCAGCAGGTATCTGTTTGTCAAAGCTAAGCAAATTAGGGCCTGGTTAGTACTTGGATGGGAGACTGCTGGAACACCAGGTTCCACAGTGGGACAACAAAATGGAATGTCGTTGTGTGACACTTAACCCACATTGCCTCAGTGCCTTCGAACACCGGGAGTGGATTCCTGATTGTAAAGCGCTTTGAGTGCCTTGTAAGGTGGAATAGCGCTATATAAATAGAGGCCATTTACCATTTAAGTCTGCCTCAAGTCATCCAAATAGTGACTTATGTTTGCCTCAAGTCGCAAGCCATCAAAATAGTGACTAAAGTCTGCCTGCTAAGTCAACATTTGTGAATGAAATTCAACGCTACAATCCTTAAAAGTTACATTTAGGATGAAAAAAGGCGAAAAAAACGCTGTCTCAAGCTTCAGGAGACAGACGTCTGTCAGACCGGTTCAGACCTGACTAAAAGAGCTGTCGCATCGTTTCGTTGTTTAACTCAAAGAAGTTTCCTCATGTAAGCAGATGGAGAGGAGCTCTTTCTGCATAACACATGCCCTTACTTACTTACTTATTCTGAAATTTCCTTAGAACCTTTGGTTCTTGGATAAATGCTCCTTCACTTCAAGTCACATGACAATCAAACTGAACTGGAGATGGGACGATTCGGTCACAATTCGGTTTTCGATTTTGCAGCCATATTCGATTTTGTTTGGTTTTTCTAGTTTATCTATCTTAACTTTTTTTGTTTTACCTCAAGACACAAAAACATAGTGAATTATGTTTAAAACAGCCGTTGTTGTTTGTGAGTTAGAACTATCACAATCACATTTAGTGTCCATATTTAGAGGTTCATCTGTCAGTTGTTAACTCAACATAATAAAACATTGAGTCAGGTCTGGCACAAGTTCACATTTTGTTTTTTCTTACATCGCGGCTATTATCGTATTATTGTTTCGATAAACTTTCGATAGATTTTCCATCCCTGAACTGAACATAAATATTGTCCTGCTACAGCTCTGAGATGGGACAGATTATCTCGACAAAAGAGAAGTGCTGTAGAATAGTAGCCTCCGCAGTAGTCTTAGTCATGGCTTTTTCACTCTCAGAATAAACAAGTTTTGCACTTGTCCTGAACTGACTTTTGGCTCACACTTTATCTTTCATTCAAGGATCTGTCCTGAGAAAGTCTAGCTTCAGGTGCAGAGATTCTGTGTTTGGAATCTCTAATAAAGTGATACATAACCTGCGCTCGCAGCCAGTTCTTTCAAAGTGCCAAAGTCTCAAATCAATAGTTCAGTTTTTTATTACCTGAGGTTTCTGTGGCCTTGAGTTCAACCTTCACAGAATTATACATGGGTTTATTTGACTATTTTCTTCAGAGTGAGTGTCCTGAGCAAACCTCTGATTAAAAAAACATCAACGAATCATTAGACATTGGCAATCTGAAAAATAAAAAGAAACTAAGAGACTGCACAGGTTAGTTTGCATTGAGACGTATGTTTGTTTGTAAATTCTCCCATATGTTGGTGTCACTGTTTTCAACTTCAGGAAACAAGACGGTGATTAAAAGTGCAGTACCTGTATTTAAATCTGTTCATCCGTGTTCTCACAAATCATTCGGCACATGCAGTTACAGCTTAAAGGGGTCCTATTATGTAAAATGTATTATGCAAAGATTTAACCTTGTTATAACGGCCTTCCTTCAACATTAGTTTACTCAAAGTTGTATTTGAATTGATCCATGCATGTTTGAGGAATCTTGTATTGTTCTTCAGATGCATCAACGACTGTCTTGGCTGATGCTTGAGGCAAAATTGCAAACAAGCTTGTTGTTGTTCATGTATCAAATTATGGTGGAAAAAGAACCAAGCTTTTTTAGCAATAAACTTGTCTTCAGTGGATTTAGCCACACACACGTGACACGCCAAGTGACCTCTGGCAAACTGATTGTCCCAAAAGTGAGAAGTAATTTTATGAAAAGAACCTTACTCTATAGAGGTGCGCTTGCTTGGAATTCATTGTCGACCAATATTAAGTCAATCAAAACAGATGTCTTTTTAAAAGTCAAATTAAACAAGTGTTTATTGCCTGAACAGTGATGCAGGATGAATATTGTTATACATATGCTTTTATGTAAATGTCAATGACTTTTTGTACCATGATCTAAATTATTTGTAAATGTATTTTTTATCTGTAACTTTTTATACACTAACGGACCCCAGGAAGACTAGCAACCACAATGTGGAAGCTAATGGGGATCCGAATAAAGAATAAAGCTGCAGCTCAAGTGCTTAGAAAATCCCTGTTCTCACCTACCACCTATCCCCTCCCACTTGTCTGTTTTTACTTGTTATAATTCAAAAGATTATAACTCAAAGTGAATATGGTTCAAAATATAAATGTGTTATTTCAAATGTGTTGCTTCTCACAGTTACATTTTAAACTGAAGAGGCGGGGCTTATCAGTTCTGCAGTTTTGAACAGGAAGTCAGTAGAGCTGTTCCTATTTTTCAAGATCAACTTTGTGTTTTACAAAGAACAAAAGGTAAATTACTGATCTGCATATGTTCTAGTCTTATTAAATAGTTTGAAAAAACACAATAGGTCTCCTTTAAAAAAAACTTTTTTTTTTTAACAGTCAGCCAAATGAAACCAGAGTGAACCACCCAAGCGATCTGATTTTGTCACAAAAAGCTTTAATTACAATGTGCTTTATGATGGAAAATACAAAGTTTACCATTTTACAACAACAACAACAACAAACAAAAAAGGATACCCCACCAATAAATGGTGATCACAAAAAAGGAACCAAAGCGAGCGAAAGCGATTGAATTCTTAAGGAATATGAATCATAGTGGGCTACATACAAGAACACATTTTTAGGTTTAGAACCATTCAAACACGTGTGCTCTCTAATTGAGACTGTGGAGACTCCTGGTCTTCCTGTCCAACCACGTCCGAGTTCAGAACATCTTATAGTTTTTACCAGCTACACCCTGGTGTTTGTAACCTTGTTTAAACCAGGTTACAAACATTTTGAAAACTTGCTTTTGTTCCTGGAATCTTATCTGCTAAATATAGACTATATTTCTAATATATCGTCTCGCTACCATGTTGATTGACAGATATTCTGTAAAGTCTATCAGCAAAGAAAACATTTTATTGGTGAGTGAAGTTTGATTGTATTTTAAATGACAGTAGTCATCTCTGTCACACAAATCTGAGCAAGGTTTGTTTTCAAGTTGAAGTGAGACACAATGGAGGAAGTGGTGACCAAACCTACGTACAGTGGTATAGCACTATATACAGTTTCTCCTGGCAATATTTTAAAATAGCTTCATGTGCATAGCTGTACATGTCTCTTAACTCATTGATAAATGGTCCTGCTCTTAATGGTATCACAGTTATTTGTTTTCCAAAATTGTAAATTAGACCAGATTCCAATATTACTACTCTTAAAAGTCCCATATTACACAAAAATACTTGTCATGTCAGAATGTTGTTATCTCAGCCAAACCATACCCAGAGTTTTGCTTCATTCACAAATGTCTGAGTAATCCTGCTTTCTACTTATTCAAAGCTGAAAATGTGTCATTCCACCTTGTGATGTCATTAAGTGGTAGATTTAGAGTTAATGGCTTTAATATTAACTCTAAATGAGTTTGTGGCCATACCTGCTTGTCAAAAGCCTGATCCCGGCAGATCTCAGAAGATAAGCAAGAAAGGGCCTGGTTAGTACTTGGATGGGAGACCGTTAGAACACCAGGAGCCACAGTGGGACGACAGGAGTAGATGTCGTTGTGTCCTTGGGCAAGACACTTAACCCACACTGCCTCAGTGTCTGCGTACACTGGGTGAGTGGATGCTAGATTGTAAAGCACTTTGAGTGCCTGGAAAGGTCTTAAGTTGTTGTAAATGTAATTAGATTTTTGTTGTTCAGTTACAATTGCCTCAAAAAATATTTTTAATTTTGGAGTGAATTGAGCGGCAAAAGTTTAAATGAGGCTAAAACAACAGCTGTAGCTTATAAATTGGACCATTACGGGGCTGAAATAATACAAATGGTTGCAGTGAAAGTGAATAAGGTTGTTCACAAAGTAGAACAGAGTGTTTTTAATTCCAGCGAAGAACATTGAATAAACAAGCGAGATTGCAGCAAAACACATCTTTAGATATATTTTTGGTGAGTAAATTACTTCAAAAACTTGCATAATAACCTTCTTTAACCTTCTTCTTTTCTCCAAACTGCTCTATATCGACTCAAACGTTGACATTTCCAGCCCAGCCCATTCATGTGCTTCACTGATTGTTCACTTGTTGTTGTCCGTCACAAAACCCATAATCCTCCATTGTTGGGTCACATGGGCTGAATACGCGGTGACAGAAGGACACATGAGCAGCCAGATCCGGTTTTCCTCAAAGTCCAAGGCCCTGGTTTAGTCCACAATCCGGGACTTGAACCGGATTTTGACGTGGTCTCCCTGGAGTATTCTGTTTAACTCGTGTGCGTCTGAAAGGAATCTGATCGTTCTTATATTTTCGATCGGTCTGTGCTTGTCTCTGAGCTTGGGTTGAGTTTCATTAGTTCATAAGGAAGAGCAGACAGAACTCATGTTTCAGCATTTATCACGAGACAACATCTACAATCTGTCTTTGTCATCGTAAAGAAAAGACATTTATAGAAAGTTGTTCATATTTCGTGTATCAAGTTAAAGAAGAGTCATGTGGAGTCGTTTGTGTCGTGGGATAGAACATTTGTATTGACCTTTTGACTGTAAATCCACACTGGCCTGAAGCTTGAATGTTGCTGACCTGTTTGATAAAAACATGAAAAGAAAAAGCTAGGTTAAGGGAAAAATATAAATAGAATTGGCTTAGCTTGGAAATTTTTGAGCTGAGCTGGTTGGCCAATAGTGAAGGAGATAAAGGACATTTTATTTGTCATTGGCGCTACCCAACCTTGACCGATCCCTGAAAAAGAAAATTATAACTGTACCAGTCCTTACAAGGAAAAGGGTTGGGAACTGCTGGGCTGATGCATCAGGCTAGTTTGATACGCTAATGCTGCAAAAATGGTCCAACTAACTCTGGATGATTTATGGACTATAAAACAGTGCATATCTCTGAGATCTACCTCTGATGGTTACACGTTGGTATTCCGACAGGCTGCTATTTAGACTTCCAATTGTCGGAATAGCGGTATTAATCTATTTTTTCAAGATAGTCGGTAGTCCATTTTTTTTTTCTTAGTTGGAGTAGCAATAATAATTTTTTTTGGTCAAGCAACCTGCTATTTCGACAAGAAAATATTAGACTTACTATCCAGCTGAAGCACTGCTGCTGTGATCAGGGGCAGTCACGCGCACGTTTGCTTGACACACGTAATATCATGCGTTCTTCTCAGTCAGTACCACAGATACCTTCTAGATTGTAAATGCAAGATAGTTGGGTTCGGAGGGACGTAAATGAGCTGGTAGTGTTAAACTGGCCTAAACTGTTGTTTATAGTTTTTGTATCTTAACCTTTACCCAAACCCTGTCCTAAACTTACCCATTACCCTAAACTTTATCACTGTCCCAGCATCAGCCCTTCTGGATCTGCACTCACAGCCTCTCTCTCACTTCAGCCTCACATTTTACACACACACGGGGACTTGCAGTGGCATTGCTGCGCGCGAAGAAAGAGAGGGAAATGGCCCTTCCCTTTTGGAGGATTTCTCAAAGATTTAGTATTGTTTTTCACACGTAAGCTCGTGCGCTGACTCCTGCAATTGCGCTCTTACGCCAAACCTGTTCAGTGATGATCCAGATGACGCACAGAGCCCTTGCAAAGCGAAGAAATACTGGTGATGTGGATGACCTGTGTGCGCTGCGTGTCTGACTATGTGTGGTCAGGATCGCGTCCAGAGGCAGCGTATTATCACCAATGATTTAAACACTAACTAAAACCAAACATTTATCTCTACTCTTTCAACTTTGTGAATAAGTGTGCTGTGAGTGTGCGCTTGACAGTGTCTAAGAAATTGACTTATTAATAGGCTATCCAAGCAAGATATCTATACTTTAAGTTTGTAATAATAAACTAGATAAAGTGCATCAACGAAAAACAAAAGATTGCTGAGAAATGCAACTCAAAAGCCACTTAAATCTAAAAAGAAAAGTGCGTAATTTGGGGGGAAGCCCAAGTTGCGTCGGGCCTTAATTGGCACATATCACCTCTCTCTTCTCTCTCTGTCGGAATTACAAGGCCAAAAAGTGTCAGAACACAAGTTTGTCTAATTAGAGCGATTTCGGAATAACAATCTTTCGGAACAGACGTCTGTAGTAGGAATAAAAGTCTATAGTAATAGTCTATCGGAATAAAGATTGAACACCACCTCTTACATCACAAAACTGGCACCCAGTAACACAGACTTTCGGGTTATTATACGAGGGTCATAAGAATTCACGTGAATTTAACTAAGGACTAATGTCCAACTAAGGACAAATGCGGACTGCAGCGGACTAGCTGGTGTAACTTGTGGAGTGACACTCACAGTCCGACGGTTCTCAGTGGATGTGTTTCCCGCGGCCAGGCTTGAGTCTCAAACACATGAGCCCAGAGCGTACATGAGAGCCGCCTGCGTACATGTGATCCGCGCTCTTTGTCCGCTCAGCCCAAACACATGTATTGTGCAGACGAGCTAGAATGACTCCACACTGTTTCACACACAAAGAGAAACCCAATCCTCCAGCTGCGGTTTCTCACAGACACACTGTTCTGCACATGTATGAGCTCTGGGCTGAAGGACACCCAGCTCCACTGCTACAGGGACCGTGAAAATACTTCTGCACAAGGAGCTGAGGTCATACAAATGTACAGAATATATATTATTATGTTAGCATTTCACAAAAAGACTGTTCCAATTTGACATGGCTAATGCTAGAGTGAGCAGGCAGCTACTTACAGTTTATCGTTTGCTTATTTTGCATGTTTCATTTATCTAATCCAATTCAATGTATTGTAGAGCCCAAAATCACAGCAACAGTCGCCTCCGAGGACTTCCCAAGATTGTTGATTTAGGAAGCAGAAATGTTAGAAAATCAAACAATAAAACAGTCTTTGGCCAAGCAGATTATTCAACATCAAACAGGCGAAAGGATAAGTGTCCCAGAGCTTCTACTGTGCCTAGATCCTCTTTCTCAGCAAGGAAACACACACATACACACAATAAAAATAAAATAAAAACCTGGAGGAGAACCACAGTGAAGGAGAAATTCACTCCTCATGGATGGACAGGCTGTAGATGTGACCACGACTGACACATATTCATTTGTAGGTATAGAGTTTAAGTCTGTAGAGCCAGAGTAAATCCAGGTCCTTAATATTAGGGGACATCAGTGGTCCAACCTTAGTCAGTGGAACAGCAGCATCTAAAGCAGTTACACTCCCCAAACGGAGAGTGGGACACAATGTGAAGAGGAAACAACAGGCAGTCAGTCCTCAAATTGCTCTTCATTTTGTAATATTGACAAAATATATATTGAAAAACCACGCTGCTTGTTTCAAGACATTCTAGCTATATTGGCAAGTATTCATTCATTCATTTTCTACCACTTAATTCCATTAGGGGTCACGGGTGACTGGAGCCTATCACAGTGACTTTGGCCTTAGGCGGGAAAACACCCTGGACAATGGCCAACTCATCGCAGAGTTAGACAGACAACCATTCACTCTCTCATTCACTCACTAAGAGAAATTTACAGTGATTCCCAATGAACCTAAACATGCATGTTTTTGGAGGTGTGAGGAAACCGGAGTACCCGGAGAAAACCCACGGTGACACGGGGAGAACACGCAAACTCCACCCAGAGAGATCATGAGATGTTGATGTGGTCCGACTCGGGAGTCGAACCCACGACCTCCTTGTTGGGAAGCCAGAGCTCTAACTACTTGGCTAGCGTGCACCCATGGCAAGTATTTTAGCTGAAATAAAAACGACATGTATTAAATGACATGGCCTTTCTATGTGGAGTTTGCATGTTCTTGTGTCTGCGTAGGCTTCTTCCAGGTGCTTCCACTATCCCCCAAAAACATACTCCCCTCTAACCTCCCCAGGAAACTAGAACAAACAACTCTGCCAGTGCACTTAAAGGGGGGTAATCAACTTATTTAGTTGTGGTTTAGTAAACTATGTGTTTTCCATCAAAAAGTCTTTGATAAGTGCAACACTTTGCAAATAAATAAGACCACTGAGTACTGTCAGAATCAAATAATGAAGGATTTTAATTCTAATCAGGAGCAGAATGCAGCGTTCTGATTGGCTGAGCTGGGGAGGTCCTCTCCAGTTTCACTTTAAACGAGAAAAAAGACGCTTTTAAGCCAAAATTGCAACCAAAGCTTAATACATATTGATTTAACAATGTGTCGAAGGATTTATGAGCGATAGTTTTCAGATTTAAAACCTAAATTGTGTTTGCAGTGTGAAAATCACCTACCCCACCTTTAATGTAACTCTACATTGTCCTAATAAACATAACCATTTACTAAGTCAAAAACACATGAAAAAAAAAAAAAAATAAAATAAAAAAAAAAAATATATATATATATATATATATATATATATATATATATATATACAAAATCTAGATCTTCATGTAAATGCATCTTAGAGCAAAAAACTGCAGGCAAAAATCTTTTACATTCAGTTTTTGGTCAAGTTGATCTCTCGGCTTTAATGTGGAAGTTCAATTTTCTAAAAGGCGATTGCTTTAAGATTTTATTTAATTCACTTTAGCCATTGGAGTTTTATGTAACATTGTAATTTTAACAGTTGTTTTCCTAAATGCATTTTTATTGTCAAGTTTTGTGTGTCAAACTTTACAGTCTCAGACTGAACAATATTGTGAACAATAAGTCTAAACAAAATGATTTAATGATTTTTTTTTTGTGCAATTTTTCAGTGTAATACAACTTATTCAAAAACGAAATATTTTATTTAAAATCTCAACTTTTTCACCTGTAGTGTAACATTTAAGTTTAAATCTTAGACTTTTAACTATACAGATTCCATGCAAAACCACACAAAGCCTGCTAGACCTTCACTAGAAAAGTTACATAACACACCTTTAACTGTGCTCTCTCCTGGACGTCCTGATATCACAAGAACAGATCGTAACAAAGCCCAAAGAGAGCTGAGATAATGACGTTTAAGCCCGGCTTGTTAAATCCAGGAAGTGGTGACAGAAAAGAGCTGGCGCGGATCATGCATACGTCTCCTCACATCTGTTCCTAATGCTGAGCCAGCATCTGGGAAAGGCACCGCGGACACTTTTGGAAATGGCCGCAATCAAAGCGCCAACAAATGTCTTAATCGCTCTTTAAGATGCTCAAATCCCTGGACAAAGCGCGCGGTGACGCATCGGAAAATTCTCACACATACTTCTCGACGCAGCGACATGACATACGTAGAGCGAGGCCAATTAAGTGTCCAGATCGGTAAATTATAAGCTAACAAAAGGTTGCACAAGGCAGTTGGATGGGAACGGGGCAAGTGTAGCTAATGGCATAAGAAGCATGATGCAGTTGTAAAGAGATACGCATGTTGAAACTTTTCTGGACCCAACGGTGAGAACATTGGCGAGATGTAGTTTCTTAAGAGTCAACGGTAACTATGCACAAGAGGCAAATCCACTCGAATGTGTCTGATGCACTTTTTGGCAAATATAAAGTACATGCAGTATTTAAAAGCTGCAAACTGGAGGCACATCACTCTCACAGCTGCTGCAGTTAACGACTAGATTTAACTTTTTCAGCAGCATGATCACTGTCAGTTCCCATTTCACGAGACAGACATGAGTAATTGATTTTTGCGGGTAAATAAAATACAAAAAAACATTTGATTGGTGATTAAGCTAAGACTATCAAGATTAACCCTGAATCAAAGTAGTAAGAATAAATGTAATGTTAGGGTTAGGGTTAGGATTTGTTTAAGGCCCTTAAGTTGAAATAGTCCTGCTCAGAGCCGGATCTAACCTTTTGGGGGCCATAAGCAAAAATTGTCCTTTCTACGAACCTTAATCAATCTAGTCAAAGCAGCATTTAAAGAGGTTTATTTCATTATAATTTATAAATATAGGCTAATAATAGGCTAATACATATTTTTCACAATAAACAGGTAACATAAGCTCTTACCCCAGAAACTGTTGATTAAACCAGATGCATTTTTCTTAAATCTGGAGTGGGCTTTTTTAGACCAACAAATCTTTTACAATAGTAAATGTATGTCTAATTTAATGTGTAATTTTATGATTAATATAAGATTACATTTCTCCTCAAGGTTCATTGATGTGAGTGTTTGTCAGTGGGACCTCAGCCTCTGCTCCCGTGAGCTCGGCCTCTGTTCTCTCTTCATGTGCTGACGCTGTAAACCTGGATGTACACTGAGTGCAAGTTCGGTGTGGCAGAACTGAGAAAGTGCTTAAAATCAATGCGCCCATGTACACTGACCTCTGAGGAGTTTGAATGCCGCGCGAGTCAGCAGAAAGAATGTGCATTAAGTATTTTTTCTAGGAGACCACAGCGGTCTGTGCGACTTTCAAGTCATTATAAGAGCGTTCTAGCGGAAACCTATTTGAATCTTTGGACGAAAATGAACCACAGTTGACCGCATCAGGTGTGACAAGCAGTTTGCAAGAAACTCGCATGTGTACCGAACCAATCCCGCCTCACAGTCAGCGTACACCCAGGGTAATATTTGATAAGCTGCATCATCGCCTTGGACTTTATTAACAGAAAATTTTTTCAGGACGAATACGCTCATATTTCATGTGGCTTTGGGGAAAAAAATCTACAGAAAAGTGCAGAAATCCGATGCATTAGTTCATCAGCTGTTTCTGTGCAAAGCTCAGCCAATACTTGTCCTATTGACACAAAATAAAGACTGACTAACAGCTTATGAGATGTAGTATTTTTTGTCCACACTGTTCCCAGAGTCTTTGTTTTTGTGCTCTGTGCTGAGAATGATTAGATGCATTTTTCAGCACAGGGAAAGCAGCGGTCTGATCACTTTAAAGGGCCACTAAACACCAAAACCACTTTTTTTAGCTGATAAACTGTGTAAATGGGTGTTAAATAGATGAATCTACACATCCCTGGTCTTATTTTCGTAATTTGGTGCATATTTGTTAAAAATCGGACTTTTGGGTCTAAAACTGTGTCTGTATTGTCCTCTTTGGGTTTAAATATGGACACTACATTTGAATTTCGCGGTTGGTTCTGGGGACGTTAGTGATTCACGGGCGTAGAAGAAACGTCACTTTTGATCCCCTGTAAGACCCGCCCCCCTGTCTGTCTGCTCCTGCCAAAGAGAGAGAGGGACGTGTGTGGAGGTGCGGTCGAGCGAATCACATGCCGGAGAGAGACAGGAGACAGCGCACCGGAGAAGCTAACGTTAGCCTGTTAGCATCAGCTAACTCCTCTGTAGTAACGCTGAAAGTACAGCTGCGTTTGCTTGGGCTCTGCAACAAACATTTCTACATTTGCTCATCAGCTGAACAGAATTTGCAACTAACTTTTCTGAAAAGGTTTGAGACACTTGTTGGCCTCTGCTCTCTGCTTCTCCAAATACGGATTCTGCAACGTTATTTTACAGAGGTAAGTGCACAATAATTCAATCATACAACACGTTACTTGTGATGAGATCTATTATAAAGATAAACCTCGGATGTGGTATATAATGTTTAATAAGGAGAAGTTGTCTGTAAGATATGTGTCAGTGCTTTGTACAATAGATGCATTTGACCAAAGTAAAACACAGAAGACAAGCCATGTCCTGCTGAGGACAGTCAGCTCTCAAAGTCTCCAGCTTCAGGCTTTTGAGCTCTGAGACAAGCTATGAACAGTGGCCTGTCATTATGATAACTTATAAGTTAGCCTTGGATAGTTTATAGTTTATAAATCTGACCAGAGACTGTATTATTGACTTTACTTTTTGCATCTTCTGATTTCAGATTGTTGTCCTAGAATAAATAACAGATGATGGTGATGTCAGTGTCAGATCAGCACAGCACAGCCAAAAACTAATGACCCACCAGAATGCAACCAGGTAACATTTGTAAACATAAGCATACATACGTACACACATACATATAGTAGAATTAGATGGCTTCCATTGTATAATATTGTTTTTTGTTCATAAAACAGAGATGGCAGTTCTTTGAAGATTTCAGCTGCATCAGGAGGACTTCTGTGAGCTTCTAGGAGCAGCTGAGTAGAGCTGCACAGTAACACCAGGTATGATATATAGAACATGATTTGTATAATGTTTTAAGTGTAACTAGAGCTGCATACAACACCAGATATACGACATAGTAAAGATTTAAATTATGTTATCAAAAATGTAACTACACTTCAACCTTGTAGAAATTGATGGCATCTTTTCAAACACCCATGAAAATGCCTATTCCATTTCTAAAGGACTAGACCTCATTGATGGCTGATTAGCTGCTAATGACATTTGTTAACAAAATTCTCTTTCTCTCTTTTTTTTTTAGATGGCAAACTGAAGAGCTGGTCTTTGTTGTCCTGCTGTACATCTGGCTTCAGCTCCTTTCCGTGGCTTCATCTTTTGAGACCAGACATCTTCAGATCATCTCAAATACAGACTGTGCACACAAACATTACATCACAAAGATAAAGCTCAATAAAATTAAATAATACTGCCGAGTTTAAGTAATACATTTATTGCATTTGTAAAGTTGGCACAAACATGTTGACATGAATGTACAGTATTAGTTTAGTTCACAGTAAGAGTCTGGAGTCTGTGGAATAAACTCTTGAATGTACAGCATTAGTTTAGTTCACAATAAGGGTCTGGAGTCTGTAGAATAAACTCTTGAATGTACAGTATTAGTTTAGTTCACAGTAAGAGTCTGGAGTCTGTGGAATAAACTCTTGAATGTACAGCATTAGTTTAGTTCACAATAAGGGTCTGGAGTCTGTAGAATAAACTCTTGAATGTACAGTATTAGTTTAGTTCACAGTAAGAGTCTGGAGTCTGTGGAATAAACTCTTCATTACAAGTATTGTTATTTTGTCATTGTACTCACAATCTAAAAATAAATTGTGTTATAATGAAACATTTATTAAGACTTTTTTGCATGAAGTGATAAACTGCTTCAGAAATCATTGCTCAGTAATGAATATGAATGAATAAAATATATTTAGACTATTACTTTACTGTATACTCTATTACTGTCTCTATCATATTGCAAAAAAAAATGCTATAATGTTTGATGATTGCAGAGCCACAGAAGTGCAAATGTGCATATTAAAACAATGTTGTAGCTGCTTTTGTTTGTAACATATTTTTACCTGTAAAAACATTGATTGATAATAGCATTAACATTACTGACTACATTTGTTTTCCTTTGAACGAACCTTCAATGCTATGCTTAGTAATTTTACACTATAAACATCTGAAAGAAACCAAACCTATCTATCAAAATACAGTATATGGAGCATTGGTAGCTTTAGCATTAGCTCGGTGTTAGCGTGTTAGCTTTTAGCGGCTGCTTCAGTCTATTTCCACACTTGGCTTTCATCCAGCGGCCTGTCCAGGGTTCACTCAGGCTCCGCGATGTCCCGTCGGGTCCGAAAAAGAGGAATGAATAATCCAACCGCAAAAGTCCGTTCCATTTAGAAGCTAGACCTAGCCGTGGTGCGCACAGCGCCATGTTGTAATGTGTTGTTTACTCCGGTAGAGGAACACGCCTCCGCGGACACACCCCCGCTCTCCCCTCGCACCTCTCTCTAGTCCTCCAGGCACCGCCCCTCAGACAACATTTTTTGAATGTAGCACCTGGGCGGAGAAAACTTTTTTCTGGCTGTTTAGTGGACCTTTAAAGTTTGTAGGATTAGTCCAACAGGGAATATGTACAACGCAAACCAGAGATTGAAGCCAACTGACATGATGACGGATGAACTGACACTGCGCTCGGGAAGGCGAGGCTTTGGGGCCCAATGCAATTTGCGCAGTCTGCGTCTCGGAAGGTCTAGCTCTGGTCCTGCCCAGAAATCAATCCCGGGACCTTCTTGCTAAGAGTCCACAACACTAAACTATGTGCTGCATATTTTGCTTACCATCAAGACGTAAACTCGGACTATAATAAGGCAAAACAAAGACTCAAAATGGTTTACAATTTACTCTAATTCAGGTCTAAAGCAATGGTAAATCCAGGGATGTTTAGCTGGAAAGATGACCAACATATGAATAGATTTGTCTCTGAATGAAACACACTGAAACTGCAGGATGGTTTCAAGTCTGAAGTAATCAAAGCATACAATTTGGATACTTGTGCTTTAATGAACAGTGATGCGGTCTTCCTGACTGAAGTAAACCACATGTTTTCACAACACTTCATTTTCCTGTTCTACATCTCTAAAAGAACACTCTGCACTCACCCTGTTCCCGCTGCTCGTGGCACGTATCACACGATCGCGTATTAAGCTTGACAGGACCACGGTTTCATTTAACACCAAGTTTACATAACGTTTAACTGCTGTGAGACGCACAATCACAACTGTCTGTCTCTCCGCGCACCGGCTCCAAACAAACACGCGAAGATACACACGCCACGCATTTATGAAAACTGTCCCGGGATTAAAAATGAACCTATTTTCTCAGAGCGGCCTCCAATCTAAACAGTGGCTTAGCAAAGTCAATATTTACCGCTGTGGAGGCCGCCGCGCTGGTTGGAGCAGGACAGTTTCTCCGCGTCCCTCAGATTTCACACAAGGCAAAGGAACGACGCTGATGAGAAAAGAAGATTGTAACGGAGCAACAGAAGTCAACACAACCAGAGAGAAACTGACGGATGAGTGACAAGCGTGAAGAACAGAGCTTTTTAAGAAGATTTGTTTGACTGTCGATAAACAGAAGGCTGATGAAGGAAGTCCCGACAGAAAAACAGATTGAACATTTGTGTTTTTGATTCATTTTTTTGATGAGCTGACCTCTTTCTTTCATTTGTTCATTTCTTTGAGAACATCACGGACAGCGGCCAACTCCTCACAGGGTTAGAGGCAAACAACCATTCACTGGAGATGGAAGAGAACCTGGAGTACCCAGAGAAAACACACAGTAATCACATTTAGAATCCCTAATGCGCATAAAAGTTTATACGCTCTCCTGAGGTGGATTTTGTCTTATGTGCACAAAGGCTGAAGCGAACTTTGAAAGCTGGAAACGCAGTTATTCGCATTAACTTATTAAGCAAATTAAAACACAAAGGACCCTCGGGTTACACACCTGCTGCAGCGGCTCTGAGGAGTGACGGAGGTGATAAACAAAGCCAAAATAATACATACAAACCAATCCACAACCTGCATCATTGTGCACCAAGCAAAAAACATAACAGCACAGAAGCACAGCGCTGTCTGATAATAAAATAACTCCGTGAAACTTTATGGTTGTCCAACATTGCGATGATTCAGAGCTCGTCCTTTCCACGGCGAAAGATTTGTGTTAAAAACAAAGACAGCAGCCTTTTGTTTTGGCCGTTAAACAGATCCATGGTGTTAATAAAGTGATGACAACTGGCTAAAGGTTGCACAAGACGGAGCAGTTGGAGCTAACAACGCCCAGATATGCACTTTGATGGAAACAGAGATTCATTCGCCTTTTTAATTCACTTATGCAAATTTCGACAATATGCACATTTTATAAGGGTGGAAACGCAGTTAGTGACACAGAGAGAAGATGCAAACTCCACCCAGACAGATCAGGGAATACATTGATTTGGCTCAACCTAGAATTCAAACCCACAATCTCATTATGGGGATCCCAGAGAGCTCTAACCACTCTGCTAGTGTGCTGAATTCAAATTTGTTTACACTATTCATTGTTTAATTGTTGTCAAATTTAGTTGAAAAACTTGTGCAAAAAGCGTCTAGAACAGTAAACCTCCTTTTTCAGATCATAAGCTGCTTTTAGTCTGGGCACAGTCCAAAGATCTGCCTTAGGATTTACATTATCTTGTTTAAATAAAAAGGTGAAAGATTTTGATTCTTTGACTAGTCGATAGTTATTGAAACACTGTAGGCCTAGTTAGACTTTCTTCAATATTTACTGTTTTTGTACCTGCTACAGTTTTTTTAGAAAACAAATGTTTGTGGTTACAAAAAAAGTTTTTGTTTTTTTTTTAAGTTGAAGCTATCATCTACTGTAAAACAACTGCGTTATGAATGATTGGTGATAACCGTGGTAACCGTGAGGGGAGGGCTTGAGAAAGTCAGCTTTCCTTTTTGACTCGCATTAACAACAAACAAACTGCTGTAGGTTGGACAACCCAGCGTGAGCAGTACAATTCTGTGGTACTACCTGTCTCCTCCTCCAGCTTGTTCTCACAAATACAGTATGTGTGTCTATACCACACTATTTGAAACAGCGTGTCATATGAACGCAAGTTTCTATTTTTTGCGTGTGTTCACGCGTTTCTGTCCCAGTTCATTTCTATGGTGAATGTAAGACGTGTTAGTATTCATGAACACTAATAATCCTAACCATAACCATAACCAAGTCCAAGCCTCAGACCTTAACTTGCCCATTTTTGTAACTTCAGACCTAAACTTAGCCGTTAACTCCAAATAAAACCTGCTGTTTGTCCTTAACCACACTGTGTGTGTCTATACCCTGCCAGAAAAAACAGGCGTGTAATTGCACGCAAAAAAAAGGCAGAAGCGTCGTCATGACACGCAATTTGTCATAGGCGTGGTATAGACACGCAAATTGCGGTTTTAGACTGCGGTTATAGTTTGAGCTTGCTGCTCGCGCTTGTAGCTCACGATTATTGACTTCCACTGCTCTTGAGATCAACAGGTTGGTTTTTTAGAAACTATTTTCTTAGCATAAGTTTAGGTCTGAAGTGACAAAATGGGTAAGTTTTGGTCTGGCACTTGGAGTTGGATAAATTAGAATTATGAACTGTATGTTGGCCTCCTTTGACCTTGTGTCAAATAATAACTTAGAATAATTATATGGTACCCTTATATTTGTAGGTTTACCTCATAAAAACGACAATGATCACTGAGACACAAATCTACTTCCTGTGTTCATGAGAGATCACAAGCAGTGACTGGTTACATAAAAAAGTCCCATCTTACCGTGAAGCTAACAAACTCCAATGGTGTGATGTCAGACACAGAGTGAAATTAAACTGGTTCATTCAGGCAAGCTCTCTGGTGACTTTGATTGGTCATTTGAAGAAGTTGTTTTGACCAATAGTGCTGTCTGTAAATGCTTATTACGTCTGCATGTTAAGATAAAAACAAAGCCCGTAGCACCAGAAACCTGTAAAGACATCATCAGTTTGACACATCGCACGTCACGCTGTGTGAGAAATGGTTTTGTACTGAAACTCCAGCTCACGGCTCAGGTATGCTGCGCTCCTCTGACAGGTGACTTCTCCCTTTGTTTAAACCAACAAAAACATGTGTATCACAGTTTGTCCCGTAGAGCAGGGCTGAAGGCAACGTTAAGGCTCCAGTTTATACAAGAAGGCACACTTTAAACTAACACAAATACTGCTGCACTCGCTGACCTCATGACAGTTTACTACAGCAGGCACGTACTCACTGAACAAGAACTACAGCTGCTTTTACTGTCCTTTGTCTGTGGGAATATCAGACAATTTACCGTGAGCAGATTAGTCAGTGTCACTGGAGCTAAACGTGTTAGAATAGACAGAAATATAAGTGCAGTTTGAACAGGAGTCGCTTCAGGACATATAATAACAAACTGAAAAACTGCATTCATAATTACAAGTTTATTTTTATTGTCTGATAACTGGCAACTTCACAGCTTCGAAATTATTCTGTTTTATCCCTCAATCCATTTTCATTTCACTTTATCCAGAGGAAGTCTGATCAGTGAGGCTCAGACTTCTCTATCCTCACTCTTCCTCCTGCTCTTCTGGAGAAATCCAGAGGTATTCCCAATCCCCTCTTACCCAGTCTGTGTAAGATGAGAATCTAGCACTGGTTACTTTTCCTGGAAAATTCAGACGATATGTATAAAATATTCCGTCTGGCCACCATGTCCCTCTTTGGATTTCTGTAGCCGTGATTGACAGATTAATTAGCCAATCAGAGACATTCTTCTTTTGCGGTCTGAAAACCAATATGGCTGCTCCCGACGAAAAAAATACATGAAAACAATATCAAATGGAACTGAAAAACATCGCAGATTTGTGCAGAATCAATGAGCGAAGCAAAAAACTATTTTAATGTGAGGTGAGTGAAGTTAGATTTTGGTCTAAATGACGAACGACCAATCAGCTTCTTTGTTTCATCTGCGTCACGCTAATAAGCTCATCTGATTGTCCGGTACGATGAAGATTTGATCTGAAACGCAGGTGGAGGGCGTGGTGACCAGACCCACTCTGTGCAGTTTGCTGAAGCGTGGGTTCTAGATCACTTAAGAATCAATAACATTTTTAGCAATTCATCAGAATCGTACCGGTGTCAGACAACTACAAGAGTTTATTACTGTGTGAAAACAAAATCAATCAACATTTGTGAATGAAATTCAACCCTAAGTTACATTTCGGTGAGTGAAAAACAGCGAGAAATACACTGTCTCAAACTTCAGGAGACAGACCGGTTCAGCTGCTCTTGTCCCGTTTCATTGTTTTATTCAAAAAGGTTTCCCCATGTAACCAGATGGAGAGCGGGTCTTTCTGCATAACGCATGCGGCGGAAAGTGACGTCGACCGAAAATCCCTTTATAGTCAACGCAAACGTTCCAACCACCAACGCCCAGCACCAAACCTCAGCTCCAGGCCTCGTCCCATCCTGGAACCAATGCACTCAGACAAATTTAGAAATTTTAGAAAAACACTGATCTGCTGCTCAAAAAAACACGATTTGATTAAAGACTTGGACAGGTTCACATCTCACCCACGCTCTGTTTGAACCTCCATTACTGCTCGCTGACTCATCTTCTTTACTGTAAACGTCAAAGCGTGGGGAAAACCGTCTCCGAGAGCTGCTTGGTGTAACCGAATCCCTGTCTCCCTCGTTAATGTCCTCCGTTTGGCCGGGCTTTTTCTGGTGCGGGACATGAGCAGGTTTTAAATGAACTGATTTGAGTGATTCATCAGCTCATTAGGACGGCGATATCAAGTGTTCGCTCTGCAGAGGTGAACCAGAGGCTATTAAAACAAGCCAGAGATACGTGGAGTTTCCCAGGCATCGCTGTGGGAAGGCTCTGCAGTTATATGGTGCTTTTTTTTTTTTTTTTTTTTGGATTAATTTTAGTTGATGGCACACAATACTTGGTGTGATTTATATACATTTGGGGTAAATTCTTAATAAAGATGCAAGGTGTAAGCTAATATTGTTCTGATACCATTTGTCTCAAGGAAGATGCCAAGTCCCAAAACCAAATGGCTAATGGCTTTTGTAAACTTGACACATAAATGTAAAAAAGCAAAAAAATATTGACTACATACATAAAATACTGTTATTTTATTAAAAGTCATGTGTTTAAACTTTAATGTAACCCTTATGTATTCAAATGTACAGAACAGAAAGATTTGCTGTCACTGTCAGAGAGTAAAAAAGTTACATTTGGAGTGAGCCTCCAGGCCGCTGCACTTCTTCGAGCGCCCCCACTCGCTTTTCCGAACATGAAATACATGCATACAAAAACACAACAACATATAAGAAAACACAGTACACGTGATGGGATTTTTTTTGTGAGGAGTGGGTCCGGGAAAGAAACAGACAGGGGACGGGTAGGGGAGGCGCAATATAATTGTCAATAAACATAATTGTGTTGAGTATATAATCTAATTTTATTTAATCTAATTTCACATTAACCGGGCGAGTCAGATGGTTTATCTCACAATATTTGTGATTTCACAAACTCAAAATAAACCATCTGGCCTTCCAGCAGCCTGATTGGTTTGAGAGTCCGAACCGGCGGTGTTTCGGCCCAATCACATCACAGCAGCGTGGTTTTTAGGCCCAATCACACTGTAGCAGGGCTGTTAGCGCAGAGTCTGATTCAAGCTAAACAAAGATGGCTGCTCCCGTGGATGTTTGTGTTTCTGCTGCTTTTGATGCGGTTTTAGCAGAAATACGGAGTAATTTCTTTTTGAAAGAAGAGCAGTATGTGTGACACTTGTTCTCTCTCACGTGGCCATTGGATACACCATTAGAGTTGTTGCTGTGATTGGATAAGCACAAATAAGGTCGGCCGCTCACCCAATCAGCTCCAAGTATTTCACTAAACACCCTACCTTTTCCCGAACGCTTTCAGCGAGTCTAGTTCCAGATGGAGACTGTGGAAGAACTCAAATCGTAGTTCAACACAGATCCATCTGGAGTGAGCAAAGGGTAATTTCACCTGTGTGTGTCATAAATACAACAGTGACCTCTGACCACCATCTAGCATTCCTAATGTGCTTGCAATTGGTTGGTTTGGAAACCACCCAGACATTGGGAGGAACATGCAAGCTCCACACGGCCGTGCTTGAGTCAAACCAGCAACCTACTTGCTGTGAGACCCGAGCGCATGGATCTAAAGACTACTTTATAACTTTGCTACATTTTGGGGTTGTGAATACCTACATTTGTTATCTTCACAACTGAAAAAGGGGGAGAGCCATAGGTCTAACCCAGGGCCTTTTAACCTTATTTTCTTGAGGTCCAGATTTTTCTAAGAGTTTGTGTGATCACTTCAACACAGTTTGTGCTCTCATAAAATTATGACAGAAGACAACAAGGCTAAGCTAGTGCAAGCCAAAGATTGCTTTAATTCATTGTAAAGCACTTTGTGTTACATTGTATGTATGAAAAGCACTTTATAAATAAAGTTTGTTTCCCTGATTGAATTTTTAACCTGGAAAGTCCCACTGAGATTCAGAGTCTCTTTTCAGGGGAGTCCTAGGGGAGAGGGGAGGCATTAATGGACATGTTTTTTAGAGGTAGAGGAACTGGAGCACCTGGAGGAAACCTACGCAGACACGGGGAGAACATGCAAACTCACATAGAAAGGCCCCGGGTCGACAAGGAACCTTCTTGCTATGAGGCCAGCGCACTAACCGTTGCACCACTGAGTCGCCCCTTTAATTTTTTTTTATATTTCTAAGAAGAGCATCTGGCCTAAAATATCCAATCACATTCACTATAGCAACCTGTGCATCACTAAACATCTGCCGAGTTTGTGCCAGAATGATTTAATCTGTGGAGTTTTTAGGCTGGAATCTGAAAGTGTTTAGATGTAAGAACATATTCAGACTGACGCAAAGCTTTTTAACATGATAGTGCACAACCACATTAGAAATCTCTCGCAGTGGAAGCGGACGATTCTTTTCCACGTGGAGTTCGAGAGCTTTGATCCAGGACAGCCTCACGTCCAAAGCTTCAGATCCCACAAACAGCTGTGCTTAAAGCTGCAGTAACGAGCTGGCAGTGTCCGTGTTTTTCCTGAACAGAAACACAAGCCCATTCCGGAAACTTCAGCGAGACTTCCAACACTGAGATCCTGTTTGTTTTAGACAAAGTTTACTTCTAGTTTAGATATGAGGAGCTTGTTTTATTCTCATTTAATCTTGGTTCAATAAAAGTGTTTTCTTGTGGCTATGCTAGCATTTTTATCATGTACCAACAATCAATCGCTCCCTTTTAATTAAAGCAGAACTAAGCAACTTCAGCTGCAAAACCAATTTTACAACATGCCTTTTCTATTTTGTTCTTTGCAAGATCAAGATTTCTTTATTTTGTCCCGGATGAAAATTGTCTTGGACATACTGGCTGACACGCAGAAGAAAAGACTCATTACAAACAAAGAACAAGATGTGAACTGTAAAATAGCACATGTACAGAAGCACTTCCATCACCATCAGCTCTGCTCTGTGGTGTGAGTTTGGGAGGTTCACTGAGGTTGGGACAAATAAGTTTTTATACCTGTCAAGGTATCTTTTTTTGTTGTTGTTGTTTTTTGTTGAAACCCTATAGAGGGGTTCGAATGGGAGCAGCTCATATTATATATAGATTTACCAAAGTTGCGCACAAAATGGTGTCCATTTGGGGTATGCACTGAAACATGCGAGTGGCATTTATAAAGAGGGGTGCACCTGCCCAGTTTAGGTGCACACAAGACAACAGTCAGTGTCATTTGCAAGAAACGCCCCAAAATATTCATGTTTTAGGAAACCTGGCCCACTAGAAGGGATTTCAACCATCTTGAGATGTTCAACAGACTTAAGGATTTTGTGAATTGAGTTGTTTGTTTGTCTTGTAACCATGGAGATGGGACATGAAGCTACAGTATGTAGGCTAATGTTGCTATCTTTGGACATCTGAAAAGCTACCGAACTTTTACATCTGCGGCAGCAGAAGATTTTCCAGAGAAATATTTTGAGGGGATGGCCTTATCACGGACTAAAACAACAGAAGTTTCATCTGATCCACTTGGACCTGTGTCATCTGTTTCCACCTAACCACACCTGCTCCTCAAGCTAAGACCCTGACTGACCCTATAGAGGTTATGCAGGTGACTTAATTTTATTCCAAAAATGCTTAGCAACTTTAGAATGAGGCATTTCTTCAATGTATTTCTTTGTTGTCGTGGCAACGGCTTGTTTGCTACAAGCTTGTCTGCTAAAACAGTTGATGATTTAGGACATTTTAAGTGCAACAAATGGACTCAAAAACTTATTTTTTTAAGAAGAAAAAGGTAATAAGTTTAATTGTGTGTAATAATTTTAATGTCTGATAAATGTGAGAAGCTAAAGTTTATCTGCTTTGCTACAACTGTTGACTTGATTTTCTCTGTTTACATGTCAGTTACAAACCCAGTGCTCAGTAGACTTGTTGTGGGTTAAATTTGTTATCAAACTGTAGTGTATTTTTTTCAGTTTTAGCTGTTTATTGAACTCTTACAAGAGAAAATGTCCTTTCTCTCCATTGACTCTAATGCATCCTTGCCACTCAGCATGAACAGTTAGAATGCTGTGAGGTCACCTGCATAACCTCTATGTTCTGTGGACTAAGCTCCAAACCTGGAGCGACAGAGCCTTTTCCATCGTTGACCCACCTTCTGGGACAGAGACTGCACCGACCTCACCACTTTTAAGAAAAATGTCAAGACCCATCTGTTTAAATTTGTTTAATGTTTGATTTATGTTGTAATTAGTGTTTTTATGTATTGTACCTTTGTTTAACTGTCTTTGTCTCTAAAGCGTCTTCGAGTGTCTAGAAAAGCGCTACTTTTCCACCGAGATGACTGTTGTTGGGATTTTGGGCTATATTAAAATAAATTGATTTGATTTGATTTGAAAAGTTCTCCGTCCGCGGCATCATTTGAGCAAGAACCGCCTCTGCTCATTTGGATCCAGACTGCTGAAGGGTTCTATGAGACCGCATGTAGGCTAGTTTCTACACACGCCCGACCAACATCAACCAACCCAATCCAATACCTGAAGAAGCTTCCTGATTGTTTCTTGTGTCACTACATGTTCTGGTCCTGCCTGGTGCATTTCAGACGCATCATCTTGCAACTTGCAACAGACCACATTGACTGAGCTGATTTGGGAGAAACATGACTATAACCAATGTCCAGCAGGTCAGACTTGACAAGCTTGACATCCATTGAACTTGAAGATAACAAAATCTCCCAATGCCTTAAGCCCAATGTAAAATAAATTAAATGGAATAACTCAGACATTTTTGCTGAGGCAAGTTGGGAGCTGAATGAGCAGATCTCCACATCTATCTTTGACAAAACTTCCATCGTTAAAACAGAAACTAATTTAATTCAAAAGAATGCAATAAGCTTCCATATAAAGCAATGATTGTGGTTAACTTGTCTATTACTTATTTTAGTCCATCTCAAGTTCACTTTTAGACATGTTTTATTCAGTTTTTCTCTCCCAACTCGACATGCACAGAGCTGAAGTCCTCCTTCTCCTGTGTTTCTCTCCAAATCCACTCCACTCGCCACAGACACAGACTTTATGCAAAAATGTTTGGATTCGACTTCCAGAGTTCTCCCCACGCGCTTCCATGAGTAACCAAACTGTTGTGACATCTTCCCAAGTGTATTTTGATGAAGGTTTACCCTGGTTGAGTGATAATCCGACCGCGTTCAGATTGCGATTCATTGTGTGGTCGGTCTTAAACTCTTTGCGGTGGCTAAAGCTAAAATTGCTGCTACCGGAGTGGCTCTGGAGCAGTGAATGTTTACAGAGGATAAAACAGACGGCAGCACAGGACAATGGCTCTGTGTAAAAAGTCATTTGGAAAGTTGCATGAACACAAATGCTAATTAAGTTAATGGTTGTGAACTGGGTGAACTCTGAATGACTCGAAGAAGTTGACATTTTAGCCCAGGCAGGAAACAAGCTAATGCTGATCTAAGCGTTTGGCTAACGGAGTCATTTTAGACCAGCCATCAGTGCAGCATTTGCAGTAAAATCCTGTGCTGAACTTTACCTGAGTTTTGCTAAACTACTCAAGGTAGTGATAAGCCTGAGTTAGTGTAGTCAATGTCATAGAGGTATTATTGAATTCAAGATGGTGGCTGGTTCATTACAGTGGCTTGTACTCACTGACGCGAAGCCCCGGTGATCAAAGATGGCGGGCGCTGTGCGTCAATGGCTTTTGCTCACTGGCGTTTGTTGCCAATATGGCCGTTAGCTTTAGCCTTTTGCTAGGTGCTCTACAGGCTATGGAACATGCGCAGTTGTGTTCCTCCGTAACTCCCCCCGCGAGGAGCGGGACGAGTTCGAGCCGAGTGAATCCGAAAGAAGCCGAAAGCTCACACGTGACTGTTCTGACCAATCAGAGCGGCAGTTACAGTGTTAGCAGCGGTAGCCGAAGCTAAAGCTTAAAAAGCAGTTTTATACTAAACTAAAACCTTTTGAACCGGAAAAAAGTTTATGATGTGAATCTAGGTAAGAATCGCCGCAAAGTCCATTTCATTTTTCATTTTATTTTATTCAGATCTCCATTAGCTGTTGAAAACAGCTAGTCTTCCTGGAGTCTATCCAACATGCTGCCATTTTATAATATTTTCACATTATACAATGATCATATAAATAATACATACAGTATATACATAAACTGACCCAACAAAAACCAAACCAAACCAAGACAAGACAAGACAAGACAAACACAGGACCTAGTTTATACCACATTATTTCTGCAAACTCTTTGTTAACTGTATATCAATAAATATACAATATAAAACATAATAAAACACAAAGGATGATTAATGTTCAGAAAGCTGTTCGGTGAGCAAATGCCTTTTCACAAGAGCTTTAAATTGGTGTTTTCTATTTTCGTTAATAATATGCCCAGGCAGTGTATTCCATGTGAACATGGATCTGTACATTACTGTTTTCTTTGCATTATTTGTTTTTACTTTGGGTAGAATAAACCTTCCCTCCGTAGCATGCCTGGTCTCATAATTATGTTCATCAGAACTAAAGCACAATGTCTGATATAATACTCGAGGTAATTTAGTGTCAGTAATACTCCTGGTCAAATTAAGCAATGATGCTGTAAATCTCTCTTTTACTTTTAACCAGGATAAGCGACTATGCATCCAGTTTACATTAGTTCTGTATGAACATCGCAATACGCATCTGGCTGCTTTGTTTTGAACTATTTGCAGCTCCTTTATATGTGACTGCCCAGCACATGACCAGACCTCTGAACAATAATCTAACTGTGATAGCACCAGTGTTTTAATAACATTTTCAACCACTCTGAAAGGCAACATGTGAGAACATCTTCTAACCACTGAGAGACCTCTGCCCATCTTACTGACCACTCTGGCAATATGTGTTGACCATGACAATTTATTATCAATTATTACGCCAAGAAGTTTGGCCTCTTTTACTTGTTCAATCAACATATCTTGTACATGTAATTTTAGTTTAGGTTCGTCTAACAACATATTATTAGTTCCAAAAACAATACACTTTGTCTTGGCAACATTTAGAACTAATTTATTATTTGTTATCCATTCAACTATTAAGTTAAGTTCCTCTGTCAAGATTTTTTCAAGTTCCACTATTGAAGTTTGTGATGAATAAATTGTAGAATCATCGGCATACATGGATACTTTTGCATTTTTAGTGACTAATGCCAAGTCATTTGTAAATATAGAATATAAAAGTGGGCCCAGGCAACTTCCCTGGGGAACACCACAAAAGACAGGTCTTTCTTCTGAAAAACTTCCGTTGAAAAATACTGTTTGTCTTCTACTTTCTAAATAACTCTTTAACCAAAGTATTGCATTTGGGCTAAAACCATAGCATTGTATTTTTTGTAACAAAAGATTGTGATCAATAATATCAAAGGCTGAACTGAAATCTAATAACACTGCACCTACAAACTTTTTATTATCTATTTCACAAAGCCAATCATTCGTCATTTGAGTCATGGCAGTTGTTGTTGAATGCCCAGCTCTGTACGCATGTTGATAATCTGTATTTAAATCATTAACTGTAAAATATTTTTGAATTTGATCATATACAATTCTCTCCATTATTTTACTCAGAGTGGGCAGCAAGCTTATGGGTCGACTATTAGAGCCACTAAAAGGTAGATTAGGCTGTTTAGGTAATGGTATAATTTTTGCTGTTTTCCAAGTCTGTGGAACAATACCTTTTTCTAAACTAAGATTTAACAAATAACTAACAGGTTCAGAAATAAAATTTGCTACTAGTTTCAATAATTTAGCGTCTATATTGTCCACACCAGATGGCTTTTCTTTACATTCCAAAAGTAATCTTTCTACCTCACTCACAGTCACTCTAACAAATTCAAATTTACACTGTTTGTTTAACATAATTTCATTTTTTATCAAATCATTTGATTTAGTGTTATTAGTTTGGTTCATCTTGCTTCTTAAATTATTAATTTTCTCGTTGAAATAATTATTTAGATGATTAGCTATGTCGTTTGGCTTAGTTATAAATTGTCCTTGCGACTCAAGGAATGATGGTGCTGATTTCATTTTTCGTCCCATCATGGCATTTAAAATATTCCACATTTTCTTAGTGTCATGTCTTTCATTAGTAATCAGATTTTCATAATATAACTTCTTTTTCTGTCTATTTAACTTAGTCACATAATTTCTTAACTTTCTATATATTTGCCAGTCTGATTCGTAATTAGAATTGTTTGCAGTTTCTTTCGCTTCATCTCTTTGTGTCATATAGTTTTTAAGTTCCTCATCAATCCAACTAGCCCTAACATTTCTAACGGTTTTCTTTTTTAAAGGTGCGTGTTTATCAACTGTGGCTAAAAATAACTTATTAAAAACTTCAACTGCATCATTAGGGTTATCGTTAATGAATACATTATCCCAACAAATATTTCTCACATCCTCAACAAAGCTCTCTTGATTAAAATGTTTAAATGATCTTGAAACTATAATTTTGTGTCCACCTTTGGGAACTTTTGTTTTCCTCACTACTACTACTAAGTTATGATCACTACAGCCTACAGGCACTGATATGGCTTTTGAGCAGAGGTCCCCAGAATTGGTAAAAATATGATCTATCAAAGTAGAACTTTTAGATCCATCTTTTCTCAGGCATTCTCTAGTTGGTTTGGTCACAACTTGAGTTAACCCACAGGCTTCTGTGATAGAGCAAAGCTTTTTCCTTAAAGGGCACTGTTGAGACTTCCAATCAATATTTAAATCTCCCATGAGATATATTTCATTAGAATGGTCACACACATTATCAATCATCATACAAATATTTTCTAAATAATCAGTATTGGCATTCGGTGGCCTGTAACAACAGCAGACCAGTAGTGGTTTTAAATGTGGTAAGTGTACTTCAAGCCAAAGTGCTTCAATGTTATCAGACATTAAGTCGTTTCGCTTCTTTACTGGTATGTGATCTTTAATAAAAATCGCTACCCCACCTCCATGTGCGTTTCTATCATGTCTATATATATTGTAACCTTGTATATTTAATGCACAGTCTTCAAATGTTGCATCCAAATGAGTCTCTGATATTGCCAAAATATGAATGTTGCCCTCTAATAAGTATTTTGAGATCTCAGCTAATTTATTTCTAAGACTACATATATTCAGATGTGCCAACTTCAACCCCTTTTTGGGTAAATTAACAAAAGATACCATCCTTCATATTTTAGATTACTCTATTAACTGCATTTATTAATTCAACCACCAAAGAGTAGCAGCCACTGCATAAATTAATCAAATATCTAGGTCCTGTCAACAAACAAAACACCAAAACATATATACATAGAAAACACCCCAAATAATGTAAACCCAATAGTTTGTGATCATTGATGTGAAATATTATTTTCTCCTTGTAGTCCTGCTTAAAGAAAAAAAATAAATTAAAATAAAATTAACTCGTAGTTCAGCCTAAATCAGTTAACTGAAATTCCGTTCCATCTATTTTATATTCCTCAGTTAACTCAAAAACAGTTGCTCAGTCTCTCATCCTCTTCTCCTAACTTACTGCGGTGAGCTGTCACGGCTGTCAGACTTCACCTGGTCATGTGACAAACTCACATGACCAGGTGAAGAGAGTCCAAGAGCTCTTAAAGCTGTAGATGCTATTTCTGGCGAACACGGGCGGTTTGTGTTTGCATTGCGCTCTAGGGAAATGGTTTCTAGCCTGTAGGGGAATTTTCCTGCTGCAGTATCAATGGAGCGGCCACTGGGGCTGATTTACAACGGCTGCAAGCTAGCAATACTGTATCCAGATATTATAATAGATCCATGACTGACGCCGATAAAGATTTTTTCTTCAACTCTATTTCCTGAGTACAGGCTGGCTCAGAAACCATGTGAGCAGATCTGACCAATGGTGGCTAGAGCGAGAGGAGAGCAACAGGGCTATCATTTGTTGAAATTGAGTTAAAGATTGGGTTATGTTGGGTATGGTGCACTCCTGGCCAATCCGAGTGCAGCTCTTTGGCTCATTCAGAAACATTTGCTCCTCCACATGCTCTCTCTTTCTCTCTCCTTCAGAAGCATGCAACTGTCAGTGCAGTGTCACAGCAGAGCTATGTAACAGACTATGTAAAAGCAATTTGAACTACCAGTGATATTCTGTGAAACTGGAGCTTCATTTCGGTCCTTATAATGTGCAAATCCACTTTTATATAAGAGAATAAGATAAATAAAGTTCGTTAATAAAGTTTTAAAATGTTATTTTTGATGAAGTCAAACGAAATCTCGTATTTTCCTTAGTCATAATGGAGCCAACAGTGACCACCTACTTTCTTGTTACGGCCTCTCATATTAAATCTCTATTGGGATTAAAAATAAATAAATACATACATACATAAAAGTTAAGGAATAATCAGCTCTGTGGTGAGGAGCATAAGATCTATATTTTTTGTTTAAAATCAATATCTGCATTTTTATAAACTCCAAAGTTATTTCAAAGTTTTGCTGAATTTAAGTTATAGATGTGCTTTTTTTTTTTTTTTTCTTTTTTTTGGGGTGCACGGTAGCCAAGTGGTTAGAGCTCTGGCTTCCCAATAAGGAGGTCGTGGGTTCGACTCCCGGGTCGGACCATATCAACATCTCACGATCTCTCTGGGTGGAGTTTGCATGTTCTCCCCGTGTCACCGTGGGTTTTCTCCGGGTACTCCGGTTTCCTCCCACCGCCAAAAACATTCATGTTTAGGTTAATTGGGCATCACTGTAAATTTCCCTTAGTGAGTGAATGAGAGAGTGAATGTTTGTCTGTCTAACCCTGCGGCAAGTTGGCCACTGTCCAGGGTGTTCCCCGCCTAAGGCCCAAAGTCACTGGGATAGGCTCCAGTCACCCGCGACCCCTAACAGGATTAAGCGGTAGAAAATGAATGAATGTGCTTTTTTTTTTTTTCTCGGGAGCATGGTGGCAGAGTGGATAGCGCTCTGGCCTCACAGCAACAAGGTCGCGGGTTTGATTCCCGGGGCCTTTATGTGTGGAGTTTGCATGTTCCTCCCCGTGTCTGGGCGGTTTCCCAATAACATGCATGATATGAAGACTTGGTGATAGTCGGAGGTTGAGGCGCCAGGTGTTTGGGCCTCTGCTAAACTGCCTCAGGGTTGCTGCTTTCACTGAATGAGAAGAGGAGGTTCATTTCACTGTAAAGCACTTTGTGGCTCTGTGTCTGTGGAATGCGCTACACAAATAAAGATTACTTACTTACTTATTTAGACTGAAAAAAACTGCGCTGTGGATCTGTATTAACACATAGCTGGCTAGCCCGAGATATGTCTCTAAACTCTTAATATTTGAATTTTTTTGAAACAACCCCTATGGCACCTTACAGTGGAGCACTCTACTTCCGAAAACCAAGGCGATCTTCCACTGTCAAGCTCCATAAACATTCAGCTTAACCCTAAAATCAGTTTTTATTAAGTTTAAAACTGTGTTTTCACAAATGTTGAGCTCATATTTAACTTTAATAAGCATATTTTATGTTGTTTGTCCTCGTAGGTGTTGCTGTAGTCAAAGACCGATGTTCAGGAGCTTATCCAGAAGCTTCAGGGCATGCACACGTTTAATACAAGCTCAAACTTGGCACTGATTCAGATTGGGTAATGACAAGGACAATGGTTAGGGCAAAGCGTTGAACTGGGTTAAACATTGTTCAATTGTTTGGGGCATTTAAATAACTGAAAAGTGTTGTGAAAATAGAGAGAAATACTTTTAAAATGCAGCAGCCGTTGGTCGTCCATCTTTCCCAGCGGTCAGTGATGCAGATGTCTGGTGGAGTAAGTACAAATGTCTGGACTTAAACACATCCTTTTCCAGGCTGATTCACAACTCATTCATTACCATAATTATTTCCCTGATGCTGGAAAGTCCAGGCTGGGACACTTCCTGTTCCCGCGTTTACAAAATCCTGGAATCCCCCATTTTCACCAAACAATACAGTAGTTTGTAATGAAAAGACTGTTTTTCACCTTCACACCTACGCTCAAGGAGTGTTTGTTTGATTCTTACTTCCTTCTGTATTTATTAATGAGACACTATTTTCCCTCCAGAAGCAAAAAATGGTTTGGATAAAAACACACAGGGAACTTTACAGCTGGAGGTGAAAAGTCAACTACTCAATTCAGTAGAAATAGAAAGATAAACCTATTCTTGAGGTGCACGGTAGCCAAGTGGTTAGAGCTCTAGCTTCCCAATGAGGAGGTCGTGGGTTCGACTCCCAGGTCGGATCATATCAACATCTCACGATCTCTCTGGGTGGAGTTTGCATGTTCTCCCCGTGTCACCGTGGGTTTTCTCCAGGTACTCTGGTTTACTCCCACCTCCAAAAACATGCATGTTTAGGTTAATTGGGCATCACTGTAAATTTCCCTTAGTGAGTGAATGAGAGAGTGAATGTTTGTCTGTCTAACTCTGCGGTGAGTTGGCCACTGTCCAGGCTGTTGTATTATTATGTGGAAAAAAACTATACATAACTAAACAAACATCTTTTCACATCCGTGCAAGTCAGCTCGAAGTAAAGACACGGATTTTTCTGATTTACCTAATACATCAAAAACAAAAACTTGCCTCTATTTTGGTCAAAAAGCTACTTCGCAAAGCGATGATATCTTTCTGAAGACAAGTTGGTGCTAGATCAATCGATCAAAAACATTTATTTTTGAAGAGTCCTAAACCACAAAAACGGTCGTCTGAGAGGACTTTGCATGATTGTTAACTTAGCAAGCATCAATGTTCGAAAATAAAACAATAAAACATTCATTGGTCCAAACCAAACAGTAATACTGAAAAATAGAAACAGTCATTGGTCAAGAACTGGAAGCAGATTGTTCAACAGTAAACAAGGCTGGTACAACTCAAGATATTTTGAGTTCACAAACTTTTGTGAATCAATTAAAGTTTTAAAGATTAAAAAAAAATCTAATTTGTATGAAAATAGTTGTATAGATTTACAGTATAACAGCCTTGTACTTAAGGCAAATAGAAAAAATACATTAAAATACATAAACTGTAGATATGTTGAGGTCAGTTAAAACACTGGCTAATGAAAACGAGACTGCGTCACTTTCTGTTGGCCTGTTAACCTGTCAATCAAACTCTATATGATCCCAAGTAGCTGATTGGCCCAGTTAAATGTTGGAGGAGTTGGCACTTGGCAGGGGAACATGTGCATCACTTGATAAACAGCCATTTATCTTTCTGACTCCCGCTTCACAAATGTTGACTTACTAGCATCACTTTTGTTTTCTCACAGTGATAAAATAAAGCACTGGCTAGTGTTGCTGCTACAGCTTGGGTCAATCAGCGGCTCTTTCTGTTCACAGGCTGTGCCCCTGTGTTGAGAGACAAGTACTCCCTCCAAAATGCTTGTTAAACAACAATAGTTAAAACATGTTTTTTTTTTGTCAGGTTTGCAGACCTTTCACGGTAATATATTAGCCAAAACGATATAAAAATATGGAACAACCCAATAAACTGCTGTGTCAGAACAGGTAACTTTATCTACCACTCTTTAGTGTCAGAATATGCTTTGATAAACTCTATTTTCTGTCTTTAGCATATTCAAATCTTCAGTCTGATGTCACAATTACGGGCCTTTAAAAGCTCAAAGCCAAAATCTTAAGAAGTCACGATTTGCCAGCTGTTTCTTACAGTAAGGAATTGTTCTTTATTTTGACAGGAATTTCATTTATTTTGGAGAATTGTTGCAGTTGCATTGGCTCTCAACAATCTACCAATTTCTCATGTTTACAAGTAGCCGAGTTTGCTAAGTTTTACCTTATGCCTTATATAACATTGGACAGTGTTGTATAAATAAGTTACACGCTTGGAGTTGCTTTTCTGTTCCTTGTTTAGTTTTCCAGGAATTGCCGAACCCTCAGTTTCCCCAAAAAAGTTCAAAACATGTCTCCAATTGTGCTGCTTTTGCTCGACGACGCCATGCTTAACGTGCACCATACGTCTAAGTTTTACGTAACAAACACGCCGTGCCGTCCGTGAACCGTAAAAAACAACGTGTCAGTCCGTTTTTCTTGCAGAAAAGCCATTGAAAACCTTGCTCTGACGCCTCACACCTCCGCATCTTTGCACAGAGAGGGAAAACCCCAGGCTGCTCGCTGCTAGCTTAGCCATCTGAATGTGATTAGCGGCTAACAATGGGCAGAGAGGCAGGGGACAACCCAATGCAAAACAATTACCACACCAGAGAATCCCCCAAGTCACTGTTTGTTCAGGATTCTGGCAAGGGAGCGTTTGAAATGCGTCCAGAAAGCAAAACGCCGGCCAAGTTGCACACTCCCCGTCTATGCAGTGGCTAGTATGGTGTCACCGATGAAGCTAATCAATGCCATGTTTATGTTAGCAGCTAGCGAGAACAGGCTGGGGATGGGGATGACTGCAGATCGCGTGACGCCGCTTTGGACTTTCGCGTGATACAAGACGGTATTTTTATAGAGCACAGATGACTCGCGGGGAGAAGGCGGCTTTGATTTACTGTGTCGAGATTCGGCGGACAGAAGAGATGTTTAGCTAATGCGGTGTGGCGGAGGGTTCGTGTTTGCGGCGGCTCAGATGAGAGGGGGATTTATAAGGCTGTTGCTAAAGCGAAAGATCAGTCGGTTAAGTGGCAGAGTGCGTCACTGATCAATAATGTGGCTGGTTGGAAGCGTGTTTCTGCAGAAGCGAGGAGACAAAATTGTTCACAAATGTTGCAAGAAAGCGTGTCTTTAGTCTGAGCATTTATTAGATATCAACAAGAATCAACATGAGAAGAAATAAAAGCACAAAGAAAGCTTAAAATCATGTAAACAACTTCATCAGGCCTGCATGACCAGTATTGCGATTTGATTTGCAATTTATCCACTGGATTGACAATTTTTTATGAAGGAAATTTTGAGACTTCAGATATTACAGTCTTGTGCAGTACTACAACTCTGCACACAAAGTTCCACACACATGCAAGCCATCTTTCAGTTGTTTAATGATTTCTTTAGATGTGTACTAACAGTGTGTGGTAATAATCAATGCTTCAGCAATTGGCTCATAGCAAGGCTCTATGCTCCCAGGCAGCAGAAGTTTGCATGCTCTCCTCATGTCTTTATTGTAGGAATGTCCAAAAATATTTCACGAATGAATGACATTTTTATGAAGTTGAAACACAGACTCAGTGGAAAGCCGATGTGGTGCATTCAAAAGTTGCCATACGGTGAAAAATTCAACTGGATGAATTTAGAACAAGTAAAATCTTCAGATCCTCTAAAACCAAGGCCATGGTTCTCAATCCTGGTGGAGGAGAGTCCTGCCCCAAGTGATGGAGTTTTTCAGTCTTGTTCACAGAGAGGGATGGAGGGTGAGATTGTTAGATGGATCGGTGCAGCGTCAGCAGTGATGAGGTCACTGTATCACACTGTTGTGGTGAAGAAGGAGTCGAAAAACAAAGCCCTCGATTTATCGTCAATATAGAGGGATTTTTTGTTTGTCAACACGGGTGATGCACGCTCACACGTAGAAAGAGCCGCCGCTCATAGACACAATAGTGGAAACAAGTTGAAAAAGCTCCGTTGTCAGCTAACTCCAAGAGTTTATCACTGTGAGAAAACAAAAGTTCTGTTGCTAAATCAACATTTGTGAATGAAATTTGACCCTACGACCCTTAAGTCACATAAGAAGAACACAGATTAGAGCTGCTGCTCCTCCACAGTTGAGGATGCCTCCTAATTCTCCTTGGTGTCCTCGAGGAAGTCACAGGACACACTGGAATGACTATGTCTCTCAGTTGACCTGGGAATGCCAGATTTCCCCAGAAGAGATGAAGGAAGTATGTGGAATGTCTGAGACTCTGACTCTGCTGCTTCTACAACCTGAATTCAGACAAGGCAGAAATAGATATACTTTAGATAGATATGGCTTTATTGTCTGCAGGGGAACCTTTTATTCACACTTTCATGACAGTGATGTTTACACTCACACAATCAACATATAACCCAAAAATAACTAACAAACATTTACAAAGAAACATGGCACCATATCAATGCGCTAATGAGAAGCTTTAGTCGTATTTTCACAGTAATTTGTTACACGACTAAGTAACTTATTTTAAAGTATTTACAGTAACACAGTTTAATTTTTGATAATGAGTTGTATATTTGAGTGATGAGTAAGCATTAGGGCTACTCTCATATTTGAGCAGTTCATGTAGATTTATCTTGAGATTGGTTTACCTTTGTGAACAAAATTAAACAAGCAAATTGTCAGTGTTGTGTGGGTCACATGACTGACATTTACATTGGCATCTAGTTTGGTTCTGATCTGAGCCCTGTACTACGAAGCTAGATTTGGGGTTTAGCGAGGTAAGTTCTGGGTTAAACCTGGTCTGATGGTCCTACGAAACTGGATCACTTCCTATCGGGGCAGATCTCTATGGCAACATGCGGCAAACTCATAACCTGCTCCGGACCAGGATAAGTTTTGAATAAGTTAAAAAGACCAGGCGCTGGCCAATCAGAGACGAGAATTAAGCCGTTTGTGAAGAGAGAGAGAGAGAGAGATGAGAGAGAGAGAGAGAGAGAGAGAGAGAGAGAGAGAGAGATATGAGAGAGGGCAGCGGAGAAATGAGGAAATGTGAAAGTTACGGCGTTTTCTTTTATATCAATGCGATGCGCACGGCATGTAACCTATTTATTAAGAGGAGGATAAGATCTTAACAGTGACTATAGAATCCCGTTTAATCTGTGTGATGATTAATAAGCTCTTTCATTGTCAAGAAATAATGAACGACTGCACTTTGTGCACATTTGGCTGTGGATTTTTACGCATCACTTTGACTCAGATAAAGGACACAGCTCATTCAGACTAAACGGTCAATCTTATAAATGTTTCGTCATGTCTGCACATTTCAGAAAATCCAGGGTTAACAGATCCAGTTGTGACCTCGTTTCGTAGGACAGTTTATCGAGAGAGGCTCATATCTGGGTTTGTCAACCCGGGTTAGAGAAACGTACCCAGGATAAGTTCAGTACAGGCCTCTAGTCTTTTCTTAGTCAAACGTAGCCAAGTTTTAATCTGAAAGGTTTGTGTGACGTTTGCAATAATATCTGAAAATACTCGCCCCGCTCAAACAAAACTTTAAAAGTTTGGCATTATCTCTGTCAAAACAAGTGAAATCATTGGCTCACAGGAGTTTTATTGCCGTTTCAGATCTTGAAGATGTGGTTGTCAGATGAAAGCAGTTACACGCATACGATTAAAATGTGACAAGTTACTGGAGCTGATCCTACACAAATAATGACAAAGGTTCAACTTTTGTGAGTCATAAAGTTGGATATCATGAGAAATACTCAGTTTGGTGGATCCTAGACTTTGGACTAGCAACAGTGAAGACTCATTTTGTGTTTATGCTTTTGTGGAACTCTAAACTGAAAAAAAAAAAAAAATAAAAAAAAACTAAAATGACTTATAGATAGCTTTCATCTTCTTGTTTAGCAGTAAAATGTATATTGCAAACCCTGATTAAAAAGCATTAAAAGCTGGTACCATAAAATGTTCACAAATGTCATTAGTTTGTATCTTTCCATTTGCAAACCAGTGATTAAACAGAATATTTTTTTTTTTCCATGACCACAGAATGTTTGCTTTGATCTGCTGAGGTTAGAGAATTTGTTGCCACCTGAAAAATAATCACCCACGCAGTAATTACCCAATAATCTGCTTTCGCGTGACACCACAACATTTGCTGTTCAAAATAGTCTTGTAACCACTTTAATTTAAAGAGAAACTAAACGCAGAATCAGCTTTTTTCACTGTCAAACTGTGTGTATGAGGTCAAAGTTAAATTATTTGCTGTTTCCAGGCCTCACTCATTTTGCAGTTATATGTGCAAAAACTGCAACTGTCACTGCATTTTCGGTTCACGTCGCTGTCACATCGAAGCCGTCCAGGTGGGATATATAAACTCTTCCCTCTGACACCGCTGCTGTAGAGAGTTTAAAAGCGGTCGCCCGTTGCAAAATGACATCAGTCGTTTGGCTCAAAGGATAAGCAGGTGGTGCGAGGTGTAAAGGTGTGCCGGTGTGGTGTCGATATTGTACACCCGTCGAGATTGGAACCCCGAATTAGCTTTTGTGACTGTTCGTGATGTAGCAAGCCTCCCGCGGTAAAAAGTTGACATAGAATTCGACTAAGTTTAGGCATAATTTGAAGGCTAAGTTTAGGATTGGGGCTTGGGTGAGGGTTAGCAAAAGTAATTTGAATATAAAAAACTTTAAACAACGGGGGGTCCAATCTCGACGGGAAGTCTAATCTCAACAGATCACCGGCTCAAAACTTGCTTCGGTGTTTCATTTTTCTCATCAAAGGCTCACGTGCTTATGTAGGCTAAAGCAAAGGTTGCATCCATGTCTGTAAAAGAATCTTGATGTGCAAGAAATAAACAAGACCTTGTGCTGTACAGCCTCAGAGCTGTCAGGATCGCTCCGACACAAAACTCGCAACACTCGACAAGCTCGCTAAAGGCTTCGGGGCATCTCTCACTTTTGTAAGCCTGTTTGCAGTGCAGTTGCGGGCGGAGTAAGTCTCTTTAGCTTCTCTTTAAAATCAGCTTCAAAGAGTTGGAGCTTATCACTTCTGCAGCTTTGAACAGAAAGTCAATAGACCGGTTACTTCTGAGTCATTTTGGTGTTTTACATTGAACAAAATGGAAATCATAGATCTATTATTTGTCATTAAGTGCATGGAAAAACAGTTTGTTTGGGTATTAGCCAAATACAAACTATCAATAAGAAAATAGGTCTCTTCACTGCAAAAACGAAATATTTAGACTTGCTTGAAATGACTCACTGGCTTCAAGGCAATTTCAACTGATTATAAGAGAATTTGCCAGTCAAGTAACTACAATTTTCTTAACCCAGCGGCAAAAAATGTTCCAGGTTCGAATCCTCCTTGTGTCTGGGTGGGTTTCCTTCTGGGCACTTTGGCTTCCCCCACCAACCAATAATATGCATGTTAGGGTAACATCCTCCAGCTACGATAGTCCTGACCAAGCCTTGCAAGAACAACTGTAAACGTGTCCTCGAGCTCTGCTGTAGTGATCACTGCCTTTAGAACAGTTTAATAGAAGGAAAATAGTTAAAGTTTCTATAATAAATATAACTTAAAGTTGGGGGTAACAACTTTTTAGTTATACATTAGTAAACTTTGTGTTTTCTACTAAAAAGTATATGGTACATGCAGCTGTTAGTGGAAAAAATTAGTCCACTGAGTAGGCTACTATCTGAATTGAATAATAAAGAATTTTAGTTCTCATCAGGAGCAGATTGCTGCACTCTGATTGGCTGTGCTTGAGTGGTCCCCTCCAGTTTCACTTTGCTGGTTTTCAAAAAGTGTCTTTTAAACCATTATTGCAACCAAAAATGTATACATGTCGATATTAGGTTTTTAAATTTGACAACTTCCTCTACGACATCCTTTGACATGATTAATTTGTGTTTTCAGTGTAAAAATCAGCTTTCTTATCTTTAAATGTGTTACAATGTTTGTAATCATTGTTCAAATCCGAGAAATAAGCAATTTGAACTAGTCTTAAAATTCATTTTTTGCAGTGTCACAATCTGGTCTAATGACGAATCACATTCTTAAACGTGAACACAACCTATTGTATGTATTTGCTTTGTTGAATTAGGCCCTGGTGTTCCTCAAAAGCTACGTGTCGATCACTGGGGCAGGACAGAAACACAACAGTGACTTCTACTCACGGTGACTGATGTATTTAGTTGTTTTTGACCCTCGGCTTGATTTCAGTTTGCATTGCATTAGAATGTGTCACGAGTTGTTTTTGTGGGCTTTATTCAGCGCAGCAGGCATGTGGTTTCTGCTGCTTTGACGCGCTCTGCTCTCGTGTTCTCCATTGTTCTGGTGTTTTGACAAAGGGCTTTCCCTGTCCTGCCCAGGTGAGCTCACCTTTTGCCCTTTTGAACCCACCACACCCAGAGTCCACCAAAACAAGCCAGCCTGAGCCGATAGAAATACTACAAACTAAGAGACGCCCACAGTTTCTATGTGTGAGTAACGGCAGCGCTGGTAGTAAATGTTATTGTTCTGGAGGTGACGCCTTCTCTTGAACCCTGCTTGAATATGATTTTCCAAGTTAAAGCTGCACAATGGACCTCATAAGTGTTTAGCTTAAACCCCATGAATAGGTTTTCAGATGGAGTACATAAAACCTATAAAGGCCTACTACTGCGTTAGTGTTGTAGTGTTTTTCTTCTTTCATCAGAGACCACTGAAGGCAGGGCACGGATACTGTATATGCTCTCATCTCAGGCCCATTCAGCGCAGGTACAATAGGGCAGCAATGACAAGACGCAAATGTAAACCGGACAGCTCAAACTCAAACAACAGCGTAATAGAGAAATAATCTCTCTAACCAGACACATCAAACACTAGCGCTTCCAACAGAGTTCACCAAAATGGCACGAGCACAAACACAGAACCATAGAGCCAGAGCCAGCCCAGAGCCCACAGAAATACATCATAAACTCACCGCATCTTTCCCTTCATCAGCAGTGCTGTCTTGTCCTTACTGTATTATCCAGTGAACGTAGCTCCTTCCTCGCCACGACACTAAGCGCTGCTTCGGTCATTTCTGTCTGTATATTCTGCATAGATCGTCCAACTTCTTCACTGTCTGTGCCGCAACAAAACTTCTTCTCTGCGCCACAACAATCGCTTCGGGTTCCGTGCCTAATTTGCATTTTAAAAGGCACAAAAACACTTTTCCTACTGTAAAATACTGTCAGATTGTTTTGATTGTGGTAAGCACGCGGTGAAAGAACGTACTGTCTGGGGTAGCGTAAAAATGCATTCACGGACAGTGAGAACTTTGAGACTTTGAATGTAAAAACTTCACAAAGCAATCTGTAAATAAGTGAGTAGAAAGGGCACTTTTAGATGTGATTGTAGCCACCCTAGTTGCCCTCTGGCTCTGCCTATATGCACATGATTTTAACATTTTGAATGTAATTGATTGTGTTTTAAACATGCCAAATCATTACCAGATCAGCCAAATGCCAGAACAAATTAAGCCCTGGTACCCGAAACCGACCGATACTGACGTAAGGACTGCATTTGCTTATTTTTTCTTGTCAAAACATAAGACATTTGGTCCTTTAATGTTCTGTAACACCTATTTATCGTGCAAGTCACAAGTTAACAACTTAATCTGAATAAAGTGTCAAACATTTTGAGATGTTCTGGCTCAACACCAGCCTGTAAATGAGTCTAATTAAAATTAAACAATGAAAACGGCTGAACCAATATCATGAAGGGATACCTGATCCAGCAAAATGCCCTGGATCGACACCGATATCCGATCCCAGTATCGGATCATGCATCTTTAAATACTCCAGCCGATTGTTGGGCGAGGTGCTGGTGATGAGGTGAGTGGATCTGGACAGGAGGAGGCAGGCCAAACAAGAACAAAAAATCCCCCCCAAAAAATAGGGCCGAGCTTTTATAACTGTTCCCAATCCACATAAACAGAAGAAAACTCTCTCAGGAATGTTCTTTTTGTGTGCTCACAGTGTCCTGACAGTTTGATCTCATACCAATCCTAAAATAACACCCAATTATCTTAGATATGACCTTCATTTCTTTTTCGACAAAACACCATTTGATGAAGCTGTGACAGGTGCAGCCTTCAACCACACCTTCACCACCGGAATTTGTATTTTCAGACAAGACTCGGCTGAGAACTGCGGTCTGTTCGGCTTTATCAGGGTTTTGGATTACACCAGCTTTTACCGCGTACATGGAGGGAACCAGAACTGAACTCTTCTCATGTTATAAACCTTAAACTCGGGATGACACGGAGCCGATGACAGCGCGCTAACGATAAAAGCAAAACGGTTAGATGGATTTCCACAACATTATTCCAGGGCGTGCCAAACCACCCGCATTGAACGCACCCCGGGGCTGCAGAAGAAGACAGATCTACAGTTTCACAATAAAATGTTCTGATATTGGGGATGATGCATGGAGGCCTGGCAGCGAGCAGCAGTGAAATCCTATCAGTCAAATCTAATGGAAGGAGTGAGCTGTTTGCACAAAACATTGGTGATTGAATAATGGCAATGCGCGGATCAGGTTTAACTGGAGAGACGCAGGTGGAGAAGGATTTTGGGAGAAGTGTGCAAGGATGAGGCCAAGGCAGGATAAGGATCAGAAGTTTTGGAGTTTAAGTGCGTACAAGGTAAAAGTTCATGGATGTAAATTAAAACGTGAAGGAAGAATGTAAGATATAAAGCACATATAATATTTAAATAAGACTGATGAAAATACATGGCACAGTATCATGGTCCTATGCTGTTTACACTGCATAAAGCCCATTTCCTGGGTCTGTAGTGAGACACTTTTGGTTCTGCTTTCACCCTGGACCCTGGAGCAGACCTCACTTTTGTCCCACCTTTAGGCTCAATGATTGGACAAGAGAAAACACAGGTGAAAACCAGAAGGAAAAGAGCAAATAGAAACAAACAATGTTCTACACCAACTACTGACTCGATTCTGTTACAATTCACCACTTTTCCAGTAAAGAAAGCTTTATTTAATTTAATTTAATTTAATTGAACTTTATATAACCAGGGAAGTCCCACTGAGATGCAGAATCTCTTTTGCAGGGAGCCCTGGGGGAAGGGTCAGGGGAGGCATTAATGGACATGTTTTTAGTTGTAGGAGGAAACCTGAGACCTTCTTGAGGCCAGAGCGCTAACCGCTGTGCCACCGTGTCGTGTTTGCTGCTCTGACAGACTTAACGAACCAAAGCTAGTGCCTTAACATCAGTTGTTTTTTTTTTTGTTATTTATAGTGGTTTCTTGGAAAGTAAGTATGTAATGCATGGAATCAGTTTTGCTCGAATCACAACTGAGTCTTAATGAACCGTTATCTCAGACACATACAGTAGACATATTTTGTAAATGTAAAAATGCACTCGTCAGCACTAGCCCCGATTTGGATGGAACGTCCCGCTATATGGCTCTTTTTTATTCGTCCATATCAGGACAGCTGTATTTCAGCCAGAACCTTGTCTAATCAACAAAATAACAAGCCACTGGCTGACAGTGTTGACAACCCTACTTACAGCTGCTGTTACCATTGTTAGATACGCAATATTTACACATTTGTGCCTATAACTTAGTTCACCTCCATGTCTTCTGATTTATATTTGACACAATATTTCTATTAATAATGTTTCAACGATGCTTCTTCATTAAACCACATCTGGACTTTTGTCTGTGAGATACTATTCTCTCCCTCTGAGCCTCAGAAAACAGTTCTGAAAGTCCCAGTTTGGTGATGCCATGGGTAAATCTCTGAGATATTCTGCTTTGTTTTTAACTGCATAAATCATCCAGACTTGCTTTGAGCATTCGAACTTCATAAGCATATAAGGCAAGATTGGTTTAATTGCTTCCTTTGTGTATTTTCCTTTGCAGATGAAGCTTTAACTCCTGTTGTTATGCTTTACATCTTTTTCTTGGTTCTGGTGCATGTGATTCAGAAGTGGAGGTGCTCAGAAGCTGGTTTGAACAATGAAAATCCTAGTTGTACTTACGTAATCCAAATACATTATTACCTTTCTTATTCTTCCCTGAAATGTTGAATCTTCTGCTCAGACATTCCTCGTCTCTTTCCCTCTGACCTGAGCATCGCCTCGTTCCTGAAACAGTGCAAACATTGAGCTGGTCTGAGGTTAGAGCAGTGTGTCTGTCAGTAGCAGCTCATTCAGAGGCACTGCCCAGGATCACGGTCCCGGAGAGCGGCTTGGCTTCGCAGACTCCATATTTAAGTGGATTTACTGCACTGATGCCCTGGTATGTCTGTGCGCTGGAGCTGGGACTTCCCCTGGCCTCGCTCAGCCTCAGCTCTGTGGACATGCTCAGAGGTTTTTCCATGTAAACTTGCTCTTTGACCAGGTTGGTGTTAACGATTGCTGTTTTGCCGTACGACGAGAAAGTCCTGGTTTCAACCCCAGTTTTGTGTGGAGTTTGATAAGTCTTCCTGGGTCTTTGAGCAGGTTTTACGTGCAAAGAATCAAAGTCTGTCTTGATCTAACTGGAAATATTTGAAATAGAGCTTTAACCCTAAATGTTTCTCTTTTTATTTACCCACAGACCAACGCAGCATTTGTCTCTCGCTGTGTCCTGATTTTGAGAGAGCGTAAGTCAAGTCGGGATGCAAGTCTATAAATCAGTAGGCTTTATGTAAAAGTACAGCTCCATTTTTGAAACGTCAAAATGGCGGAGGGCTTCGGAAATTTACCGTCAAAACAACAAATGACAGTTAATGTAACCTCTGCTGTAGGAATGTTCGCCGTGTGGTCACATGGTGATCACATGACACGTTGGTTGGCAGAAGTAGTTAAAACGTATTGGCGGCAAGCTGAACAAACACAAAAAAGACAGTGTTTGTCTCTTGCTGTGTGACTCTATGTGCTAACAGGTTAGGAGCAATCCATAGAATGCCATGTTCACAAAAAGCCTACACCAAAAAGAAAGCTTTCAATTTCAGCAATTAGATCCCAATTGGAAAAAAACAACCATGTTCTGACGTCACATGTCGCCTTAGCGAACAGCCTTATACATTATTGTAAACCAGATTTTTTTGGCTTTCTGAGGTAGGAAAATTATGTGAGAGTTGGCAACACTGACAACAAGAACTTTGCTGGTGCAGTGTAGTGAGCTTTTCTTCTTCTAGCAAAAAAATATTGCTCATGGGTTTGTCAAGATAAACTTTGACCTACAGCTTTTAAAAAGGTCTGATTTTTTGGCCATTTTGGCATTATTTTCAGATGATGAACTTTTCTTCTGGTTTAAACATATTCCATTTTGCTAAAAACTCAGCTTGTTAATCTTTGACTTCAGCTCGCTTTACCAAATGTCTGCTCTGATTGATCAGATTGGTTATGAGGACAAAGCACAACTGGGCATGTTTGATGAACTGAGTGCAGCTAGCCACTAAAGGCTAACATGTCATAATGAGCACTGAGATTTCCTGTTCCCATGTATCTTTATGGAAGTTTGCTTGCTCCTGTTATGAAAAACTAAACTGTAATGTAACAAGGAGTCTTAAGAAATCAGAAAAACCTGTTTTACCCTTGAGATCAAAGATGTTGTGTCTTGGAAAGGTGTGATTCCTTCCTGTTGAACCATTCGGGTTTGTCTGTAGTGTCATGTGACGATTGTTTAATTTCATCTGGGCCAAAGTCCTGCTGTGTTCATCCTGTTGGCTTATTTAGAATATTTTTATTTAAGTGTAAATGAAGGCGACCTCCTTCACTAGGGATGTAGTGTGTTTTATAACATTGTGGGGGAAATGAGGACAGAAGATGAGACAGGACGCATGAATTGGACTTAACTGAAGGACAATGGAGACATTTAACTGAAAGATTCTGCAAAATTATAAATACGCCGTATACTGCATCTGAGCTCAGATAACATCTCACATTTTTTTGTTAGACAGAAAATTCCACAACACTCTGGGTTTGGTGCTCACAGCGTCACAGGTTTTAAAATAAAGCTGGAGTAAATTCAGCCTGGAAGACCGTCTGCCCCCCACCTAACAATCTCACCTGATCCCTGTCCCTCATCAGCTCCACACCTCCTCCTCCAGCGGCAGTTCTGCTCCAATAAGCACCTTGACCACAACATATAAGGCCACATGCAGATTATTCATTCCTGTTCGTTCATCCCACCTCCTCCCCGTCTTCTCCCGTAATGGCTGTCGTCATCCTGCCAGATGAGTCGTTTTCTTCTGCCGATGAACTCTGGGTTTACAGACTTAAACTCAAACTGCTATAAAGTGTCACTCCAGTCACATCAGCCTGTTCTTCTGCTGGAGTCTGACTGCCAAAGTTATGCACTCAAAGAATCTTCTAACACACTTTTTGTTGTCTGAGTTTGTCCAGGGTGAATTTGATTTGGTTTGGATTTTTAAATGAGAGCTGCTCACAGACCTGGCACACGTTACCAATGAGCTAAAACATCAAATGTCTCTAAACTTTCAAATACTGTCCTCATTATTTATTGATTTATTCTGGTCAGACGCCATTTTTGCTGCAGCCAGCCACATAAATGTGAGATGTCGTATCATACTTTGAACCATGAGCTTATGCATGGTCCTCATCCAACAAAATGATCCAACAAAGCCATTTTTCACACAAATACATGTTTTTTTTTTAATGTCCTGGACTTATCGAAGGTAACTGTTCTTACATCACTTGATAAATCTCTCCCCATTACTCACTGTGAAATGTTTGGTGCCGTGAACATGTGTGTGATGTGTTGTTACATAGATACATGGTTTGAGTAATGTTATGACACCTGCTTCCACATGATTTCATCCTTCATATAATTGATCATATTCACACCACTCGCGCACACACAGTCCAAGAATGACTTTATACATGAGATTAGTTACAGATGGTCGCACAGTGGACAGTGGTGAATGTTCTGCTTTTGGTTGGGTACAAAAGGTACTTCCCCCGACGGGTCGTTTTACACTGGGCCAAGATAAGTCGGGCGAGACACAGTTTGACAATGGTGGAAGAAAAGTAAGGTTTCAGTCGACTGTGTTCACAAGTATTATGGTGGATAACTATGTAGATAACTGGGAGGAACCTCTTAAGAAGCATACCATTTTATATCACATGTATGTTATAGCTTTATTTATGCTTACTGAAAATATTGGACTTGCTAGTGTGCTAGTTTTTGCTTAGTCCTTTTGACCCTTAGCATGTGTGGTCAGGCTGTTCGAGGGAGCACCCACTTCTACATGATGGGAGGACAAAAGTATGAAATCTTTGCTGAAAACCTCCCCTTTTCTATGTTCCTTTTTTTTAAATTTCAATTGTAATAGGGCTGTATCATGTGCGACACTAAGAGGCAGGAGGTGGTAAGCCTAAGACTGTAGCTTTTTCGTTTACATTTTGATGAAGACAGAAGACCTCAGTGGCAGCAATACATAACACAAACTGGAACCCCTTAAGTTGTCACGGATTTGCTGTGAACACTTTAAATAAGGTAAGTCAATGCTAATGAGACAAAAAAGACATTTGAAAAAAATAGAATATCTGAAACAGCCTGCATCATGTGTGGCTAACACCAGCCTCACATGATCTACAGCCAAGTGACTAAAAACTTTTTAAATCTGCTCCAGTGTAAGACAAAACCTGTTTACCACAGAATGGTACAAATCATGAGTAAAGTCATTGTCAAAATCTACAAAACAGCAGGAGGAAGAAGGTATACCTTGTTGTGTGTGTCTAAAAGATGTTCGTCTTCCACAAACAATTGTACTGAACATGCACCAGAAGCATTCATTGCTTTCTTTGAAAAAAAATAAGAAATGGGGATTTGTCAGTTTTGTGCTCCTGTAATGCTGCGTACACGCACTTCTGCCTCCATCATGGCGCAGCCACGTGATCATGTGACGTAGGTGCAAATGGTCAATTACAGAGATAGTTGCCAAACGTGTAAATACAGATGCACAACAGATGCAGAAGATTGACAAGAACAGGCAACTTTCATGAATGTCAACCCATCCATTTAATGATCGAGGACAAGATTAGTCCACTGTATTTACCCAAGGCCCAGATTTCATGACTGTAGACAATGCAACACCCAACCCAGTCTCCGAAGAAAATGTAGATATACAACGTAATGTTTAGTCAGTGTAGAACTTTTCCAATTGGCCTATTTCACGCTGCGACTAGGCTAGTCTGTCTCATCCATGGAAGCATATACCTTTTTGCCCTTTCTGTTTGTCAGTTTATCCAAACTTCTGACAAAACTAAACTACAACAGGAACGCAATCTAATGGTTTGTTAAAGTTAATTAACAGTTCAAACTACCGATTTCCTCCTTTAACTAACTAAACTCCTGCACTCAAATCTGAGAATCGCTTTCTTTGATTGAATCACTCTTCAGTCTTTGAAACCGTCTCCTTATGTAAACAGACCCAAAACCCGCATTAAGCTTTTCAGAAAGTCGTCAAAAACATGATTTGTTATTGACCGGGAGCAAAAACAACAGTCTTTAAATCGGTAGCGTTGACGGTCAGCTCACCCAAGCGGACATATCTGCTTCTGGATCTCAAACGCGGCTCTCCGGCCCGCTGCTCGTGTCCATGTTCGGGAGATCGGTTTACATTGTTTGACATTTGGCTGAGCTTGCGTCATGGAGGCTGAGGGTAGATACCTGTTCACACACACACACACACATGTAAGCGCCAAACAACGGGCTTTGTGTTTCTCTGAAGACCGTGAAGTAAATACATGCACCGGGACAGACTAAGATAAATGGGGCTGGTTCAGTCACTGCTCAAGGTGATGAAATATTAACATCTACATGATTATTTCTTATGTTTTTGTCATGTTGTGTTTTAGAACTTGAAATAGGACGTTGTATGTGTCGTTCTCTCATCAACTTTGATGTTCTGCTGTGTTCAGACCAGACTTTTTTACGTCCAGACGTCAGGTTTACATGTTAAGTATGCCGATGTCTTAAGAACACACCAGATCTGAATGAATTGAGTTCTACACACCATCAATCTAAATTGACATTCGCTGAAAGCCGTCAGGAAAAACTGAACATCTTGGCGATATTTCAATCTGATTGATCAAACCATCTAAACCTCTAAGTAACTGAAAAGTCATGTTTGTTTTTGTTTTGTTATGTACAGTGGCTTGCAAAGCATAAACATCTTTCCAGTTAAAAAATGCACAAATGACAAAAATGGGGATGTGTATCGAGACCCAGTTTCATAACAGCATCGGTGCTGCGCCTTAACAATACACTGAATCTATAAGCTCCAGGCCTATCAGTATTCTCTTATTGGTTCTGAGGGAGCACATTTCATAAAATCTGTCCCATTCATGTGCATTGTTGGCTCTGCCCTGATCGTGCGCCGTGCGGTATCAGTACATTTCCGCGTTTGCGTCTCTCCGTTTAAGTGCAGAGGTCTGGTAGTATTATTGATAAATCCTTATTGGTACCCATCCCTAGACAAAATAGTTCATTATTCTGCTAAAATAGGCCATAATAATGTTTGTTTTGTTCAAACGTGTGCGTCCTCCTGCTGCGCTGCGATTGGTCCGACTAACTTTGGCCGTCGTTAACTGCAGTGTGAGTCTCCCCAGATGAATTCTCCAAATTTTGTGAAAATCACAAATATTTTGAGAAACCATCTGGTAAAGCCGTGTTAAGAGCAACCTGGAGGAGAACCACAGTAAAGGAGAGATTTACAAACAGGTTATAAATGTGATCAGGACTGACGAGTTTAAGTCTGTCGAATCCACTAATCAGGGCATATTCTCCTGGTATGACATGTTATGGATTGACCATGAGCTCACAAAGAGCTGTGATGTACTGCAGTACTTGTTTGGTTCTGTGTCTTGCCCAAAAGAACAACAGCTCTTTCTGATGAAGAAGCATGTGGGCTGGGATAAGCTTGTTGAAATGACAGTCCAAATGTCACGTGAAAGCTGAAAGCAGTGACTGTGGATTAGGACAGAGTCACTTTACAGTGACCTCCAGTAAAGTGATTATTCTTACTTTTAAAGGCGAACTTTCTATATTTAGGCTGCGAACCTAAAAGAACAATACAGTACCAAAATAGATAACCTTTTAGATCTCGATCTCACAAGAAAGCGAACATTTACCACGACATTACGCAACATGTTAATTACGTATGATCAGCACAAGTTCATGGCTGTCTTGCGTAATTATGATACGCATCACAGTCCCCATTCATTTCTATGGTGGTTGTTAAGACAAGTTCTTATTTATGAATATTCACAAAATCCTAATTCTAATCTTAACCTGCCCTAAGCCTCAGACCTAAACTTACACATTTTAGTAACTTGATGCCTAAACTTACCAGTTTCACCTGAAAAAAAAACGTCCCCTACGTGGCTTCAACCAAAACTCGTCCTAATTTGACGCTGTGAAATCTTTACACTTTTTCATATCGTGCTAAATGTACAGCGTAATATAAGTACTAAAAACAGCTGTGAACTCGTGCTCAGAATACGCTGTTTTTAGGTGTTTGTGTCGTGGTAAATGTACGCCCTCTAGTGAGACTGTGTTAGGGGCTGAAACACTGCTGGTTCGGACTCTCAAACCAATCGAGCTGCTGCAAGGCCAGATGGTTTATCTCGAGTTTGTGACTTCACAAATAACAGATAAACAATCTGGCTGGCCAGGTTATGTGTATCCACAATCTTGTTCTTTCGGTCATTACCCAAAGCTCATGACCATAGGTGAGGGTTGGAAACGTAGACTGACCGTAAGTGGAGAGTCTCGGTCCAATACAGCAACCTCATCACTGCTGACACTTCACTGATCCACCTGTCTGTCTCAAGCTCCATCCTTCTCTCATTGTGAAGAAAACCCTGAGAAAAACTTCTCCATTGGAGGAAGTGTGCCTTCCTGCTGAAACTGCTGCCTCTGTGACACGACCCAATCTCGGATGACGTGAATAAAGATGGATGGATGGATGGAGATTAACCAAAAATATGTTCAAATCAGCCCCTTTCCGAAAGAAGAAGACATGAAAACCACTCTGATGCAACAACAGGGAGAATGTGCAAGAAATCTTCAACATAATATGGCTTGACAGACTTCATGTCCATCAATAATATAAACGTACAGTAAGATCTTATGCGTCTTAAAGTTATGTGTCTGATCTATTTTGGTGCGACCTGGTTGACTTCAGTACTTAGACATGTCGCTCCTATAGACTTCATAACACTGTCAATTATTCAACATACAAAAACCACTCCCATGTACTTTAACTGCATGTATTTTTAATCCTGGCTCTTTCTACATGTGAAACTCTTGGGCGATTTCACTGTTTTATCAACATTTCAAGTGCAGCCAGAGCCTTTCAAACGCGGCTTCATGAATGTTTGAGGTGGAGAGCAGACAGGAGCAACTTCAAATCAATATCACTTATGAATTCTGCATCTGCGGCGGGATATTGGGCAAAGTTTGAGCAAGTTTTAAAGTGCTCTGTGGTGTAACTTTACAGGTCGTATACTTGAAAATGGCAAAAACAAACTTTATGATACAGGTGAGAATTGTGAAAAGACTAGTTTCTTAGAACTAAATAGAAGTGGTCCAAAACAAGTAAAGTAATTTTTTGTGATACTTTGTGAGCTGTAGTTAGTCATGTCTCTGTAGCTTGCAGACAATGCTTTTAACTGGCACCATGAGCATGTCCCAACACATCACAGAAAGCCAGGTAGGGACATTTTCTTCAGTTTTAACAGGTAAGGCTTAAACTTACTAAAATAAGTTTATGGCTGGGACTTGGGGTTGGACCTTGGATGCCCCCTAATACTGAGGACCTGGATCTTTCTCAGTTGGATTCCTCCTCATCTTCGTCTCTTGAATTGGCCATCCTTGTTCTGCTCCTCTGACTTATGGTGCGTTCAGACTAAACCTGCGTCTTGAGCTTTCAAGCGTATTTGCAGCGCGTATTGGCGTCCGTTGACGCGCGTTTCTGCGTCTGAAAACGCGGTGTCTTTGCTCAAATCTGTGGCCGCCGCAGGAGTTGGGAAAATCCAACTTTAGAAGTGTTGGAAGTTGGCGTTAGCCAATCAGAGACTACACTTCTGTGACATGCTGCTGTTCTCCTCTCACATCAGGGGGACTGTTTACTGAAGTTTTTTTAATTACATTTTTAACGAAAGGTCGCTTGTTTCGTTTTTGTTTTTTTCAAAGACACAAGACATGATCTGGACTGACAATGCCTCACATGGATGTATTAAAAATGCTCAGTGCCGTGTTTAAACCCGCTGTACAACGGGAGAAGCTGAGGAGGACAGACACCAAAAGGACACTGCCCGGAGGAGGAGAAAGTTGTGCGATTGGGTAAGTTATGTTTTATAAATGCAACAAGCCTCTCTCCATCTCCTTCTCTCTCTCCAACACAGTCTCACTAGATGGTGTATTTTTACCACGACACAAAAACAGCGTATTTGGACTACGACTTCACAGCTATTTTTAGTACTTATGTTACGCCGTGCATTTAGCACGATATGAAAAAGAGTAAAAATGACACGAGATTTCACAGCGTCAAAAAAACACAAGTTTTAATTGAAGCCACGTGGGGACGTTTTCTTCAAGTGAAACGGGTAAGTTCAGGGATAAAGTTACTAAAATGTGTAAGATCAGGTCTGGGGCTTGGGGCAGGTTAAGATTAGAATCAGGATTTCATTAATATTCATAAATAAGAACACGTCTTAACAACCACCATTGAAATGAACTGGGACTGTGACACGTACTATAATTACACAGGACGGCCGTGAACTCGTGCTAATCATACCTAATTTACATATTGTGTAATGTCGTGGTAAATACGCTTTCTTGTGAGATCGGGCTCCTCTCTCTCTCAGTGATCTGTCTACGAGCAAAACAAAGCCTGCAATCAAGCGGGAGCTCAAAAAAAGCTCGTTGGGGCGTTAAAAGTGTATTTTTGTTCCCCAATGCCTTGACTCGCATTGCAGCGTTTTGAGCTTCAGCTTTTCACACAAATATACTGTCCGGTGTGAACGCAGCATTAAATTTCTTATTATATCAGGATCTGTGTCAGTCCTGGCCACATCTACAGCCTGTCTATACCTGGGATTGGACCTGTCCTTCACTGTGGTTCTCCTTAAGATTTATACTTTCTTGCGATATCGGGTTGCATGTCCACATTATTCTGATATCTGCACTGGTTGCCCAAAAACAGTCCCACAAGAAAGCATACATTTACCACGACACAAAAACAGCGTATTATGAGCACAATTTCACATCTTTTCTGCGTACTTATGTTACGCCGTACATTTAGCACGATATGAATAAGCCTAAAAAAGTTTTAGTTGAAGCCACGTGGGGACGTTTTCTTCAGGTGAAACGAGTAAGTTTAGGCATCATATTACTAAAATGTGCAATATTATGTCTGGGGCTTGGATAGGTTAAGAATAGTATTAGGATTTTGTTAATATTCACAAATAAGAACGCATTTACTGTATACAAAAACCTTAGAAATGTGCTCTCTCGAAGATTTCAGGTCAGTTACTAAACCCACAGTTCTAGTCAAGATTCAAAAGAACAAATATACCGGAGAAAGCATGAAAGTTGAAAACTAACGCTTATCCCGCTTTCCATGTTGGGAATATTTAACTACTAGTTCATGTGTGTCTAGTCTTTGCTCTTCACATGTTGTTCCATTTTTGCCTGCCGAGAAAAGTCTATGGACAAGAGATGCTCTGGGACAATTATCCGTCTGCCTGTTTAAATTAGACAACCCTGCTCTGCATTTTAGACCATAAACAGCTTTTAATTTTCCAATATCATTGTTAAGTATTGACCAATGACCGCTTCATTGTTTGATTTTCTAACATTTCTTTTTGCTAAATCTTGTAAAGTCCTGTGTTGTTGTGATTTTGGCTCAAATTGACTTCTGGAGAAAACAAATTACATTACAGAGAGAAGCTCTATTAAATTATACTATTGCTGCTTTGCGTAAACATCTTTTAACTTATTGGTATAGCACAAACAAACAAAGTGTATGTTGGGGTGACGTGAGGATAAACGGTCGCAGAAAAACAACTTTGGGCTATTGTGCGTCACTTGTCAACATAAATAATAGTATCGGACTATCTTTGGCTCGATGCGTTTTCCGTTCACAAAGCCCACAGATACATATAGAGTTCTTTGATTTAGTGCCAGTACTTTTGAGAGCATCCTTTGGTCTCTCGAACACACTGTCCTTGGTTGTCCTCAGATGGACCAAAAAACCCGCCAAAAGCCCTAAAGTGACCCCACCAAACCTCAGTCTGCAGCAGAGTGAAGACCGGAGGCACTGCACTCTCGCTCCTGCTGCAGTTTCATGCTGAGGTTTTATGAGCCGCATTGTGTAACGTTTTAGTCAAATAATGGACTTGGGCAGGGCAAAATTAAATCATCAGTTCATCTCTAACAAACTGATTTTGTGCTCAATTAGTAATTTCTCTTTTTGAGCTATTGGTTTGCTCAAATACATTTGAAAAAAAGACAATTATAATAAGCTCAAAAGCAATAGAAGAATAGACAGTAAACATGATTTGTGCTAAAATTGAAATTGTGAATTGGCTCTAAGAAAATAGTTTTGTGATACTAAAGGGTCTTTCACACCAAGCCGAGGGTCGCCCGTCTGAACCAGTTTGGCAACTTTTGCCGACAGGCGGCTCATGTGTGTTTGGTGTAAATGGGGTTGTCGGGGGTCAGAGGAGCGCGGAGCAAGTCGTGGAGGCGGGTTTTTGAAGACTTGCAAGTAAAGTCGGTGTCGCCAGTTGCCGCAAATGCAGCTGTTTGATTGGCCCGTGGCCACAGGAGAACCAGTGAATCAGTGCGCAGGAATATAGTGCGGAAAACCAAAAACAGTATTTAGCCGAGCATGGATTGTTGTTATTTACACGGGGTCAAACGGGACGTAACTACGAAGGAGAATGGCTACTATTTGGATCGAGGAAAACACGGGGGAGTTACGGGGACCGCAGTACGAAGGCTGGACTGTGGAGGGAAATACGAGTTGATCTTAATCTGTGAGGTAAGATTTGAAACATCTATTTGCCGTCAAAGTTTGACAACTACTACTTGCGTGCAACTTATGTTTCGTCATTTTCGTCAAGCGTTACATCACGCGCATGCTCACTCGGCATTTGTTTGGCGACTGTTGGCTGTTTGGATCGTGTTTGTCTGAATGTTCTTTCACATCGGTGCGCCCCATAGAGACGTGAACAGACCCTGCGTTGCTCCTCCTATCGACAGCGACTGGGGGTTGTGTTGGTGTGAAATACCCTTAAACTATTGCCATCTCCCTAAAATTCATTTTTTTATGTCCTATATACACAGAGTCTCATCTTGCATGCTTCTGTAGAGATCTGGTTCTTTTTGCTGTACAATGTCACAGTATGGCATGAAACTGACACATATTGATAAACAATGTCACAAGCACATACTGTATCTGTGGGGCCCATATGGGTTCAATGTGGACTGGTGGTTGGGCCCCATCTGGGCTGCAGGCAGTGTCAGTCAATTTTGGCTACATGGTGGAGAAAAGGGTGGGCTTTACGTGGACTTTAGCTAAAACCTCCATGTGCACCCAGGTTCTTCCATGTGGGACCACACCAGCTCGGTCAATTGTGGGTCTCCAATGGGTCCACCTGAGGATGTAATACACTCAAGCTACAATAATGAAGAGGCCAGGAATAGCAAATGTCTTTATGCATTCTATATCTTTTCTTAAATCAGTTACTGTATCACCAGTTGGTCACAGGCCACAGCTTTTGTGATTAAGCCACTGAGGCCAATCTACAACAGGAAAAATAAAATACTGTATTAGATAAAAAACCTGTCAGAACACACCACTGTCAAATATTGCAGATATGGAATTTTCTTAGCTTTGTAATTTAAAATAGATGCATAAGTGCCTGAATTTTAGGGCCCTAGGTGCACTTAGCAAGCTCATAGTCCCACTCAGAGCTGTGGGCTCCATCACACGAGGGTAAGTAAGTAAGCTTGATATGTATAGCGCATTTTACAGACACAGAGTCACAAGGCACTTCACAGTGAGATGAACCTCTATCCTCTCCACTCAGTGGTAGTAAGCTGCCCTGGGACAGCTCAGCAGAGGCGATTCGCCTAAACACCTGGCGCCTCAACCTCTGACAACCACCAAGTGTTCCTAACATGCATGTTATTGGTTGCCCGGAGGAAACCACCCAGGGTCTTCGAATGGAAATGTCCTGGGCGCTAAACTGTGGAACTCTCTGGGCCTGAGCTAAAGCTGAACCTGGACTGGGGTAGTTTTAAAGAGAACACAAATATGTGTGTGTTATTATTGTATTGTATGCTATGTAATGCAATGTATAAGACATTGTTGATGTAAATTTGTTGTAAAAGCCCTTCTACGGCATTGCAAACTAGCCAAGGATATAAATGTTGTAGTTTGCTACATACCTAACATGCGTACTTGTCCCTATCAAATAAAATAAAAAAAATATATGATTTAAATGTGATTAATTAAGTTTTTAATCAAAATGAATACATTTTAGGAGATTTTTATGACCTTTGAGAGAAAAACGAAGACCACACTGCAGCCTAAAACTGGAAGAATTTTGTATTGAATCTAGTTTAAAAATAATAAGTTGATAGACTTGTCTTGTACTGTAATAAAAACTAGACATAACTAAGCACTCACATTGCACCAAATTTAAACACATGGTCAGCTGACATTTGGCATCCACCATGAATTTTAAATATTGGTTCATTTAACTAGTTCCTCATATGGAAGGACTGAAACGGTACAGACGGTCCACACTTTTGAGGCATAAACTGGAACGAGCCAAGCCTCAGCCTGAAATAGCCGTGCATATAGATTGACTGTGACATTTCCCACTTTATTTTTACAAGAGTATTTGCCTAGCATGAAAACATTTCCACAATAACTTTTGCTACACATTACAGTCAAAATGTAGTTTAAAGAGTCCACCTGAAACTACCTCTGGTCATCCTTCCCCTGCCGTTACTGATCTGGATATAAACAGGACTGAAAACAACACAGAAAGATGCTGTTCTCCAGTTGATTTAAGGCCATGACGACCAAACACAGCTCGTCCACATCGGTACAAATGTGTCATAGCAGTGTCCCTTTGGTTCTGCCTTGTCACGGTGTTTCTGTGTCGGGTACATCCTCTTTCACACTCTCTCGTCTCCTCTCTGTCGGACTGTGGACCCCTGTGGAGCCTGGATCTTTGGCCAGGGCCCGAGCAGCGCCTCCTGGGGTGAGGACTGACAGCACTGGGGGTAAGGCGGGGAACACAGAGGGGCTTAGGGGAGAGTTTGGTTCAGTTTGTCCTCGGAGCATTTGAGGATAACACAGGCAGAGTAGAACAATAATTACAATGTTTCCACAAACATTTTCAATGAGATTCAGAAAACTTTATTGATGCCAGTAGTTAACTTGCAGCTATACTCAATGCAGTTCACATATATTTGCATACTAGTGCACAATAATTCTAAAACAGAAATATCGGAGACCACTACCATTCAAATTCAACAACATAAATGCAGAGGACAAAAGTTACATGGAGAAACCATTAGCAGGTGCCTCTGTCTTCATTGTACTTACTTGTGCGGCAATAAAGGGATTTCCGGTCACCGTCAGTTTCCTGTGCATGCTCTAAGCCAGGGGTGCCCAAACTTTTTTCCTTGGAGGGCCAAAATTTGCAGATTTTTTTCTTCGTGGGCCAAAATGTATTGCATTGAAGAGTGCCGAGGGCCAAACATAATTTTGTTCGGCATTTAAAATAACATTTTGAGAAGAGATGAAGATTAAAATATCTTTTATTAACACGTTTTAGGGGATTGAACATGAATTTTGTCATTTGACAATCTTTTCAACACAAAATTGAATCAAACAGTTAGTCCTAACAAACCTGAACAACCCTTCGCGGGCCAAATTGAACCATCTGGTGGGCCGAATTTGGCCCCCGGGCCCACTTTGGGCACTCCTGCTCTAGGCAGAAAGAGCAGCTCTACGTCTGATTAACTGGGGAAACGTCTTTGAATAAAACAAAACGGGACGAGAGCAGCTTTTTCGATCAGGTATGAACAAGTTTGACAGACGTCTGTCTCCTGAAGCTTGAGACACTGTTTTTCTTGACGTTTTTTCACAACCCTGAAGAGGTGACTTTTAAGGGTCGTAGGTCGAATTTCATTCACAAATGTTGATTTAGCAGCAGAACTTTTGTTTTCTCACAGATAAACTCTTGTAGTTAGCTGACAACAATGTTTTTTTGACTTGTTTCCACTGTTTATGTTTATGAGCAATGGTTGTTTCTGCATAACAGGTGTGCGCGCATCGCAGGGATAAACAAAAAATCCCTCTTTATTTATTTTTCTGGATTCATTTCCAGTGGCAGTGGTGGACCTTTTCTATTTTAATATTATTTAGCCTGTTCATTTGTTAGGACCAACCCTCGACCTGCCATACTCTGAAAGTCATTCCAACAGTTTGAAAAAGACTTGGTTGAGAGTTGAAACATCTAAAACGCTGTCCACATGCCTAATTTGAAGCCTTTTTCTACTATTCTCTGTAATCAATCATTTTGGATCTCAGCAGGGACGACTCGTCATTAAGGCACTGGCGCGACGCACCTTCAACAATAAGGTTAAAAATGAGCAAGATGTGTAGCTAAAGTGGATCTGATAAAAACCTGATTAAAATGCCTTAAAACACCCTTGTCGAATAGGAAGAGATTATTTTCAGCTGCTGGTGCATAGTCCCGCCTCTTGATACAATTTCAGGCTAGCTTATAATCACACCTGACGCTTCCATTGAATTTTACGTAAGGATGTTTCAGCCTAAACAATGCAAACTAACAGGACCTGTGGGTGCTGCACCTCACGCTCTGCTGTCACGTACATGTGCGTGGCGACGCAAGGCACCTTCACGTCAATCAAAACAGTTAAGAGACGGCACGACTAGTGACCCAACTCAGAATATTCGTCACTCAAAATAATACATAATTCTGTATTTTTGCCAAGTTGAACACAGAGTTGTATAATTTCTGTTTTTATTTTCAATTACGTCAAACATGTCCATGTTTACTGTGGCTGTCATGATGGTTTTAATGTCTTACAAAATAACAAATAGATGTGTTATTATAAATATGAAGCTTATGCATTTTATTGGTCTGGATCTTAAGTTTATAGTTTTATTGACTTAAGTTGGCCACAGGTCAATAGTGGATTTATATTATTTTGATTGATTTGACAATATAATATAATTTGAGGGCAGTGGGCTTTGATAACTGACCATAACATCTACAGAGAAAATATTCAGGAGCTGCTACTGGATCTCAGTATGTTCAGTGTATTGCCCTTCCAGTCTTTTGTCTCTCTCACCTCGTTGGATCCACCTGAAAAGCTGACGTGGAAAGCTTTTCTTTTCATGTAAAAATAGTCCTTCAGTCAGTGCTTGACGTGTGTATATATCCTGGCTTCTTGTGCGGCTGTAACCCTGTCCGTCTCCGGCCCGTTGTGGGAGACTTAAGAGTTCCCTGGACGAGAATCAGAGTAAGCAGAAGATCTACGGTTCTCCTGGGTCTTACTACAATCTGCCCGTGCACCAGCCATTGTTTTCTCTGCAGCAATCCAACTCTGTGAAAGCTGCAAATCAACCAGAGGACGACCCGAGCCAAATCCAGTCAAGAGCCATTTGGAAATGTCTAACCCAACGCCAGAGCAGAGCTGGAAAATGGAACTGAGAGATGGGACCAAGTCACTGTTTAGTAAGTCTCTTCAAGTCCTTGCTTCAAATCCGAGTCAGGCCACAAGAGAGACAAGTCCAAGTCAAGTCCAAAGTCCAAGAGAGACAAGTCCAAGTCAAGTCCAAAGTCCCAGAGAGACAAGTCCAAGTCAAGTCCCAAGTCAAACAGAGACAAATCCAAGTCAAAGAGAAACAAGTCCAAGTCAAGTTTCAAGTCAAAGAGAGACAAGTCCAAGTCAAGTCTCAAGTCAAAGAAAGGCAAGTCCTAAGTCAAAGAGAGACAAGTCCAAGTCAAGTCCAAGTCAAAGAGAGACAAGTCCAAGTCGTATGCTTTTAGATTCAAGTTTTTTCAAGTCAAATAACCAAATACTTCTAGTATTTTTACAATTTCATTGAGATAAACTATCTAATTTAAGATAAATTTCTGGTCACAAAAAGGAGCGAGGGTGAAAAATCAATTGCATATTTTCCATTGAAATAGAAAGTTAAAACATTAGTTTTGGGCATTCTTCATCTATTTATATAATTTTTTGTCATTGCCTGCGCCCCTAGGATATTGTGCCGTTTAAGGGTGCACTAGGTTTATGTAATTGTGCTGTCCTCAAGCCCGTGTGCAGAAAGTTCTCTGACCCGCACTCACACCTGCACAACCGAACCGTCATCCTCTAGCATCGTTTGTTTACATGTCACGCAGAAGCTTGATTACTAATGCTGTAGCGGTCAAAAATAAGTCCTGCGGGCCGTTATATCTTTGATTTAATGAGGAAGACCTGAGTTTTGGCTGTGATGCGCACTCCTCTGTCAGGCTTTGGATTAAAAACTGACTTTGTCTACAGTCAAATTTCTCTCTGGTCATGATGCTAATTCAAGGTAGGCGCATTTACACAGAGTTTGGTGCTTTCTTTTTGTGAAACATCTGCGCTCACAGTGGCTTGTACACTTAAGTCGTTCGTGTACGTGAGTAAGCTTGCTGAGCTTTGGCCAACCTCCTCAAACTGCGCCAGAGTTAGATCCGTGCCGAGTCTGAGTGCGGTTCGTTTGCACTCACACTGGACAAAAGAATCGCGCCTTAGGGGCCATCCGGGCTTGGGCACGATTCGGTTGTGCCAGTGTGAGTACACCCTCATTTGCAAGTTTACCACATAGAAATGGCAACAATAACTGACACATGATGTTTATGCTCTACTGCCTGGAAGACAAAAGAACCAATAAATAGAGATCGGCTATATCAAAGAACAAAACTCAATCATGAGATGCTAGTTTATTGTATCTAAAGGAACAAGATTTCCCCGGAAACAAGCAGGAGGCTCGTCTCTGACACAAAAGAGTCTATTTTAGGAAAATTTTTATATTGTTTTGAGCTAAAAACATCCAAGTAAAAAACTGACTACAGCAGGGGTTTCAAACTCAAAATCCTTATGCCTTATGTTCTATAAGATGTTAAACAACACATAAAGCCTATAATATCAACTACACGTCCTCATTCATTGCTTTAAATTGTGTTGTATTATCTTGTCCCCCATTTTGAACAAACTGCATTCATTTATATTTACCGCTTCTGTTTCTTCAATTCAATTCACCTTTATTAACATTGTCACAGGTACAATGACATTTTTTTTTCTGTGAGTACCTTTTTGGTCCTGTATTTGTACTTCTTTGACTTAAATAACACATTTGGATACCTTTTCCAGCGCCGAGCCAGAGTTTATACGAGAACTGATCAAAACTCCGGCCACTGCTCCAAAAATGTGTGGAAAGTCGGTCCATTTGCATACTCCCACTGCGAGCCTGTTACATTAATCCTTCTGACTTCTCTTTTATTGTAATTCGTCATAAATCCAAGAACATATATCAAGTAATGAGGGACTGGAGCTTGGAAAAGATCAGAGAGGCTTGTGTTTGTTGAAGGCAGCGGTGGAACAAAAAGTGCTGAGTCTGAATTATGACTCATTTAGTGGAAAGATGTTGTAAAAGATGCCATAAAACAGACAAAATCAAATCACAATGGGGCTCGATAAATAATGTTTTACAGCGGCTGTAAAAGTGTCTTTTCACATTGTCCTTATTTTTGGTGGAGAGTTTTGTCACAGAGAATCAACCACATGGACAAGTGCTTTGGGCCTTTTCTGACATCATGACTCTGCAGTAGTAGTACACAAATACTGCAGTTATGAAACAACAACTGCAGTTGTTTTATCAACTCACAAATAAAGCCTTCTGCAGACTACAGGAGTTTTGGTCCAATTGTAAGCCTCATATGTGCCCCTCTACAAGTTTGGAGAGGTGGATTTTCTTAAGAGTAGGGCTGGGCAATATAGATAAAATTGAATATCCTGATATTTTTATTGGCATATCTCGATTATGATATTCTGACAATATAATGCAATTTTTTAAAAGTGTTTTCTTTTTGGCAGACAGGAGCGTTGTTTTTTTTTATCTGCTTGCACAGGGTTGTGTAACTAGTTAACATGCTGGTGTTCTGTCGAGATGAGACTCCCGTCGAGATGGAACCCCCTCTAGCTTTTGGGACTGTGCGTGATGTACCAAGCCACAATAGTTTACAATTAATTAGGCTAAGTTTAAGCATAATTCGAAGGCTAAGTTTAGGAATGGGGATTGGGTGAGGCTTAGCAAAAGTCATCTGAAATAAAAATAAATATTTTTTTTCTAGCACTAACTTTAAACAAGGTGGTCCAATCTTGACAGAACACTGGAATTCCGATAACGAACAAGACTCCGGCATGCTAACTACTTATGCAGCCCCGTGCAAGCAGGTAAAGAAGTGGTGCTCAACCCATTGATCGCGATCTACTGGTCGATCTCCGAGGCAAAGGAAGTCGATCCCAAAGCCCTGTCTGTCTATGTAAACTTTAACTTTAGTTAACAAGGGTGAATTACACCCTCAATCTACAAGGGCAATGTGCACAAACTAAATACGGATTACAAGCACAATTTGCGAGTATGCGGCAGCAGGAATCTCCACTGTCGGCTCACTGGAGCGTACTACGCTACTCATGCAACAACTCTTGTTGTTGCAAGAGTGACAATTTATTTTCAAAATACTGTGCTACCATTTAGCAGATTTATAACTTACATTTTAAAATCTTGTAACCTGGCCAACTGTGTCACAAAACACTTACAAAAAAAAAAATAAGAAAATGAATTTCTTTGCAAGATATTATGCCATGTCTTCAAATCTATTAGTTGGAGTTTAAATAACAAATGTATGGATGCTCCAAACTGAATTTCGTTTGACAATGACAATAAATATTGGCATCTGAGACAAGGATTATTTGAGACATCAAATATATATTGATCGACAAGTCGACTAAAAGTATTTATCTGACCAAATATCTGACCTAAACTCACTCACAAGAATACAAGCTCAGTGGGTGTTTTTAAACCATATTTGTAAAGAAAATGCAGTGTCACTGCGACTCTGCTAGGACTATTTGTCAGGACAAAAAAGTTATTCAGTGCACTCCCTCACTGCGTAAATAGTTTATTTATTTGTTTTTATTCTGGGCAGATATGGTTGAAATAAATCAAGCAGTCCAGTCAGAGCCATGCCAAAAGCCTTTATAGTCCACATCTTTTAACAGCCTCTTCAGTCTGGTAAAAGCAGGACCATCCGGAGCTCCTTTAAAACGTTATAGACCCTAAACTCAGCAGGGACGCCGCCCGGTGACATCATCACGTTAGCGCCCGCGGCTAACCCGAAAGCTAACGTACAACTGGAGTGTTCTCAGTGTGGTTTAGCCTGTGGTTTGATGAGTCCTGGTCCGCGCTGTAAAACCAAAGGCTAATGTGGCGTTGACTGATAATTGACTTTGTGGCAGCAGCGATGGTAAGAACAGATGTGGACAGAAAACGGCGAAAAGATGAACAAGTTATTTTAGTTCTCAACACAGAGGCACAGTCATAAAAAGTAAATAAAGTACTTACCGTTTATACTGTATGTCGCCCTAGTACTGAATATTCACTTACAGTAAGAGTCTCATTTAAATGTGTTTGCTCATGTGCTAAACAGCTTAAGATACTAAAATAGGAAACAAACCTGACGCAAACAGACACTTAAGTTCTTTTGCAGAACTCTTGAGTATGACTGTGAATAACACATTTTGCATCGACTAATCCCTCTGCTCACTACAGGAGTTTGACCTGTTTTTAGGCCCAATGTTTCCTTCAACAAGTTCAGGAAGAAGAGCAGAACAAAACAGAAAGATTTATTGTCATTGTCACCGAATACAACGAAATTACGTTTGGAGTGAGCCCTCGGGCCGCTGCACATTTTGCGCGCCGCCACTCGCTCTTCCAAACATAAAACGCAAGGAAAACATTCTTCATTCTGTTCAATGAAGAAGTGGTCCGAGTAACTATTCTTCCTACAGAGTATTTGTTACTTCACTGTCCGATTGTATCATCATAAGATGTTGAGTGAGGACCTTTTCAACAACTAAACGCCGTCTGACTTCGCTGCCTTACGTCAGCTCTTAAAATGTAGAAAATAGCCAGCCAGCTTTGTGCATGTAACTGTAATACTGTATCTGTGACACTGTCTGATGCTGCTGGGGTAAAATGGATAGCGTGAGTGACTTTGGTTTGAACAGACGACTGGAGCACAAATTCAACAAAAAAAGTAACTAGTAAAACACACATACACACTTTATATTTGTCTGACCCTTGCTTTCATTGCGAAACACATGATATTATCTCTTTGAAAATATAAAGCACTAATTCTAAATGTATTTTTTCAATTTTATGCAAAAGTGCAGGTTCACACTGTGGGGCTCTAACTCTAATTCTTGGGACAGCAGACACACACTTTATGGACTGAGCTAAAACTCCAGACAATTACATAGTATTTCAGTGACTATATACAGTATGTATCTAGGCGTGTGCATAGAATTACATGTATTATGGACAATGACAGTGCAGAAGAACGTGGACATAGAAGTTTACTAAGTTTTTTTTTTCCTTTGTGGAGCACAGTGTTTGATTAAAATAACTTACAAACTCTGAAGCCTGATCATGGTAACCCTCTGACACCCAGATATTTTAGGTCACACCTGTACCCATTGTGTCTCAACTCACGAAAAATGTCAAATTATTCAATTTTCAACCCAGAAGCTTAGGTTGAGATAGTATTTCATGATCTCACATTATTTAATGTCTGTATTACACCAGGCTGAAAAAGTGAGTTTATAATGGAAGTCAATGGGGCACAAACGGTTCTTTTAGGGCTACGTGTAGGCAAAACATGTAGCCAAGAAGTGGGCGGGGCTAGGTGAGGTCTGAAGTGGCATTTTTTATTTTGATCAAAAATAACATTACCTGGAAAGTTTCATGGCTCTAACCCCAAGACAACCCTTTTTTTTAACAATGAAAAAAAAAACAAAAAAAACGGCAAAATGTACACAAACGGTCCCCATAGGTGTCAGAGGGTTAAAGCTGTAGCTCTGGCCACTCTGATTCACTCTCTTCTCATATATTATTGTTTAGACGCTTTGTCTACACCACTTTGGTTCTTATCAATGACTTTTCATTGCATGATTGTCTAACATTTCAGCTTGCTAAATTAACAATGTTGTGAAACACAGACTGTTGTTTTTGGGCTCTATAGAAATAAAATGACACTGTGAACAATAATTGAATGGTATTAACGAACACAATACACGTTTAAAGGTGTAATTTTGGACGATACACCGATTTTGCGCTGCATCGTCCATGTGATTCGCTGCCCCTTTGAAGAGGTTGGGATTAAAATAAGTTATACTTTTGCGTCGTCTCTCTCTCACAAGAAGACCCTTTCTGAACTTGTAAACTGATATTTGTATAGCTTATATACAAAACTTCCATTTTGAATTGTGCTTACGCAGTATCATAAGCAACTGGTGACTTATGTTTACATGTCTGTTTTTTTGCATGTTTTACATATTTGAAATAAACAAATCATCAATCAATCAATCAATAAAAATCACTTATTTTATCAGCTTTCCATCCGATATTACTGGCCTCAAGAACACTATGTGAACAGAAAACTGGGACAGGGGAAGCACAAAATGCAAATCTTCGGAGAGCACCACCTTACAGTAGCAGAGCAAATATCATAAGGAAGATCAAAGAGAAACAGTGTGAATGCTGTGAGATTCTCCCGCGAAGCCGTTCGGTGAGGGTCACATTCACCGCGGCCAAAAGGTCACGCGGAGGAAAAAATAACACCTTTTCATGTCTCTGCTGAAAACATCTCGTATTTTAAACAAACTCTTACCTCTCCTTTTGCGACTCTCACGTGTATTATTCTTCCTGTTAACACTCGGCATTGTAGCGCGTTGACTCTGCTCCTCCAACGCTCAAAAGAACCCTCAAGTACACCTCGTCATTTCTCCTCTTTGTGCTTCCAAATCAATCCCGAGAAATCTATATCGGATGAAAAGCGCCTCGCAAACTTTGAAGGCTGTTTCTTTTCTCTCTCTTTTTTGTGTACAAGAGAAAGAGGATACACAACAAACCCATCCAGCGTGCTACAATTAGCCGTCAGATGAGGTTAGCCGTCTCGGAGATTGACCCAACAATAACCCGGCGTGTTTTCGTTAGCTTTTGTCGCGTGGTGGGGGTTGGATTTGACTCGGAAAAACGGCCTCGGACTTAATGTTTACAGTGGTGAAATTGCTGTTGTCAGGGGCACATCCACAGCGTCTCAAACGTCCATTGAATTGAACGGCCGCTAAACGCAGCGCGGCGAGAAGAGGCGTGGCCCGGCCTATTAAAATGTGCGCTGAAATCGATAGGCGGCCTAATGGGAGCTGTTAGGACAAATTATTACGTGGCTATTATGTGGTGGACATTGTTGAGCCGTAAACTGTTATTACGGACGAGGCAAAAGTACTGTGTTTTACGCTTTGGGGAAGTGAAAGAGGGAGAGAGAGAGAGAGAGAGGGAGGGAGAGAGGGGGGGGGGGGGGGGGGCAAAGGAGTGAAGTGTGATTGTAAGGGAAGGAAAGAGTGTGAAAGGTGGNTTGGCAGGGCAAAATTAAATCATCAGTTCATCTCTAACAAACTGATTTTGTGCTCAATTAGTAATTTCTCTTTTTGAGCTATTGGTTTGCTCAAATACATTTGAAAAAAGACAATTATAATAAGCTCAAAAGCAATAGAAGAATAGACAGTAAACATGATTTGTGCTAAAATTGAAATTGTGAATTGGCTCTAAGAAAATAGTTTTGTGATACTAAAGGGTCTTTCACACCAAGCCGAGGGTCGCCCGTCTGAACCAGTTTGGCAACTTTTGCCGACAGGCGGCTCATGTGTGTTTGGTGTAAATGGGGTTGTCGGGGGTCAGAGGAGCGCGGAGCAAGTCGTGGAGGCGGGTTTTTGAAGACTTGCAAGTAAAGTCGGTGTCGCAGTTGCCGCAAATGCAGCTGTTTGATTGGCCCGTGGCCACAGGAGAACCAGTGAATCAGTGCGCAGGAATATAGTGCGGAAAACCAAAAACAGTATTTAGCCGAGCATGGATTGTTGTTATTTACACGGGGTCAAACGGGACGTAACTACGAAGGAGAATGGCTACTATTTGGATCGAGGAAAACACGGGGGAGTTACGGGGACCGCAGTACGAAGGCTGGACTGTGGAGGGAAATACGAGTTGATCTTAATCTGTGAGGTAAGATTTGAAACATCTATTTGCCGTCAAAGTTTGACAACTACTACTTGCGTGCAACTTATGTTTCGTCATTTTCGTCAAGCGTTACATCACGCGCATGCTCACTCGGCATTTGTTTGGCGACTGTTGGCTGTTTGGATCGTGTTTGTCTGAATGTTCTTTCACATCGGTGCGCCCCATAGAGACGTGAACAGACCCTGCGTTGCTCCTCCTATCGACAGCGACTGGGGGTTGTGTTGGTGTGAAATACCCTTAAACTATTGCCATCTCCCTAAAATTCATTTTTTTATGTCCTATATACACAGAGTCTCATCTTGCATGCTTCTGTAGAGATCTGGTTCTTTTTGCTGTACAATGTCACAGTATGGCATGAAACTGACACATATTGATAAACAATGTCACAAGCACATACTGTATCTGTGGGGCCCATATGGGTTCAATGTGGACTGGTGGTTGGGCCCCATCTGGGCTGCAGGCAGTGTCAGTCAATTTTGGCTACATGGTGGAGAAAAGGGTGGGCTTTACGTGGACTTTAGCTAAAACCTCCATGTGCACCCAGGTTCTTCCATGTGGGACCACACCAGCTCGGTCAATTGTGGGTCTCCAATGGGTCACCTGAGGATGTAATACACTCAAGCTACAATAATGAAGAGGCCAGGAATAGCAAATGTCTTTATGCATTCTATATCTTTTCTTAAATCAGTTACTGTATCACCAGTTGGTCACAGGCCACAGCTTTTGTGATTAAGCCACTGAGGCCAATCTACAACAGGAAAAATAAAATACTGTATTAGATAAAAAACCTGTCAGAACACACCACTGTCAAATATTGCAGATATGGAATTTTCTTAGCTTTGTAATTTAAAATAGATGCATAAGTGCCTGAATTTTAGGGCCCTAGGTGCACTTAGCAAGCTCATAGTCCCACTCAGAGCTGTGGGCTCCATCACACGAGGGTAAGTAAGTAAGCTTGATATGTATAGCGCATTTTACAGACACAGAGTCACAAGGCACTTCACAGTGAGATGAACCTCTATCCTCTCCACTCAGTGGTAGTAAGCTGCCCTGGGACAGCTCAGCAGAGGCGATTCGCCTAAACACCTGGCGCCTCAACCTCTGACAACCACCAAGTGTTCCTAACATGCATGTTATTGGTTGCCCGGAGGAAACCACCCAGGGTCTTCGAATGGAAATGTCCTGGGCGCTAAACTGTGGAACTCTCTGGGCCTGAGCTAAAGCTGAACCTGGACTGGGGTAGTTTTAAAGAGAACACAAATATGTGTGTGTTATTATTGTATTGTATGCTATGTAATGCAATGTATAAGACATTGTTGATGTAAATTTGTTGTAAAAGCCCTTCTACGGCATTGCAAACTAGCCAAGGATATAAATGTTGTAGTTTGCTACATACCTAACATGCGTACTTGTCCCTATCAAATAAAATAAAAAAAATATATGATTTAAATGTGATTAATTAAGTTTTTAATCAAAATGAATACATTTTAGGAGATTTTTATGACCTTTGAGAGAAAAACGAAGACCACACTGCAGCCTAAAACTGGAAGAATTTTGTATTGAATCTAGTTTAAAAATAATAAGTTGATAGACTTGTCTTGTACTGTAATAAAAACTAGACATAACTAAGCACTCACATTGCACCCAAATAAACACATGGTCAGCTGACATTTGGCATCCACATGAATTTTAAATATTGGTTCATTTAACTAGTTCCTCATATGGAAGGACTGAAACGGTACAGACGGTCCACACTTTTGAGGCATAAACTGGAACGAGCAAGCCTCAGCCTGAAATAGCCGTGCATATAGATGACTGTGACATTCCCACTTTATTTTACAAGAGTATTTGCCTAGCATGAAAACATTTCCACAATAACTTTTGCTACACATTACAGTCAAAATGTAGTTTAAAGAGTCCACCTGAAACTACCTCTGGTCATCCTCCCTGCCGTACTGATCTGGATATAAACAGGACTGAAAACAACACAGAAAGATGCTGTCTCCAGTTGATTTAAGGCCATGACGACCAAACACAGCTCGTCCACATCGGTACAAATGTGTCATAGCAGTGTCCCTTTGGTTCTGCCTGTCACGGTGTTTCTGTGTCGGGTACATCCTCTTCACACTCTCTCGTCTCCTCTCTGTCGGACTGTGGACCCCTTGGAGCTGGATCTTTGGCCAGGGCCGAGCAGCGCCTCCTGGGGTGAGGACTGACAGCACTGGGTAAGGCGGGGAACACAGAGGGGCTTAGGGGAGAGTTTGGTTCAGTTTGTCCTCGGAGCATTTGAGGATAACACAGGCAGAGTAGAACAATAATTACAATGTTTCCACAAACATTTTCAATGAGATTCAGAAAACTTTATTGATGCCAGTAGTTAACTTGCAGCTATACTCAATGCAGTTCACATATATTTGCATACTAGTGCACAATAATTCTAAACAGAAATATCGGAGACCACTACCATTCAAATTCAACAACATAAATGCAGAGGACAAAAGTTACATGGAGAAACCATTAGCAGGTGCCTCTGTCTTCATTGTACTTACTTGTGCGGCAATAAAGGGATTTCCGGTCACCGTCAGTTTCCTGTGCATGCTCTAAGCCAGGGGTGCCCAAACTTTTTTCCTTGGAGGGCCAAAATTTGCAGATTTTTTTCTTCGTGGGCCAAAATGTATTGCATTGAAGAGTGCCGAGGGCCAAACATAATTTTGTTCGGCATTTAAAATAACATTTTGAGAAGAGATGAAGATTAAAATATCTTTTATTAACACGTTTTAGGGGATTGAACATGAATTTTGTCATTTGACAATCTTTTCAACACAAAATTGAATCAAACAGTTAGTCCTAACAAACCTGAACAACCCTTCGCGGGCCAAATTGAACCATCTGGTGGGCCGAATTTGGCCCCCGGGCCCCACTTTGGGCACTCCTGCTCTAGGCAGAAAGAGCAGCTCTACGTCTGATTAACTGGGGAAACGTCTTTGAATAAAACAAAACGGGACGAGAGCAGCTTTTTCGATCAGGTATGAACAAGTTTGACAGACGTCTGTCTCCTGAAGCTTGAGACACTGTTTTTCTTGACGTTTTTTCACAACCCTGAAGAGGTGACTTTTAGGGTCGTAGGTCGAATTTCATTCACAAATGTTGATTTAGCAGCAGAACTTTTGTTTTCTCACAGATAAACTCTTGTAGTTAGCTGACAACAATGTTTTTTTGACTTGTTTCCACTGTTTATGTTTATGAGCAATGGTTGTTTCTGCATAACAGGTGTGCGCGCATCGCAGGGATAAACAAAAAATCCCTCTTTATTTTATTTTTCTGGATTCATTTCCAGTGGCAGTGGTGGACCTTTTCTATTTAATATTATTTAGCCTGTTCATTTGTTAGGACCAACCCTCGACCTGCCATACTCTGAAAGTCATTCCAACAGTTTGAAAAAGACTTGGTTGAGAGTTGAAACATCTAAAACGCTGTCCACATGCCTAATTTGAAGCCTTTTTCTACTATTCTCTGTAATCAATCATTTTGGATCTCAGCAGGGACGACTCGTCATTAAGGCACTGGCGCGACGCACCTTCAACAATAAGGTTAAAAATGAGCAAGATGTGTAGCTAAAGTGGATCTGATAAAAACCTGATTAAAATGCCTTAAAACACCCTTGTCGAATAGGAAGAGATTATTTTCAGCTGCTGGTGCATAGTCCCGCCTCTTGATACAATTTCAGGCTAGCTTATAATCACACCTGACGCTTCCATTGAATTTTACGTAAGGATGTTTCAGCCTAAACAATGCAAACTAACAGGACCTGTGGGTGCTGCACCTCACGCTCTGCTGTCACGTACATGTGCGTGGCGACGCAAGGCACCTTCACGTCAATCAAAACAGTTAAGAGACGGCACGACTAGTGACCCAACTCAGAATATTCGTCACTCAAAATAATACATAATTCTGTATTTTTGCCAAGTTGAACACAGAGTTGTATAATTTCTGTTTTTATTTTCAATTACGTCAAACATGTCCATGTTTACTGTGGCTGTCATGATGGTTTTAATGTCTTACAAAAATAACAAATAGATGTGTTATTATAAATATGAAGCTTATGCATTTTATTGGTCTGGATCTTAAGTTTATAGTTTTATTGACTTAAGTTGGCCACAGGTCAATAGTGGATTTATATTATTTTGATTGATTTGACAATATAATATAATTTGAGGGCAGTGGGCTTTGATAACTGACCATAACATCTACAGAGAAAATATTCAGGAGCTGCTACTGGATCTCAGTATGTTCAGTGTATTGCCCTTCCAGTCTTTTGTCTCTCTCACCTCGTTGGATCCACCTGAAAAGCTGACGTGGAAAGCTTTTCTTTTTCATGTAAAAATAGTCCTTCAGTCAGTGCTTGACGTGTGTATATATCCTGGCTTCTTGTGCGGCTGTAACCCTGTCCGTCTCCGGCCCGTTGTGGGAGACTTAAGAGTTCCCTGGACGAGAATCAGAGTAAGCAGAAGATCTACGGTTCTCCTGGGTCTTACTACAATCTGCCCGTGCACCAGCCATTGTTTTCTCTGCAGCAATCCAACTCTGTGAAAGCTGCAAATCAACCAGAGGACGACCCGAGCCAAATCCAGTCAAGAGCCATTTGGAAATGTCTAACCCAACGCCAGAGCAGAGCTGGAAAATGGAACTGAGAGATGGGACCAAGTCACTGTTTAGTAAGTCTCTTCAAGTCCTTGCTTCAAATCCGAGTCAGGCCACAAGAGAGACAAGTCCAAGTCAAGTCCAAAGTCCAAGAGAGACAAGTCCAAGTCAAGTCCAAAGTCCCAGAGAGACAAGTCCAAGTCAAGTCCCAAGTCAAACAGAGACAAATCCAAGTCAAAGAGAACAAGTCCAAGTCAAGTTTCAAGTCAAAGAGAGACAAGTCCAAGTCAAGTCTCAAGTCAAAGAAAGGCAAGTCCTAAGTCAAAGAGAGACAAGTCCAAGTCAAGTCCCAAGTCAAAGAGAGACAAGTCCAAGTCGTATGCTTTTAGATTCAAGTTTTTTCAAGTCAAATAACCAAATACTTCTAGTATTTTTACAATTTCATTGAGATAAACTATCTAATTTAAGATAAATTTCTGGTCACAAAAAGGAGCGAGGGTGAAAAATCAATTGCATATTTTCCATTGAAATAGAAAGTTAAAACATTAGTTTTGGCATTCTTCATCTATTTATATAATTTTTTGTCATTGCCTGCGCCCCCTAGGATATTGTGCCGTTTAAGGGTGCACTAGGTTTATGTAATTGTGCTGTCCTCAAGCCCGTGTGCAGAAAGTTCTCTGACCCGCACTCACACCTGCACAACCGAACCGCATCCTCTAGCATCGTTTGTTTACATGTCACGCAGAAGCTTGATTACTAATGCTGTAGCGGTCAAAAATAAGTCCTGCGGGCCGTTATATCTTTGATTTAATGAGGAAGACCTGAGTTTTGGCTGTGATGCGCACTCCTCTGTCAGGCTTTGGATTAAAAACTGACTTTGTCTACAGTCAAATTTCTCTCTGGTCATGATGCTAATTCAAGGTAGGCGCATTTACACAGAGTTTGGTGCTTTCTTTTTGTGAAACATCTGCGCTCACAGTGGGCTTGTACACTTAAGTCGTTCGTGTACGTGAGTAAGCTTGCTGAGCTTTGGCCAACCTCCTCAAACTGCGCCAGAGTTAGATCCGTGCCGAGTCTGAGTGCGGTTCGTTTGCACTCACACTGGACAAAAGAATCGCGCCTTAGGGCCATCCGGGCTTGGGCACGATTCGGTTGTGCCAGTGGAGTACACCCTCATTTGCAAGTTTACCACATAGAAATGGCAACAATAACTGACACATGATGTTTATGCTCTACTGCCTGGAAGACAAAAGAACCAATAAATAGAGATCGGCTATATCAAAGAACAAAACTCAATCATGAGATGCTAGTTTATTGTATCTAAAGGAACAAGATTCCCCGGAAACAAGCAGGAGGCTCGTCTCTGACACAAAAGAGTCTATTTTAGGAAAATTTTTATATTGTTTTGAGCTAAAAACATCCAAGTAAAAAACTGACTACAGCAGGGGTTTCAAACTCAAAATCCTTATGCCTTATGTTCTATAAGATTGTTAAACAACACATAAAGCCTATATATCAACTACACGTCCTCATTCATTGCTTTAAATTGTGTTGTATTATCTTGTCCCCCATTTTGAACAAACTGCATTTCATTTATATTTACCGCTTCTGTTTCTTCAATTCAATTCACCTTTATTAACATTGTCACAGGTACAATGACATTTTTTTTTCTGTGAGTACCTTTTGGTCCTGTATTTGTACTTCTTTGACTTAAATAACACATTTGGATACCTTTTCCAGCGCCGAGCCAGAGTTTATACGAGAACTGATCAAAACTCCGGCCACTGCTCCAAAAATGTGTGGAAAGTCGGTCCATTTGCATACTCCCACTGCGAGCCTGTTACATTAATCCTTCTGACTTCTCTTTTATTGTAATTCGTCATAAATCCAAGAACATATATCAAGTAATGAGGGACTGGAGCTTGGAAAAGATCAGAGAGGCTTGTGTTTGTTGAAGGCAGCGGTGGAACAAAAGTGCTGAGTCTGAATTATGACTCATTTAGTGGAAAGATGTTGTAAAAGATGCCATAAAACAGACAAAATCAAATCACAATGGGGGCTCGATAAATAATGTTTTACAGCGGCTGTAAAAGTGTCTTTTCACATTGTCCTTATTTTTGGTGGAGAGTTTTGTCACAGAGAATCAACCACATGGACAAGTGCTTTGGGCCTTTTCTGACATCACTGACTCTGCAGTAGTAGTACACAAATACTGCAGTTATGAAACAACAACTGCAGTTGTTTTATCAACTCACAAATAAAGCCTTCTGCAGACTACAGGAGTTTTGGTCCAATTGTAAGCCTCATATGTGCCCCTCTACAAGTTTGGAGAGGTGGATTTTCTTAAGAGTAGGGCTGGCAATATAGATAAAATTGAATATCCTGATATTTTTATTGGCATATCTCGATTATGATATTCTGACAATATAATGCAATTTTTTAAAAAGTGTTTTCTTTTTGGCAGACAGGAGCGTTGTTTTTTTTTATCTGCTTGCACAGGGTTGTGTAACTAGTTAACATGCTGGTGTTCTGTCGAGATGAGACTCCCGTCGAGATGGAACCCCCTCTAGCTTTTGGGACTGTGCGTGATGTACCAAGCCACAATAGTTTACAATTAATTAGGCTAAGTTTAAGCATAATTCGAAGGCTAAGTTTAGGAATGGGGATTGGGTGAGGCTTAGCAAAAGTCATCTGAAATAAAAATAAATATTTTTTTTTTCTAGCACTAACTTTAAACAAGGTGGTCCAATCTTGACAGAACACTGGAATTCCGATAACGAACAAGACTCCGGCATGCTAACTACTTATGCAGCCCCGTGCAAGCAGGTAAAGAAGTGGTGCTCAACCCATTGATCGCGATCTACTGGTCGATCTCCGAGGCAAAGGAAGTCGATCCCAAAGCCCTGTCTGTCTATGTAAACTTTAACTTTAGTTAACAAGGGTGAATTACACCCTCAATCTACAAGGGCAATGTGCACAAACTAAATACGGATTACAAGCACAATTTGCGAGTATGCGGCAGCAGGAATCTCCACTGTCGGCTCACTGGAGCGTACTACGCTACTCATGCAACAACTCTTGTTGTTGCAAGAGTGACAATTTATTTTCAAAATACTGTGCTACCATTTAGCAGATTTATAACTTACATTTTAAAATCTTGTAACCTGGCCAACTGTGTCACAAAACACTTACAAAAAAAAAAGATAAGAAAATGAATTTCTTTGCAAGATATTATGCCATGTCTTCAAATCTATTAGTTGGAGTTTAAATAACAAATGTATGGATGCTCCAAACTGAATTTCGTTTTGACAATGACAATAAATATTTGGCATCTGAGACAAGGATTATTTGAGACATCAAATATATATTGATCGACAAGTCGACTAAAAGTATTTATCTGACCAAATATCTGACCTAAACTTCACTCACAAGAATACAAGCTCAGTGGGTTGTTTTTAAACCACTATTTGTAAAGAAAATGCAGTGTCACTGCGACTCTGCTAGGACTATTTGTCAGGACAAAAAAAGTTATTCAGTGCACTCCCTCACTGCGTAAATAGTTTATTTATTTGTTTTTATTCTGGGCAGATATGGTTGAAATAAATCAAGCAGTCCAGTCAGAGCCATGCCCAAAAGCCTTTATAGTCCACATCTTTTACAGCCTCTTCAGTCTGGTAAAAGCAGGACCATCCGGAGCTCCTTTAAAACGTTATAGACCCTAAACTCAGCAGGACGCCGCCCGGTGACATCATCACGTTAGCGCCCGCGGCTAACCCGAAAGCTAACGTACAACTGGAGTGTTCTCAGTGTGGTTTAGCCTGTGGTTTGATGAGTCCTGGTCCGCGCTGTAAAACCAAAGGCTAATGTGGCGTTGACTGATAATTGACTTTGTGGCAGCAGCGATGGTAAGAACAGATGTGGACAGAAAACGGCGAAAAGATGAACAAGTTATTTTAGTTCTCAACACAGAGGCACAGTCATAAAAAAGTAAATAAAGTACTTACCGTTTATACTGTATGTCGCCCTAGTACTGAATATTCACTTACAGTAAGAGTCTCATTTAAATGTGTTTGCTCATGTGCTAAACAGCTTAAGATACTAAAATAGGAACAAAAACCTGACGCAAACAGACACTTAAGTTCTTTTGCAGAACTCTTGAGTATGACTGTGAATAACACATTTTGCATCGACTAAATCCCTCTGCTCACTACAGGAGTTTTGACCTGTTTTTAGGCCCAATGTTTCCTTCAACAAGTTCAGGAAGAAGAGCAGAACAAAACAGAAAGATTTATTGTCATTGTCACCGAATACAACGAAATTACGTTTGGAGTGAGCCCTCGGGCCGCTGCACATTTTGCGCGCCGCCACTCGCTCTTCCAAACATAAAACGCAAGGAAAACATTCTTCATTCTGTTCAATGAAGAAGTGGTCCGAGTAACTATTCTTCCTACAGAGTATTTGTTACTTCACTGTCCGATTGTATCATCATAAGATGTTGAGTGAGGACCTTTTCAACAACTAAACGCCGTCTGACTTCGCTGCCTTACGTCAGCTCTTAAAATGTAGAAAATAGCCAGCCAGCTTTGTGCATGTAACTGTAATACTGTATCTGTGACACTGTCTGATGCTGCTGGGGTAAAATGGATAGCGTGAGTGACTTTGGTTTGAACAGACGACTGGAGCACAAATTCAACAAAAAAAGTAACTAGTAAAACACACATACACACTTTATATTTGTCTGACCCTTGCTTTCATTGCGAAACACATGATATTATCTCTTTGAAAATATAAAGCACTAATTCTAAATGTATTTTTTCAATTTTATGCAAAAGTGCAGGTTCACACTGTGGGGCTCTAACTCTAATTCTTGGGACAGCAGACACACACTTTATGGACTGAGCTAAAACTCCAGACAATTACATAGTATTTCAGTGACTATATACAGTATGTATCTAGGCGTGTGCATAGAATTACATGTATTATGGACAATGACAGTGCAGAAGAACGTGGACATAGAAGTTTACTAAGTTTTTTTTTTCCTTTGTGGAGGCACAGTGTTTGATTAAAATAACTTACAAACTCTGAAGCCTGATCATGGTAACCCTCTGACACCCAGATATTTTAGGTCACACCTGTACCCATTGTGTCTCAACTCACGAAAAATGTCAAATTATTCAATTTTCAACCCAGAAGCTTAGGTTGAGATAGTATTTCATGATCTCACATTATTTAATGTCTGTATTACACCAGGCTGAAAAAGTGAGTTTATAATGGAAGTCAATGGGGCACAAACGGTTCTTTTAGGGCTACGTGTAGGCAAAACATGTAGCCAAGAAGTGGGCGGGGCTAGGTGAGGTCTGAAGGTGGCATTTTTTATTTTGATCAAAAATAACATTACCTGGAAAGTTTCATGGCTCTAACCCCAAGACAACCCTTTTTTTTAACAATGAAAAAAAAAACAAAAAAAACGGCAAAATGTACACAAACGGTCCCCATAGGTGTCAGAGGGTTAAAGCTGTAGCTCTGGCCACTCTGATTCACTCTCTTCTCATATATTATTGTTTAGACGCTTTGTCTACACCACTTTGGTTCTTATCAATGACTTTTTCATTGCATGATTGTCTAACATTTCAGCTTGCTAAATTAACAATGTTGTGAAATCACAGACTGTTGTTTTTGGGCTCTATAGAAATAAAATGACACTGTGAACAATAATTGAATGGTATTAACGAACACAATACACGTTTAAAGGTGTAATTTTGGACGATACACCGATTTTGCGCTGCATCGTCCATGTGATTCGCTGCCCCGCTTTGCCCGCGCCTCAACGCATCTCCAAGTAGGTTTAGCACTGAAACCGCACCGTAACACAGAATCCCCTCTCTCGTGTTGTCAAAAAGCTCCAAATGGGGGGCCCTAAAGACACTGTACACACAACGGACACTGTTTCCTGGAGTTTAAACATGTACATTAACACAATTGCAGTGTTACAAGATATTATCATTTGTCAAATCTTAAGGTCTGTGTCATTTATGCAATATACAGACACAAAAAACAATGTTCTTTCAAATTTCCTCCTATGGATGAACTTTGCTCTTTCACATGTTTAATAAACCAAGTGTCGCGCACAGGCAGAGTCATGTTCTGCACAAATATGGTCACACGTCGTCTCTAACGCTCACACGGACCTGAGTGCAGCTGAAGTTCTGTGTCTCTACGGTTTTACAGCCGGAGTGATTCTGTCCTGCTGTAAACAGACACATCTGCACCCAGAGAGAAACTGTCAGCGCTCTGGTAAAAGATTCAACATACGAGACACTTCAGCGCACTGACGGACGCGCAGAACAAGCCTCGCAGGACAAAGGTTTGCGAGCTGAGAAGATTTGACCCTCTGAGTGCTACGAGAGGAACTGCACAAGGGTTATTTGATTGGACGAGCTGTCAAACAAACTAAAAAAGAGCTGGTGAAGATGTAATGAAAATAAACAAAAGAGAAACAACACGTGGATCAAATTTTGTTTGTAAAAGGCCACAGGAGAGTTGTGTTTTCAGTCAGAAGTCGATGTGGTGTTGAGGAGAACTGAAAAACTTAAGTCTGCACTGTATCTAAGACATACAGTGTTTGCTTTTTTTTGAGAAATTTTATGTCTAGATCTAATTTTTGCCTCGGTTACCTGCAGCTTTTGCAGGGGAATTGTCAAAATCCAAAATATGCCAAATCTAGAGTCATTCAGATCTCAGCTGTCAACACCAGCTTTACCAATCCTTATATTTACCACACAAAAAAAAATGAAATAGTGTTTTTCTTTTGTTTAGAGAAAGCTCTCACTTCTGATCAGAACCTGTTAGTCATCAGAAGCTAAAACTACAGAGATACTGCTTCACAAAGACTCCAGACTTTTGCTTGTGCTTCTAAGGATCAGAAACTATTTTAGTGTGAAATGTAGACAATTTTAGTCAGGGCGAAAAGGTCAGAATGGGATGGGGTTTAACCCATTTCACACACATGAAGCGCACACACGTAGAGCTTGTTCTGGCTCATGCAGACAGAAAAACTGGTTTCCAACATTTGTGTGGACATGTGCTACGCTTCGACGTGGTCATGTGCACATTTTAAATCTGCAAAGGTGTTAATTGATTAGCCCTTTTACAAGAGATTTACCTGAAACAGTCTGGCTGAGAGCTTATGGGATGTGGAACATGTTTTTGGCTCCAAAATGTGTCTAAAGTCTTTGACTGTGCTCCATGTCCTGTGATTCACATCATAGACTTGAGGCTTATGTTCAGCAGGCAGCAGCTGGTTCTGTCTCTTCCATCACTGTGCACATTTACCTGCTGCAGCTGTGTGAACCAGGCCCCTCTCTCTCTTTCTCTCTCTCTCTGTACTTCTCTGTCTCTCTCTCTCAAACCACGGAAGTCATCGGCCCAAAAGTCATGCGGCCCACCACCAGGAAGCGTTGACCAGAGTTGTCAAAACTTTTTTTTTTCTTTTACGGAGGGACGCTTTTTGGAAAAATACAGTATATAGAGCAGAGGGTCAAGTGAATTCCTTAAAGTTTGAAAGGCATCTGGACCTCCATGAGGAGGACCCTCACTTGACTTACCTCCATCCAGAGGACTGTAAAGCCCGGATGTTCACCCATATTATGTTTACGATACCATGATACAGTAAGTGGCGCTACATTGCGTTTAAAACATTAGTAGCGACCCGCCAATAATGTTGAAGAAATCAAAGAGGAGCCCAGGTGCTTGTGTCGCTGTGCATTAACAAACCATAGCTTTCATGTAACAAACATGAAACAAGACGCCGGAGGGACAAACGAGCTGGTTGGATCAGTGGCTGAGTGGATAGTGCGATGGTTCTCAATATTAAGTTCTCAGGTTCAATACCCGCATCCCTCCAGGCTACAATAAGAGGAAGTTCTTTGATAAAAATATTTGAGTGCTACAGGACAAGTGAGCTGGTCGCAATAGTAATGAGTAATTTACTGTTGCCAAATAGGAATAAGTGTTCATATTTTTAATCTTAACCTTTACCCAAACCTTTTTCCTAGCCTTACCCATTACCCGTCCCAAGGCCTGTTAATGCAAATGTTAGTGCAAACCACTTTAAATAAAGGAATAAACATTAATTTTTATGGCAAACATTGTGAAGACAGAATTGTTTAAATTCAGGGCCACATCATTTGTCATTAGTGTGAATTTTGACCTATACTTAGATGGTGATTCTCAAGGATTAGTTGTGAAAATATTAGTCATGATTACTGGACAAAAGACAATTATAAACCTCATCAAAACAACTGAACTGGAGGAAAACAAACTAAATGTTTAGTTAAATCTTAAATAGAATCAAGTTCAGTATATTTTACTAAAAAACTAGTCATACGCACATCACGTTACACTTTGAGCACTTGGTCTTTATTATAATAGAGACATAATAGTAGACATTTATTTATACAGACTGTGACACAAATTCTAAGAAATACTTATTAAGTGTTCAAGCCTTGTCATGCCAGCCTTTGTAAACACAGTCAGTTTCAGTTCACAACCATAACAAAACGTCATGCTTTAGTGACACACAAGTCTCACCTATTTACATCTGTCTGTCTCTTCTCACTGCGCCGCATTCCTCCGCTAAAAATAAACCCTGGGACTCCGAGAAGACACTGGAAACTCGTCCCGCGACCGAAATAGAACACGGAAAACATGCCGTGTTTATTGGAATACGCCGCTTCGCCTTGGCATGGCGTCGGACAAGATTTTGAATGAGAACAGACACAGAATGTTCAAAGAGGACCAGGAAATGTCTGTGGTTTATTTGTCCATCGCGTTGGAGCTGGAAAAAGGGTTGACTCACTCTCCTTCGCTGTAAATGGAGCTTGAAGGGCCCAATATAGAAAAGATGAGCGCGAGGTATTCTGCGTTTTAGTTCAAATTTCCATTGTCAGAGCTGTCAGAGCCTGTCCGGAGCTGAAACAGAGGGATGTGTTTGGGATTTACAGTGGTTAGGTTCACATTTGTGCCCAAAACTTGAGGTTTAGTTGCAGCTTTGAAAAGTGCACAGAATTGTGTGGTTTTAAGGTTAAGTTTAGGGTACACTTTATGTAACCTCGCTTGTCACGTTGAATATTTGCAGTATTGGAGAATCTAGAGCCCAATGTATGGTTGCAAAACAATTTTCTAGATTGACATTGGTGGGTTGCAAGCACCTCTATGCACAGATTATTGCAGAAGTGCACAACCAGTCGATCGTAGTGTGAAAACGAGTCGATTCCAGAGACAATACCGTGACCTGTCTGACTTATATTGGCTTTTATTTACACATAGAAAAAACTTGCAGGACGCAGAATGCACATGAGTTCTACCCCGACCTAGAGTCATTATATAAGTTGTGGTTTTGCTATTGTTTTGTCTTTAAAATTGTGACTTGCTGCACCAAAGACATTAGGAGCCAACACGGTATCGCAAGAAAAACGCTTATTTTACATAAGGTTTCATTTGCAGGTTTCTGTGAATGGTTGACTCACAAAGAATGCCCTTGAAATTAAAACCACGGCAGCAACGAACGACCAAGCCTTTGAAAAAGCCCCAAAACAAGCGACCTTTCGTTAAGAAAGTTATTAAAAGACTTCAGTTAACAGTCGTCCTTTCCCCTTGATGTGAGAGGAGAACAACATGTCACAGGAGTGGAGTCTCTGATTGGCTGACGCCTGACGTATGAAGATGGATTTTTCCAACTCCTGCGTTTGCCACAGATTTGAGCTTCCACTTCGCAAGACATTGCGTTTTAAGAGGCATAAAGGCGCGTCAACAAACGCCCCAGGCGCCTTGCCTGACCAGTCAGCCTGTTTGAATGCATAAGGGTCTGAAACCGTAGAGAGAGCCAACGATTTGGTCATCCAAAGTTAGGACGATCCAATCACAAATGCCCCCCGGAAGAATTTTTGTGTTTTCTGTGATTGGTTGACTTCGCACTCGAAAAGGCCGCCCTCGAAAATGAACCCCGGCGCTCTGATCCCAGACCCTTACGTCTTTGTAAAGTGTCTGTCAAAGTGTGTAGGGACTGGCTGGTCAGGCAACCAGATGCCATTTTGCACTGCAAATGCGCTTGCACGCTCAAGACGCGAGTTTACATTGACATCATAATGCCAAATCTTCACATCATTGTAAAGTTGGCAAAGTATGTTGGCATTGGCTGGTCAGGCAACCAATCACATACATAGTCCCATGACATTTTGTTTTTTTGGACAACTTTGATTGATAGTGTGTATAAGTAAATTCAGAGTGATACATTCTTCGATGCCTCTGAATTAACATGTCATTGGTACTTAGATTTTTAACCAGTGCATGCATATGTTGCATCAGCGGGCAAAGTGACTTCACCCATATTGTCTTTACTATTCATTTCTGACTGCAATCACAGCCTAAGAACATCATTTTACAGACAACAAAATGAAACTGTAGTAGATTACCCAAGCACAGCTAATCAAATCACTTAAATAATGAGATTTTAATACATTTAAACACAGAGGTCAGACTTACTCACAAACATCTGCCCAAACAGAAGCCCGCAGCAGTAAAACGTCTCTATCTTTAACGTCTGAGTGTAAATCTTGTTTTAGGTTGTTCAGCTGTTGTGGATTACTTCTGCTCGGCTCTGATGGATGTGGTTCCTCTGACACACTGAGGGTCCACCTGGCTCTGCTTTGCCCACGCTTTGAGCTTCGTTTTGGGACATTAAGCTGATTTATTGTCCGAAATGCCACACTTGAAAATGGTACACAAGCGAGTTTAAACGGTGGAAGGAAATGAACGAGCTGCTGTTTTACAAAGGCCACAAGTGTATTTTTAGCTAATTTTGAAACTACATACACAGTGTTTTTTTGCTGGAACCATATCTAATCTGCTCTGATCACACTGAAGTGTATTTACACTAGAATAAGTTAAGTTAATCAATTAGCACAACTACTTGATTATGTCAATAATAGTCAACTAATTTTGTAATCAATTGTAACTATGCACAAGCTCTAAGATGTGTCCTGATGAGAAGTTTTAACACAAAGACAGAACACTCCAAAATTACACTAGAAACACAGTGTATTCAAATTAACTGATCTTTTTTTTTTTTTTTCCTATAGAGTCCAAAAACAACCGTTGTCTGTCACTTCACAACATTTAGCAAATAGAAATTCGCATACAGTGAAGGAGTCTTTGATCAGTACCAAACAGAATCAGATTGCCCAACAGCAAACAGAATACTTGTCCCAGACCATCCTCTGTCCTAAGACCCTCCTCAGCAGGGAGAAAAAAAAAGATTTTTAAATTAAATATGTGGCACGGTGGCAGAGCAGATGGCACTTTGGCCTCACAGCAAGAAAGTTGTGGGTTTGACTCCTGCACGGCCCGGGCCTTTCTGTGTGCAGTTTGCATGTTTCTGTCTGGGTGGTTTCCTCCGGTTTCACCACCAAACAATAACATGCAGGTTAAGGAACGCTTGGTGTTGGTCGGAGGTTGAGGCGCCAGGTGTTTAGGCGAATTGCCTCTGCTGAGCTGCTCCAGAGCTGCTGCTGTCACTGAGGGAGGGGGGTTACTGTGTGAAATACTTTAGAAGACATCTGTCTGTGTAAATGTGCTATATAAATCATTCATTCATTCATATTTGAATATGCGGCTGTTAAATAATAATAAATAAAAAAAAAAAACTGCAATAAACCTCACAGGTTGAGTCATCTCTGACTCTAAAAAGTCTAAGCTTCAACAGCACTATTCAACACAATGCATATGCACAGGACAGGTCAGAATAAATATAACAGACTCACCAGCACAGTCTATGAGAGAAAGGACATAATACTTCGGTAAATAATTTTTGCCTCAGTCCTAAAGCAGCAGCAGCGTGTCCCCTTCTCCCTGCTCACAGCAGACTGTATGCAAATGAGCCTGTGGCTTTAAGTTTTGTTTCTTTAGATTTAAATGGTGTAAACAGTGATGCGAAAATACATTTACTGAAGGCGATGCGGGACTAAAACCCGAGTTTATAAAGTTTGTTTTATGCAGAAAAATGTATAGTGTGTCTAAAGTCTGAGGCAGTAAAACTTTTTCTTCATTAAAAACTCATCTTTCACAGATCATATATTGTCATAAATGTTCATAAATCTTCAGAGCGGTCTGTGCAGTGCATTGTGGGATGTCTCCTAGCTCCTTACCTCTATAGGTTAGCATCAGAGGTTCCATAGGAACTCGTAACTTCACTATCCAGACAGTTCTTATCAAAGCGTGTGGTGACGCACATGACCACACACAATGAAAAGAACTGTCTGAAGCTTGGCTCAATGAGCTAAGGGGCCAATTTGTACAATTCGGATGCAGCAAGGGTCAAAACTGCCATAGTTGGAGTATATTCTCTAACATGCATGTTTAGGTTGGTGAGAGAAACCAGAGTGACCAGATTGAACCCAGGAGGAAACATACAGACTCTACACAGTAAAGCGCAGAGCTGAGCAGGAGTCAAACCTGCAACCTTCCTGCTGTGAGTCGAGAGTACTAACAACTCTGCCACTGTAACGTTTGAAAAATTACACTTTAGATGATTTCTCAAAAGCCTTTTACAATATGCAAATGTCTTTTATTGCAATCAGATAATCTTGCAGCCCTGCCCAAATGAATCACCTCACATGCAAAAAGCAAAAGAGAAAAATCCGTCCATAGTTAGAGGAAACAAATGAATGTGAGCTATTTTTATTAGTCAGCCTTTAGTGTGGAGCTGGGGCGTCTCTGGTCCTGATGTGCACCTCAGGGAGCTCCAGGCCTGAGCGAGAAGAGGCCCCAGCGTGACGTCAGACATCCCACAAACATGAGCTCACACACGGGCTGCTCAGTGCGGCGCTGGGCCCGAGGCGGAGGTCAGATCTGCTCTGGTTTAATCCTGATCATGTCAAAGTCAAAGCAGAGAAAACAAACACGGGCGGGATCCTCGTCCATGTGAATCAGACACAACTGTGATTCACTCTAGCCACAGGTAGAAAAAAAAACATGAACACTGAAAACTAATGTGACACATGAGCACATTTTTCTTGTTTGGAGTGATAATCCCTGTTGTAAATACGTATTATAGTTTTACAGCAGTTAAGTTGCAAAGTTACATGAGATATTCATTCATTTTTCATTCATTTTCTACCACTTAATCCCGTTAGGGGTCGCGGGTGACTGGAGCCTATCCCAGTGACTTTGGGCCTTAGGCGGGAGAACACCCTGGACAGTGGCCAACTCGTCGCAGGGTTAGACAGACAACCATTCACTCTCTCACTCACTCACTAAGGGAAATTTACAGTGATGCCCAATTAACCTAAACATGCATGTTTTTGGAGGTGGGAGGAAACCGGAGTACCCGAAGAAAACCCACGGTGACACGGGGAGAACATGCAAACTCCACCCAGAGAGATCGTGAGATGTTGATATGGTCCGACCCGGGAGTCGAACCCACGACCTCCTTATTGAGAAGCCAGAGCTCTAACCACTTGGCTACCGTGCACCCCTACATGAGATATGATTTGACAAATAAAAGTTCTTATAGTTATTAAAAGTTGTAAATCAGAATCCCTACTCATATGTCACCAAAAGCACCAAAATGTAAAGACAATTTACACACAACTGACAGTTTTCTCAACTCTTTCCAGTGGATCTCAACCTTCTTCCCTCAAACACAAGATGTGAGCTGCCCACAAAGTCTTTTAGTCGATGTGGTCTAAATTTGAAGCTGTAAGCCTAGATAAGTTCATCTGGTAGTCCAGCGAATAGGAATCTATTTACATTTAAAAGGTGTCAAACCTTGCTTAAAGTTGGAGTAATTAACTTTTTTAGTTGTTAATTTGTAAACTTTGTGTTTTCCACTAAAAAGTGTATCAGAAGTGCAGCACCAAGCATCAAGAGTGAAATGCGCTCCAGTTTAACGTTGATGTTTGTAAAAAGACATTTATTTAGCATCAGTGTAACAAAAGTGAATACATGTTAATATTATAAATGTGTCACAGGATTTATAAGGGGAAATTGTCAGATTCAAAACCTAAATCGTGTTTGTCAATCAACTACAACACTTTTAAGGTAACAATGTTGTATGTACAAATGTAACCATTTTTTCTCCTGCTGATCCGCAGGTTGAGAACCACTGGTTTAAGAAACAATTTAGCTAGAATGTTTCAAGCTAGATTTGTTAAAGCAACATTTCTGTATCATTTATTTTAAGTATAATGTGCAGGTGCATTAAAAAAGAATACTGCATCAGATTTAGCGTTATGTTAATTTGCTATAGTACTTGGCTGTGTCCAAACGTTCACACTCGTTCGCTATCCATCCAATCACTCCACAGTCCTGCCCTGTTCAGTGGATAACTCTGTGCACTACTTTCAGCTGACTGCGGGTCATGTGCTGATGTAACGATTGGTAAAAATCTGTTAAAAATACATTTTTGTAAAAATTATTTCACTTGACATGTACATGTTTATGGACTACTAATGATCAAACAACTTGGATCCCACATTAAACAGCAAACAAACTAGATAATTCAACTTTTAGAGCTCAAACTAACTAAGTTAAGGAGCTAACGTTAGCGTCTTTAAGGCTAATAACTTTCAGTAATGAGTGTTTTGTTTATTCTCTCAACTCAACAGTGAGCTTAAGCTCCTCTTTTATCATATTTCATTTATTCGTGTTGTTTCCAACAAAAAGACCTGACGCTGTCCGCTTTCTTTTCCTGATTTTTGCAAGGAATTGTGTCTATATTGACCTTTCTAGAGTCATTGATTCTCGATACTTTTCCAGATGCATTGTGTGAAATTAGTGGACTAGTTTTTGACCTACTGGATATTCAAACCCCACATGAATCAGTGGGAAGGCAGCTAAAATAAATATTGTTAAAGTTTGTTTCTGTGATGCAAAAAGTTAATGAGTCTAGTTCCCTGCAGAAGTTACCAGATTTTGAATGTTGAAAGCAAAATGTTCAGTGAAATCACCATGTTCACTATATTCCACTGAAAAATGTGGCCTAACCTGTCACACGCACTTTAAGCTTCAGGTAAACAGCTCTGGGTCCAGACCAAACTTCCTGAGAAGGATCTTTACGTCTGGGACAAACACAGACCTTTAGGCCCTGGTCTCAAGTGGCTCCTCACTCCAGCTGAAAGAGTTGAACAAACAGAACAAAGGAGCAGAGAGAGAGAGAAGATCAGGCTCAGACAGGAGGATGATGGATGGCCCTGCTGTGGGGCCCAAAGCTAAATACATCAGTCTGAAACATAAGGACCAGCGCTGTGTGGACCCACTCTGGAGCAGGCCACAGATCTGCTCTGGCTTTTAAGAACGGAACATACAAGTGTAAACTGTGGCAGGCTGGGATCTCTTTGCAGATGGGATATTTAGGTTATTTAGCCCACTTTTTGACAAACACGTAAATGATGGAGAAATGCACCAATGTACCCAAGTCCAAGACCTAGTAGAGACTGTCACTACTGACAACATGGTGAATACATCACCTTGATGGTCTTCTATATAAAATGACATTACTTACTTACTTACCTCTGGTCCACAGCGAAGCATTATCACGCACACACACATAGTTACACTTGAGTCGAAACTTTTGTCACAATATTTAAACAGAAATTTGCATATTTAAATCTGCAGAAGCTGATTTTTCAGTGTTAAATTAGAGTTGCATTGCTACGGAACAAAGAATAGCTAGAAGCTTATGGGGTGTAGAACATGTTCTGGTTCCAAACTGTGTCCAGACTCCATGTGCTATAAATGAGAAGGCACATTATTGATATGAGACAGTTCTACTGGCAGCAGCGGCACCACCTTCCCATCACTGCTCTCTCAGATGTTGCTTTTATGGCCCGTCTCTTTTTTTCTTATATTCTCTCTCTGAACCATGGAGAAGTCGTGTGGCCTACAAGAGATGTCCTGACTCTCCCATTTAGCCGAGAGTTGTTGGGGTTTCACCTCTTAACTCAAGGCAAATTTATTTGTAAAGCACAAATCATACGCAAAGCAAAGTGCTTTACAAGGCAGAACAAACACATCAAAACCACAAAACATTATTAAAAATGTATAATCTTCATAAGATTTACTTTAAAAGAAATAAAAAGTGCAGATAAAACCTTTTCAGTCAAATGCACAGACAAACAAACATGTTTTGAGCTTTAAACATTGTCACAGTCGAGGCTTTTACACCTTCAGGAAGACTGTTCCAGATCTTAGCTACATAAAACTGAAACACTGATCCCCCACGTTTAGGCCTGACTCTGGTCCGTGTTTAGTCCTGACTCTGGTCCACATTTAGTCCTGACTCTGGTCCGTGTTTAGTCCTGACTCTGGTCCGTGTTTAGTCCTGACTCTGGTCCACGTTTAGTCCTGACTCTGGTCCGTGTTTAGTCCTGACTCTGGTCTACGTTTAGTCCTGACTTTGGTCCACGTTTAGTCCTGACTCTGGTCCACGTTTAGTCCTGACTCTGGTCCGTGTTTAGTCCTGACTCTGGTCCACGTTTAGTCCTGACTCTGGTCCGTGTTTAGTCCTGACTCTGGTCTACGTTTAGTCCTGACTTTGGTCCACGTTTAGTCCTGACTCTGGTCCGTGTTTAGTTCTGACTCTGGTCCACGTTTAGTCCTGACTCTGGTCCACGTTTAGTCCTGACTCTGGTCCGTGTTTAGTCCTGACTCTGGTCCGTGTTTAGTCCTGACTCTGGTCCGTGTTTAGTCCTGACTCTGATCCACGTTTAGTCCTGACTCTGGTCTGTGTTTAGTCCTGACTCTGGTCCACGTTTAGTCCTGACTCTGGTCCATGTTTAGTCCTGACTCTGGTCTACGTTTAGTCCTGACTCTGGTCCACGTTTAGTCCTGACTCTGGTCCACGTTTAGTTCTGACTCTGGTCCACTTTTAGTCCTGAATCTGGCACCAGCAGGAGGCCGGTCCCTGAGGTTCTCAGATTCTGAGATGGTTCATGCAGCACTATCATGTAAGAGATGTACTTTGGTGCTGGTCCATGGAGAAACTTAAACACAAGCAGAGTCCATTCTCTCTGTGGAGGGAGGTGGACGATACGTGTCCACACCCAGACACTCTTCTTAGAATTATCCGCTTCTTTATGTGTTGCTCAGTCTCAATGCAAAGACAATAAGAGTTTTCCTGGAAGACGTGTGTGCTGTTCCGTTCTGTCTGCACACTGCCCGGGCCACATAAGGTTAGACATATGCTCCGGGCTGTGGCCTCAGGGGAACTGCACCTGCTTTTGCACAGGACAGAGACGAGACGGACAGACAATCATCAAAGGTTCATGCTGCATATACAATATTTGTGATGCACACTATTGTCATCTGTGTATCACAATAGTGTACTGTATATACGCTCAAGGTTAGAGTATTCTCAACCTGTTTCAGTCAACAGTTTCAGTTTGCACAGTAACCAAGTAGTCTTTTGTTTTCTGTCTTTACTTTGAGAATATAGACCTCAAACAAGGATTTGTCAGGCCAGCAAATATGGATTTACATGCATTTGAAGTGTTTCAATTCTTGGAATTTTCAAGGCAGGTTTCTTAAATGCTGAGAAACACTGACCTGGAGGCTATGAGAATGGGAACTTCTGACTAAAAAGGGTGTTTGTTCACCTGAAACTACCAAGAACCAAGAACACGCCTCTTCTCTTTCTTCACTGCTCTGAAAAGGCTTCAATTTCCACAAATTTAGAAGTTGTGGTCCATGCTTTTTATTTTTGTGTTCTTCTCGAGTTTCGGCTGTGCTTTGTTATGTGACAAATGCTAGTTTTCTGAAGGGGCCCACAACGTCCCACTGCACCTCATTATCGCTCAGACATACGCTGCGTCCAAGATGCTGTATGGTCACTTACAAGCGCTCACTCAGACATTTACAGAAGTCTATAATGAACTCGGAACATTTGCCTGGGTGCTCATACATTTAGGTGGGTGCTTGGGCTCTGGGCCACTAACGAGATTGGTGACTATACTTATGTGAAGATTCTGTGACATTCAGACTGCCCCATGGCCAAACATTACACTTTTCTATTAGTACCTGCTTGGCCCTACTTTATTCGACTCTACCCGGCATAGCCCCGCTCGTTTCTTGTGGCTCTGTCCAGCTGCATTTGTATCGTCATTTACCAAGATAAGACAAGTTTGGACCTCGGCGTTGGACCAGGGATTCAGTATTTTTGGTGTAATTTTGCTGTTTTTTTTGCTACAGTGGTTACGTAGAGGCTGTTCGGTGCTAGCTTAGCGGCGACTCGCGTTAGCGTATGGTAACAACAACAATCGAGTGGGGCTTGTGTGACGCAACATGCGACGTGCATCTGACGACAGGTTTAGTATCTACTTGCCTCGCTTTGACCCTGGGGTAAAGCAGGTACTAAAAAAGTGAAGCTTTTCCAAATGGCACCAGGGCTAAGTCGCGCCGAGTAAAGTAGGGCCAAGCAGGTACTTACCGGAATGTAACTTCTAAGGGTCGTAGGATCAAATTTCATCCATAAATGTTGACTTAGCAGCGTAACTTTTGTTTTTTCGCAAATTGATAGACTCTTGACGTTAGCTGACAACGGAGCTTTTTGACTTGTTTCCACTGTTTGTGTTCATGTGTGGAGGCTCTTTCTGCAGGACGGGTGCATCGCCCGTGTTGATAAACAAAAACTCCCTCTATATCACAGTCATGTGATTATGTTTCAGGTCACGTGACCTGCGCTATTTAAAGGGCTATCATACACTTGTGCTACACTGCTCTGATAAAGACTCAATGAATTGAAACGTGTTAGCGTTATTAAAAAAACACCAGCCAACCAGACGTGTCTCAAACCTTTTTCTATTTCTGAGGATTCTGTTGACTTAGTTTTTGGTACTTTCAGGTCAAAAAACACCTATTGTATCACCTCATTCTTTTAAGATCCAGTCTCTCAATTCTGTTTATTGGGTTATGTTATTACTCTAGTCGTCTTCACGTGTAAATATGAAATGGGTCAAACATGGACCACACATTTCCTGTGGTTTGTAAGTGTGTTGTGAGGCCCTGTCCTCTCGTCCGTGGGTCAGGTTCCCTCTCCTCCACATTCCCTCGTGTCCCTTCAGCTCCTGTGTCACTGCGACGCTAATGTGCTCGTACAGATTCACCGGCGCTCTGGGAATTCTGGGAACGCCGCAGTGACTCCCAGCCCTCCTGGAATGTTTTTGTAGGTGTCATCTTCTCCTTCTCCAGAGGCTCTGTTTGTGGAGCTGAAAGAAGAGTCAGCACAAGGACGTCTGCCGGCTTCAGGGAGCGGAGCAGAACTGTGGAGTCACACCTGGAGTTTGGCCCAGTTTAAGAAGAATAAACTGACAGAGATTATTTGGCTGATGAATAGAAAAGTATGCTTAGAAACTTCAATTTGAAACTTTTGTGGTCAAAGAAATGCAAGAAAAAATGTGAAATTAACAAAAAATAGTGCATTCAAGTGTTTGATTATCGGTCAACATCACTTTTTGCTCTATTGTCTACGTTACCTGCAGAAAGATGCGCTGTCCGTCTAATTGACTGGGCAAAGTTTTATGCTGCATTCACACAAGTCAATGTATTTGTGTCAAAATCTGCACGTTAAAGCGTATTTTGACGGAAAACATTATTGAAGTTGATGCCCAACTGTAGGTGCCCAAAACGGCCCAAAGCATGTCGAGGTGTTGGGGACAAAAAGACACTTTTAACGCCCCAATGTGCTTCTTTCAGTTCCCACTTGTTTGCAGGCTTTGTGTTGCTCGTAGACAGATCACGTTGAGAGAGAGAAGGAGAGAGAGAGGCTAGCTGCCTTTATAAAACATAACTTACCCAATCGCATAACTTTCCTCCAGTGTCACGTCGTACAGCAGTGGTTTAAACACGGCAACAAGCATTTTAATAGATCCATGTGAGGCATTGTCAGTCCAGATCATGTCCATGTTGTTTGTTTTGCCATGTCTCCAGATTTTCAGAGCAACAAGCGACCAAGACTTTGAAAAAAAGCCCCAAATAAGCGACCTTTTGTTAAAAAAAGTGATTAAAAGACTTCAGTAAACAGTCCTCCTTTCCTCTTGACCTCCCCTTGAGGAGAACAGCAGCATGTCACAGGAGTGGAGTCTCTGATTGGCTGACGCCGACTTCCAACGCGTCTAAAGATGGATTTTCCCAAGTTCTGGGGCTGCAGCTTTGGGCGAAGTTGTGTCCCCCGCAGATTTGAGCTTCCACTTCGCAGAACACCGCGTCCTCAGACGTCAGTGTGCGCCGCAATAACGCTTGAACGCAGGTTTACATTGACTTAACATTTAAAAGACAAATTTCACTCACAAATGTAAAACCATCCTCCTCCAAGACAAACAATAGTCACTTTTGTGCCCAGCCAAGCCTACTCACACAATTTAAATAATACTGTAAGTGCAAACAAACACATCCAAACAACAAAAAACATGCTTTGATTTAAGAATAGTTTGTTCAAAAAGCTAAACAGTGCATCATGGAAGACTCTTTTAATGCCCTGGTACTTAGAAATCTTTGTACATAGGAAGTATTTTTGAGATTTGAAAATAAAAAAGATGGCCTGAAATGTATTGTCAAGTTCCAAACATAATAATATTTTTTCTCCTTCCAGTGTGTGTGTGTGTGTGTTGAGCCTGGGCCTCTCCTCTTCACACGTCCTACTCGTCTGTTGAATGAAGTCATGTTCGAACCATTCCTGGCTGTGACTTTTTACAGTGGAAACCCAGTGATTACAATGAGCGTAATAATAATAATACTAACAATGGGGAGTAATACGTCTTTCATTAAGCACGCTTTGGTGTAACGGGGCTGGAATCCCAAACACATGTCGGAGAATTAGAGCGACTCGAGCCGTGGGACTGAACACGGCTCATTCATTTGTTTAACTTGATCTCATTTGTCACAGAGTTCACCAGAGCCTGTCAAAATCTCATTATTCTCTCTCGCTGGGATGTTATTATGCTGGAGTCAGAAGGGAGGAAAAAAGGTGAATTAGAAACTGTATTTTGATTGAATAACATTGATACTTTAAGCAGATCAAAGTCCTTACACTTTTAACATTTTAAACATTACATTTCTCCTGCTTTTACCCATTAAAGCTTGCCACACACTATTTGACTTTTTGACATTTTTAATTGCACTTAGTCACGCCAAGTCATGATTAGTTGAAGATAGTTGAAGCTAGTCACACTCGTAGTAGACTAGACTCGTTCCAGTTGTGTAGTTTGGAGCAGGAAAGACTAGACTCCAGTCGAAGATTGTTGAACATGTTTTAATTATAAGCCTGATTTTTGCCGTGCTCCGGTGAGGTTTACTGCTTATAACCCTCTTTCGCGCACACCAGGAGCCCAGTAGCCAATGAAAATAACGCAATGGTTAGCGCTCTTGCCTCACAGCAAGATGATCCTGGGTTCAATTTCCAGGCAACCCAAGGACTTTCTATGTGGAGTTTGCATGTTCTCTTTGTGTCTGTGTTTTCCTGCGGGTGCTCCGGTTTCCCCGACCACTAAATTATGTCCATTAATGCCTCCTCCAAGACTCAACAGCAAAATAGATTCTGAACCTCAGTGGGACTTATCTGGTTAAATAAAGGAGTAGGGTCGAACTGCAGCTAGGGCGTTCCTGATTAGGCTCGAGAACGCCCTCAATGGGCGTTCCTATATGCTTCATAAGACTCGAAAGCGTCATATTTTTAAAATAACCTTTACCCAAACCCTTTCCCTAAGCTTAACCATTCTCCTTACCCCTTTCCTAAACTTACTCGTTCGACTAAACTTAATCACGGTCCCTCCAAATCCGGCTGTCTAGCGCTAACTTCAGTGGAGGCGTTCCCGTTTTGCACTGGAACAGCCCTTTTTGGCTGCAGCTGGATGATATTGAAATAAAGGTCAGTTTTCTCCAGGCTATACATTGAGTATGCGATAACAATTTATTGGTAAATGGTCTATTATAGCGCTTTTCTACCTTTCCAGGCACTCAAAGCGCTTTACAGTCTAGTGTCCACTTATCCTGTGTACGCAAACACTAAGGCAATGTGGGTTAAGTGTCTTGCCCAAGGACACAGCAACAATCCACTTTTGTCGTTCCACTGTGGCTTCTGGTGTTCCAGCGGTCTCCCATCCAAGGTCCTGACTTGCTTAGGTTGAGATCTGACGGGATCAGGCTTTGACAACCACAAACCAAGATACACCCAATCAGCTCAAAGTATTTCAATAAATGTCCCAGCTTTTCCCAAAGTTCCCAGATGAATATTGTGGAAGAAATTAAATTGAAATGAATTCAACACTGACATAAGCCAGAATAGGCCAACTCAAACTGTTATTCTTTATTTATTCATTTTTAAATTATTTATGTTTTTATTTATTTGACTAATTCAATGTAAATACAGCTACTAACCTATCCTCAAGATAAGTGGTTGGTGAAAACAGAACTTTTCTTAGCACTGAAGTATCAACCGCCGGACAATGGAAGATTGCTCAAACATACATGAATCAACCCAAATACAATTGCGAGTAAAAATGATGAGACACACTGATGGTTACAAACTAATAGATTTTGCAGAATTATGTCCACTTAAAAAAAAACTCTGCACCACTTCCTTTCCTCCCCAAACTGATACGTGCCATAATATTTATTTTTTATTTACAAATATTGTTCACCAACTGAAGTAAAACCTAAGCGAGAAAAAGGTCACACATCCTTATCAACAATAAACACATGGAAAGTGCCCTGCCTTGTACAGCTGTGCGGACCTGTCTGCCGCGGAAGAATCCAGACTCGAGCCAGGATTGGGAGTAACCCAGTGAGCCCGTCTCCAGATTAAAGAGATTATCCCGTTACAATCATTACAGTGCGTGCTAAAGTACATAAACACTATCGGAGTGGTCGCTAATGCATCGTCCTCACACACACCTTGGAAAGAGGGCTTGTTGTCCCATTGTCCTCCCGTACTTAAATCCACCCGGGGAACTCCTTCGGTTTTCAATGGAGAGAAAGTCATCACTTCTATTTATAGCCGTGTTTCCCTCGGGCCTATTCAGATTGGGATTTGCTCGGCTTTGTCTGCTACTCTTGCTCTAAAAACTCTATTTGTCACTTCTGTCAAAAATTCATTGAAACTTCCCTCCGTTGTTTGCGGACGCAGCAGGTCGCGGCAAGAGCAAGTATCATCCGTAGGCGTGGAAGTTTCGAACCCTTCCCTGCAGCCATTTTTAGCCGGCTTATCCCGCTAAAGCATTGTGTTGGCAGAGTCGCAAGTATTCGAGTCTATTTTTGAGCCAGTGGCAAAGCGGTGTCATGAGCGGAGATTTGATTTGTGTTATTTGAAATGTGTCTGCATAGAAACGGCTCACGTATCACGGTCGGCTGGGTTGTTTAGGTTTCCACTCCGGGGCGAGTTTTAGTGAAAGTTTAGAGCGTTAAAATGAATTGCTCTGAGGTGGAGATTTGGAAAGAGCTAAGCAGGGTTTGTCTGCACGAATTCGAAGTCCCGGGATTAAAAAAGCATGCACCGGCCTGTCGCAAAGTGAGGACAGAGTGTGTGTGCAGTTCATCTAACCGCAGGCTAAAGGTATTATCATGACAACTTCACTGTGTGAGAGACACATGGGCTGCAGAATTAGCTTTGAAAGAATTTTAATCAGACAGACCAGGGCTAAACTGGCACAAAACCATGATCGAATTCAAGAGACATAGCTAGGTCTAAATTAGGGCTAAACTACAACCAAATTGTGTTTCTTAAAGTTTGGTACTATGGTGGTACTTAAAACTAGAATAAAATGGCTTTGTAATCTCTGCCAAAGGGAAACAATCAAATATTCCACCAAATAATGATTTGACATGACAAGAATGCAATCGCTTAATCTTTCAAAATTTATTCAGCAATGATTAATATTTGTCCTGCCAGTGTCCAGTGTATCCAGACAGAGATGGAACCAAGTCACTGTTTTGCAAGTTTTAACTCTCAAGTCTTTGGCCCACAAGTCTAAGTTGAGTTCCAAATCTTTGCCCTACAAGTCCAAGTCAAGTCCCAAGTTTTAGCCCCACAAAACCAAGTCGAGTTCCAAGTCTTTGCTCCACAAATCCAAGTCAAGTCCCAAGTTTTTGCCTCACAAGTCCAAGTCGACTTCCAAGTCTTTGCCCCACAAGTCCAAGTTGAGTCCTAAGTCTTTGCCCCGCAAGTCCAAGTCGAGTCCCAACTCTTTGCCCCGCAAGTCCAAGTCGAGTCCCAACTCTTTGCCCCGCAAGTCCAAGTCGAGTCCCAAGTCTTTGCCCCGCAAGTCCAAGTTGGGTTCCAAGTCTTTGCCCCACAAGTCCAAATCAAGTCCCAAGTCTTTGCCCCTCAAAACCAAGTCGAGTCCCAAGTCTTTGCCCCACAAGACCAAGTCAAGTCCGAAGTCTTTGCCCCTCAAGTCCAAGTCAAGTCCAAGTTTTTGCCCCACAAGTCCAAGTCGAGTCCCAAGTCTTTGCCCCACAAGACCAAGTCAAGTTCGAAGTCTTTGCCCCTCAAGTCCAAGTCGAGTCCCAAGTCTTTGCCCCACAAGACCAAGTCAAGTTCGAAGTCTTTGCCCCACAAGTCTAAGTCAAGTCCCAGGTCTTTGCTCCAGTCCTAGTCAAGTCCCAAGTAAATTTTGAACGCCGAGGTGTGAGCTGGCATTAAGACTGCTTGATTATGTAAAAATGTCGTCATTATAAGGTTGTCAGTTAGGCGATGTTGATGTGGTTTTCCTAATTGTCTCATTATAATGACAAATGTGTAATGAAAAGGACCAGTGAACATTTGGGTGACAGACTTGAGAAACAGAGCAGAAAACTTACGCTGCAGGTCACTGGTTCTCAGTGGTTTTGACTGGTTTGAGCACTGGTCCAGTTCATCCTCATTTATTTTAACTGAAAACACTCACGGCCCATTTTACACTTGAAAACCTCTGGACCAATCAGTTTTACTTGTCTGCAGAATTTTCAAGGAAAATTCAGAGTTTGGAAATCGTATTTTGTTGTTTTTTGGCGCAGAGCTTGTTCTCACAAATAGAGTTAGTCAGGATAAGAGACTAAAACTACAGAGCCTTAGGATGCTTTCACACACCTACAGCATTTAGCTGGCTTCAATCGAACTAGAGTTTGAAACACCTGCAAATTTGGTAGGCTTGGTCTGGTGTGAAAGTGGACCAGTTTTATCTGGTGTGCACCAATGAACTCATTGAGACCCTGTGTCTGGAGACGGTCTCGATCTGCTTCCAAAGAGACTCCGGTGCGGTTCACTTGTAATATGAATGGTGGCAGCCCCAATTTGGCCCAACATGGACTTTTTGGTTTAAAAAAACCTCCATAGCACACAAAACGCAAATTCAATGACAATTAAAAACAGGGGTGGCAAGCTGCATGATGTAGTTAATAACCCCCATTTTTTGCTATTATCAGACAAAACATTCTGTATATTTTCATGCTTATCTGTGAACCCAGGCTTGAAAGGGAAGCATCGTGGTTTTTCTCACAAGATTTACATGGATTTGTCCTGATGCAATATCTGGCAGTCTGTACAGTCTTGTCTTACCTTGATAAATTGAACAGCAGTAATAAAGTTGTCTCAAGTCTGTAGTTACACCGCCTGCTCATATCATGCAGCAGTCACGTCTAAACTTCCTCCTGCTCCAGGACAGTTTCAGCTGCTCTCATTGATTCAGTGTGAAGCGCATATGTCCAACGTTTTGTTTTAATCTGAGTCCGAAATCCAAACATTGCAAAAATATGAAGAAACTCAACATTTCATGAGGCGACACCAATCTGGTAGGGACTTCTGCCATTTGGAAAACAGTGTTTCTCAATTTCTGAAGTCTATTCCGCCTGTTTGAGCCACAGCCACATGTGGTGAGAACACGAACCGCTCCAAATGAAACTGAAACAATATTTCAACTTATAGCGCCCAAGCGAACCATTTTAGCAAACTGTCAGTGAAGAAAGATGGCTGCGGCGTTACATCAATGGCCCTCCATCCACCAAACATGCACAGTTGTATCTTACGGGGTACGGGTCCTCTCAGGAGGACCCGTACCCCACGGTGACCAATCTCAATGAGAATTTGCTACAGCTAGCAGAACTAAATATTAAAAAGGCTGTTTTTAGCAAAACCAGACTTTTGAACCAGGACAAAGTTTGTGATCTGAAAAAAGATAAGATTTGCCACAAATTCTGACAATTTGGTCTAAACTACTAGAATTCTGTTATTTTAGAAAGATTAGAATAAAATTCCCAATATTTGAAAGCATATTTCACTGTTTACAATAAAAGTGGACTGAAATTAATGGAATTGTAAGTAAGTATTCTTTATTTATATAGCACATTTCACAGACAGTCACAAAGTGCTTCGCAGTGAGATGAACCCCACTCAGTGAGAGTAAACACTCCTGGAGCAGCTCAGCAGAGAAGAAACGTCTAAACACTTGGCACCTCAATCTTCGACTACTACCATTGAGCAATGAAAGGGACTGGGCAATGAAAGGGGCTGTGCAATGAAAGGGTCTGTACAATGAAAGGGCCGCAATGAAAGGGTCTGTGCAATGAAAGAGACTGTAAAGAAAGAGACTGGGCAATGAAAGGAAATGTGCAATGAAAGGGACTGGGCAATGAAAGGGACTGGGCAATGAAAGGGACTGTGCAATGAAAGGGACTGGGCAATAAAAGGGACTGGGCAATAAAAGGGACTGGGCAATGAAAGGTCTTTGCAATGAAAGGGATTGTGCAATGAAAGAGACTGCAAAGAAAGAGACTGGGCAATGAAAGGAAATGTGCAATGAAAAGGACTGGGCAATGAAAGGGACTGGGCAATGAAAGGGACTGGACAATGAAAGGAAATGTGCAATGAAAGGAACTGTGCAATGAAAGGGACTGGGCAATGAAAGGGACTGGGCAATGAAAGAGACTGGGCAATGAAAGAGACTGGGCAATGAAAGTGACTGGGCAATAAAAGGGACTGTCCAATGAAAGGTCTTTGCAATGAAAGGAACTGTGCAATGAAAGGAACTGTGCAATGAAAGGAACTGTGCAATTAAAGGAACTGTGCAATGAAAGGGACTGCAAATAAAGGGGCCGCAATGAAAGGTCTTTGCAATAAAAGGGACTGTGCAATAAAAGGGACTGGGCAATGAAAGGTCTTTGCAATGAAAGGGATTGTGCAATGAAAGGGACAGGGCAATGAAAGAGGTTGTGCAATTATGATAGATATGTGCAATTATAATGGGACGGTGTAATGTTGGGAAATGTGCAATGATCGGGACAGTTATTGTTTAAAAAAAGGATAGGGTTAGGTACTTTTTTTTCTGGTTCCCTCTGTGACCCTGCCCATTGGGACTACGGATGGAATTTATCCTTTGACTATAATCTGATGTGTTTACATTCATGTTTGTCTATTAACACTAATTAAATAAATAAATAAATAAATTCAAAATAAATAAATAATATCCAGATTTTAGGATATTTTAGCAAATCTTGATTTTTTATATTTATTTTATTTTATTGTCTTGGCTGTGTTTGTCTTTCTGTTCTTAATATACACAACAAAAGGACAAAACTAACAGATAAATACCCTATTTTTAGGTAGACCATATTTTCAAAATTAAAAACTGGGACACACTCAAGTTTTTAAAGAATGAACATTCTGTGAAAATAGCGTGTAAATAAATCTAGCACTCATAGTTCATTCATTGTCCAAAACTTCTGTCAGTGCAAATTGGCGCATTTATTTCTCGTGTTTTTGTCATTTTCAAGCACGGTTTTCTCAGTTTTGACTAAAGAAATGTTGGAAAGTGTCAGAATAGTCAAAAACCAGGACAACTGTCTTGAGTAAAACTGGGACAAATAAGTGGATTTGCCAACATTTGCTGGGACATGGGACTCAGGGCTCAAAATAGGAACTGTACCAGGTAAATAGTGACGTCTGGTCACCCTTCTATTTTTTTGATAAAATGTGCTTCCAATGTTAAAACATTATCTAATTGTAACCAGACCATTGCCGACTAAATAATTGCCAAGCCCTGCCATATATACTAAAGCAAACACTATATATAATGTTTAGTAGCAAACACAAAGTTGTTCTAGTGTTCATTGTCACACTCAAATAGTTCTCAGTACAGCAGCTGTCATGTGATCTCTGGGTGTTCTTGTGTTTCTATATTGATCCTGTGTCCACATCTGTCACATTAGACTCTTACGACAGGCTCTGAAGCTGCGGGCCATGCATTTCTTCGGTTCTGCCGCGTTGACAGCGCATATCTCTCCTGCTGCCACTGTTTGCTTTGGAGACTGCGCCGTATTACACAGCACCCAGCGCCAGCCAGCTTTTTCTGACAATTAGTGACACGCAAGAATTTCGGCTGGCCCGGGCGAGGTGTATTCTGTTTTTGTTAGGCCTGCTGGAGACTGTAAAGATGGAGGTGCAGATAGCAGAGCAGCGCACAGGCTTTTGTTTGAGCTAAGCCAGCACAGATGCTCCTGTAAACGCCGAAGTCTGGGCCACAGTTTTAAAAGTGCAGACTGGAGACAATGGAAACTCGACACTGGCTGTAAAATGTGGCACTGACGCGAGGATTAAGTGTCTTCTGGAAGCGCTGCAGAAAAGTTTATGTGTGTGACTTTGAATGCCGTGAAGTAGTTAGTGTGTATTGATTTGAAATGAATTAAGAACTACGCAGAGATCTCATTTAACAAGTGTTTGCACAGATCCTTAAAGAGCAAAGTAAATGGAGCTGGAGAGACAAGAGGAAACATGCTCAAGAACTGGAGCAATTTGTGTTGCAGGTTTTGTTCAAGGGACAGCACGATATTCTACAGGACAATAATATTTAGTTTAAAGACTGGTATAATGCTCACCATGAAGTTCAGTGAGTTAGGTACACTTATATTTTGTAATCACAGAGACTGCACATGGATGTATTTACCTTTTTAATACGTTTCAGCTGCTTCATGGAGAGCTGCTAGCTGCACGCCATGGTGACTTCTTTGGGGTAAAAAATAATTATCTACTGTTTCCGGGCCTTTTTGAAAAATGTTGTACAAACTTGTTCATTTTATGTGTGCAAAAACTGCAACTGTATTGACCCTATTTTGTCCCGCCCACTTGGCTTGGAAGTGCACTTCCTGTTTATCTCTGTAAATGTAGCTAACGTGTTTGTTTGTTTGTCTGTTTTGTGAAGCAATTTCAATTAAATATACTGACAGTTAAAATAAACCCACTGACTGAAATCTACAGGCTAAATGCAGCTAAACAGGAAAAGCACGTCCTAGAAAAGTAGGCGGGACAAAATAGGGTCAATTGACACGATGATCAAACACTGTCAGTGCATTTTCTGTTTCACGCTGATGTCACATCGAATTGACGCAACAAACAAGCCACACACTGGATTTATAAACTCCTCCCTCTGACACCGCTGCTAAGTTAAGTTGGAAAGAGGTCGCCCGCTGTGAAGTGACATCATCAGTCATTTGGAACAGCTATCAGCGTGTGGTGGTGTGGTGTGAGGGGCAAAAGGTGCGCAGGTTCAATCTTCATTTCGTCATCTAATTTTTCACATTTTCAATTTTAGAAAATGCTCACATGTTCACATCATAAGCTCATGTGCTTATGGAGGCTAAAGCAAAGGCTTCATACTGTACATATGTCTACAAAGTTAATAAAATAAAATCTTGATGTGTGAGTAAGAAACTAGACCTGTGCACAGCCTCAGAGCTGTGAACTTCTCCTCACGTCAGGATCGCTCCCACACAAAACTCACATCACTCACAAGCTCTCTGTCTATATTTGGTGCTATCAATCAAACTCTGCTCACACCCACTGGGCGTTTCTTAAAAGGCTCCGAGCATTTCCCACTTTTGCGAGTCTGTTTGAGGTTCAGATGTGGGTGGAGTAAGTCTCTGACAGCGTGTTTAGCCTCACTTTAAATTAGTAGATGCACCAATCAGCAACTCTGCGCAGTAGCAACAACACGCCATTTTCCTCCGGTAGATGTGATGACACAAATCAATTGAACACAATGGCGGAAGTCGCACTTTTATGGGTAAAACGAGCTACAACAAGCGATTTCAGTAAAACCAGTGTGCTATCCATTTAGATCCATGCCCAGGTCGCATCGGATTGACCACGCCTTCAGGAAGCACAACATATCGGTGATGCTTCTGGAGATGGTTCGCAGCTAGCACCCGACACATGTCCAAAAGGTAAATACATCTCACTAAGTTGTCTGAATAGAAGAAATAAGCTACTGCTAATCAGTGTCTATGTTCAGTTGCTAGGACACGTACCATATTCCTCATTTTTTTTTTGGTATGACCCCAATCAATTGAACACAAATTCAAAAGTTGCACTTTTATGGATAAAATGCACCAAAACAGGCAAGTCTTTTCAAGCTTTTTAAAATTATATTGGCTTTTTCCAGACTTATACATACAAACCTGATCACTGGCCGATGCAACACGAGTTTATTCTTTTATTCTTCTTCGTTAAATCCCATATCTTCTCTGTGGATCTGCCTGGCCTCTCTACAAAGCACCACAGGGCGGTATCAGGTCCAGTGCAGGGTTAAAACCTCTGCTGCTCTTCTACAGAAACAATGACATCATGCGTCACGTGTCCTGGGACATTGGGCTTGTCTTTTATTTGGACAGGAGCAGGAGGTGAGAAAGGGTCGCTCAGCAGAGGTGTGACCAATCCCATCCTATGACGTCATCTTTTACACAAACAGATGAGTTCAGATAGATTCGGATTATGCAACCAGATAATTCCTTTGTCAGAAGTACAACAAGATCCTGGCTCGGTTTTGTTGAGATGTGGAGATTCAGTTGTCTTGGCAATTAATGGCCAGTGGTTTCTGGGTTGAATAAGTTTTTTTTTTTTTTTTGCTTTTTTTTTTTATTATGATTATGATTTTAAGCCCAATTTTTCCCACTACGAGTTCAGGAGACATGGCCAGAGTAAGGGTTTTGGTAAGAGATTTTTTATGGTTTCTTTGTGACTCTTGTGGAGGTTTACCTGCTGCACGAGAGCGAGGACCTTTACAACAGAAGCATCTGGTGCTTGTGACGGCGGCTCTTAAAATGTCAAATAAAAAAGAAACAGTGTGGACCCCAGGATGAATAGTTATTGCCGCGGTAATAACTAATGGGGATCCAAAATAAACATGAAAAATAAATAAACCATTGCCTCATCATCTGTAAATAAATGCAAGTCTTGGTGCAGAATAAATGGAAGTAACACAAGACAAGGCAAGAGGCAGGAGTTCTGACGCAGGAGAGGTTTAATCCATTAGTACGGGACCCAGGACCCGGAGACGTGAACCCAAAAAATATAATGGTCTGCATTCCGATCCAGTCTGAGTGAGCTTCCGCAAGTGGGCCTTATGTATGACTAATGATGCAGGCCAAGATAACAAGTGCTGAGCTGGCATTGTCTTATTGGCACAAGGAGGTAAAACTCTTGTGTTGCGCCTCTTGTACATTGACTGCGAGGCGGGTTTGGTTTGGGACATGTGCGGGTTTCTTGCAAAGTGTCTTGTGTACCAGCCCCAGTCTACTGCAGTCCGTATTTGCCCAAAGCCTCATGGATTTCTGTGAGAATGCTTGAAAGTCGCATCAGACCACTGCATTCTCCGAGAAAAATAGATTCTCTACAGATTCTTTCCTCACATTTGTGCAACTCTCGAACGTGCGCTCACATTGTTCACAATGAGGTCTGTGTCAAGGGCGCATTGGTTTTAAGCTCTTTCTAAGTCTTGCAGACCTGCACTAAGTCTACAACAAAGGTAAGAACTCCTGCCTCATGCCTCTCCTTTTCAAGTCTTGCGCTACTTTTAACAGTGGCTAAAGTACAGAATTATTCTTTTTACTAGCATTACGCACATCATCACCTATGGAACCTTTTTCACACATTAGGCGTTTTCCCACATTAAAGTACCAAGAACTAGTCCCCACATTCCTCCAGTCCCTGTTTAGTCAGGGGAACTACCCTGTCCCCATGTTTGTGTTCACACAGCAGCAGTTTCTGGAAGTGGGTCTAACTAGCTTTAGCATTAGCATCTGTAAAGTCTGGAACATTTAAATAAGAATAAGTGGTGTTAGGAAAACAAAAGTTGTCTTTGTTTGATTCCACATAAAACTATAATGTGCAAAGCTTAAAACATCACTGTAATTAATAATAAAACGAAATTATTCACTGTAATTCCTTATAATAGTATTATAGGCTACTATTTACAAATTAAATAAATACATTTTGGGAGTTACTGCCTTTAAATATTTTTCTTAAGGAGAAGGAAAGTTTATCTAAATGTGAGAATGTGTAAAACATGTTTAAAAACAAAGTTAGCAGTGTAAAATGTGCTTGTGTCACCAAAAGGAGCTAAAAAAGTCCCTAAAATGTGACCCCAGTCCATAGTTCCTGCTCTGTGTGAATGCTCCCAAAATGGGAACAAGACCTAAAAAAGTACTAGGAACTGGAAAAAATTCCTACAGAGGGAAAAGTCCTAATGCGTCAGTGTAATAGTTCCTTATCTCTAATGAGCTCCTGTGACCGTTAATAATCCACTGGCGTTTCATCATTGTTGTTGTTGTTTCACTTTTATAACTGTGCACATGAAAGAAAACCCGCCTAAGTGCTCCACAAGTCTGTGTCGTCGCTGTTCTTGTGACACATAATACCACTGTCAGACTAATAATTTGTGTAAATGTCCTTATGTCTGTGAACAGCTCTTTTTTTGACTAAAGTCTAAAATTTGCAAAAGATCTTAAACTCCTTTATTGTGGCTTAACAGAGCTACTTGGTTTAGCTTTAGGTTTAGTCTCGTCTTTTACGTGCTGTTGCGATCTACTCCAGTTGAACTCTGGATTTATCTCTCCTGTTTAAGGCAAACAAAGCTATTTGCATTTATTTTAAAACGAATGATCCAAAAAGTATATTTACAGTATCATAAATAGCACTGTTTCAAGTTGTTTGTGGACCATAATCTTTTGTAATATCTGACTGGCTCCCTGGAAAATATAAATGAGTAGCCCTGCCTTAGACCCTCCTTCTGTCCCACTGTACTTAGACCTTTTTGTCTGCCTGGGAGCTGATTCCAATACTTTCTTGCAATGAAGCCAGAGCGCTTAGACCCTCCTTCCACTTAAGTTTGTAGAGTCAGACTGATCCAACAAAGGGAGGTGAACAGTACTTGTTAGAACTCAAATTGTGTAACGACAATAACCCTGGACCAGAGTTGAATATGTGAAAGGTCGTGACTGCCGCACATGCCAGGTTGGGCTGGGTGAATTTGTGCCGCCGCAGTGACTGCCTGGCACCGCTGCAGCATTCTTCTGGATTCCTCTGGCCTCAGAACGCTGCACATACCCCAGGCCCCGCTGTCAGAGTCCAGAGCGGATTCCTGACCGGTCCCGCCCTCTCCTGCTCCTCTGCTCCAGGATGTGTCGCTCTGCCAATCCTTCAGCTTTACAGGCATTTTCTCCCTGCCAACAACACTGAGCCCACAACAAGCAGCACATACCAGCACACAACACACTGCTCTGATTGATTTATCATAAATACTGCAGATACTTGAAGCACTTTGGAGGGATTAAAGAGACAGTAAAGCTCTAAAGTCTGTCCTCAAGCTCATTTTAAATAAACTGGGCGGTGCTGAAGCAGTACAAGTGAGAGAGGAGGCGGAGTCTGAGGGTATGAAAAGCAGTGTGATTGGTCGACACAGATTTGTGAAGCAGGTGTAATCACACACTTTTTAGCGTCATAGAAACTAGAAATACCATTGGTCACGGCAGTTTGGTTCAAGTTGAAGTTTATACAAATACATTAAGCCCAATGGCAGAGATGCTTGTATCAGAATCTAGTTTTACATTTGTAGTTCAGAGGGAGGGGAGGAGCTACTGGACACAGGGAGAACATGGAAACTCCACATAGAAAGACCGTGGTTTTCCTGGGAGTCGATTACAGGACCTTCTTGCTGTGAGGCCAGAGCTCTAACCACAGTGCCACCTTCGGACTATGTTAACTTGAAAAAAGCAAAAAATAAACCGCAGTCAATGTTTAGAAGCACCATTGCTTTGCAGCAAGGAAAAGTAGATTTAGTGCCAATAAGCTACAAGCCTAAAGAGAAATATATTTCTCATCGTCTTGTTCTCCTTTTAAATTGATTATAAAGTAACACACAGTGTTTGGATTAAGGTTCATTAAACCACTAAAATCTCTGCTTAACCAGACTATTAGCATGGGCTGTTGCATGTTAGTGTCACATCTTGTATTATATTCAGTTTTATAGAAAAAATAGATAGATAAAAAATAGATGTACTGAGACAACAGATTTTACTTGATGCATGAAAATGCTTATCAAGAAGAGCTGTGTGTGTCGTCACCACTCACAGTACAGTGTTTTTGGATATGGGAAACTGCATCACAGGAAATTTGGAGGTAGAACCATGGATCTATTATATTATCTGGATACAACAATGGTGCTTGTAGTTGTTGTAGTTAACCACAGTGGTCGCTATTAGTTCTGCAGCGGGAAAATCTTTCTACAGGCGAAAAAGCATTTTTTTCCCTAGAGTGCACTGCAAACACAAAATGCTTGTGTTCGGCAGAAACAGCATCTTTAAGAACTGTAGATGCTGTAGTGCGGATTTTGTGGCTATTCTTACACATCATAAACTTTGCTCTTGTTCGAGAGTCTTAAGTTTTGTTTAAAACAGCTTTGGCTACGACTGCTTGCTCTGTAACTCCTGCTCTGATTGGTTGGAACGTCATGTTCCATAGCCTGTAGCGCACCTTGCAAAAGGATAAAGCTAACCGCCAATATGGTAAAGAACGCCAGTGAGCATCTTTGATCATCGCGGCTTGGGTAGAACATGCAAACACCACATAGAAAAGTTCCAAGACACTAGAAGTCAAACTCAGAACCTTCTTGCTATGAGGCAGGAGTGCTAACTGCCAAGGCACTGTGACACCAAAAACACTGTACAAATCTTAAATGTCTTATTATTTGTAGAACCTTGTAACAGAATCGCCTGCAGCAGACTCTGTCAAATTGTGACTCGCTTCTTATTGGCTGTTGTACAAGAACGACAACCAATAAAAGAGCGCTGAACTGCATCACACGCCCTTTGACCCCCACACACTTCCTGGGTCATTTGTGTGTTGTCTCTGGTCACCTTTTTCTCTCAGGTGATGGCTTCATTCGATGGAGCGATGTGACCTGTGGGAAGTCGTACAGTGGAAAATATGGACTGGAATGAAAAATACAAATAATACGCGCTGACCTGAAGAATAAACATATAAATATATTGTCATCTTTCTAAATTCAAATCAGGCCTCTGTCCCAATCAATACGAGCCTGTGTTGGTTCATTTTTATAACGATTAAAGATATTTACTTATGTATTTTTAGTGTGTATGGACCCTCAAATCACTTGCAAGACAAAAACTTGACAGGTTCATTATTCACTTGAAGTCTCCTCAGTTTGCCACAGCGCTGCTCAAACCCTCTCCTCACATCACGCACACTTTCCTCCTCACAAGCGCCGACCAAATGTTCCACTCAGGCATAAAAACATTGGCTTTTTAAAGTCAGCTTGAAACACGACTCCCACTGTGTCCGATACTTGTGATGTCGCGGGTCTTCGTGCAGAGAAATGCGGCTCTTTGGCCAGTCCCAGATGCTGTCAGTCACCGCAGAAGTCCAGAGCTGTTTTAGACTCCGACAATGTGCTTCTGATTGGAGATGCACGCCACTTTCTCCTGCGCCGGAGCGTTTGAACTCGAAGGGGGAGCGAACTGTGGCTAACGCTGTTTTCTGCTCATAAACAGGTTGTAAAAAGGTCTTTAGTCTGAAGAACAGGCTCTCGAAGGGCTCTTTGACAAAGAGCAGGATTTATGCAGAAGTGAAGACATGAGAAGCAGGTTAAAGCAGGAGCACTTGGAATGTTTCAATTCAAGTGAAGCTAAACACCTAGTTGAGCTGTTAAACTGTGTATATAGTGTTTACATTATATTGCAATGTAAACATTGCAATATAATGTACACATTATACATTATATTGTTTTTTTGGGGGCAATTTTAGCGTGTTTTAGATCAAAATACTCCCTAATCTTCTTGTGTCTTACTGCAAAGGCAAATGACACATCAGCATTTGATTTGTTGACTCAAAACTCCACTCTCAGCCTCTCCTTTCACCTTCTGCTTCTGCTTTTCCAGTAGAAGGGTTTGTTTGAAATGTGTTTGTGGGAGGAGCTTAGCCCTTCATGGTTAGATTTACAAAAAAAAAAAAAGAAAAAAAAAAAAGAAAGAAAAGTCATGAGTTAAAGGACAAGCCCACTTTTTCTTAATTGATGAACATTTGTTCATCATGTGGTAAAAACAAACCCTCAAGCTTGTGGAGAGTAAATCAATAATGTTTTGGGCAAAAGTGCAATGAAAGTGCAGCTATTCACATACTGTAAGTCTGCCAGCTTTTCTTTGCAGAACACTTCTGGTTTAGCTGCTGTTAGCCTAAGTTACGTGACTATCAAATATCAAATGTGTTCATGTGACCGGTGCGTTTCTTTCTGCGTTGTGTGTGCTGGTTTATGATTGTTGGTGCAGGAGTGAACCGCAGGACACATCCGAGCGATTGGAAGCAATCTCTATTTAATCTGGATTACAATAACAGTGAACAGCGTCAACATACATGTGCATACATGACTTCTTTGCGTCAATAAATAAAAAAATCAGAACAATTTAAAGCCTTAGTATTGACTTAAATACAATGACAGCTTGTTCAATTATCAAAATAATAATCATTAAAATGCCCTTAAAACACAGGATTACATTGGATGACCAATCTTTTCCACAGCTGGGTTTTGCAAAAGGGAAGAGGAAGTTCTGAACCCCCATTATACACTAATGCACTGCAGGGACACACAAAGAAGAATCGTGGGCGAACCAAAACAGCACAGCAACTGGATGTCAGGTATGTAGAACAAACAGCAACAGAAAAACAATACTATAACGAACCGGTCCCATTCATACACACAAGCTGTATCTGGTTTGAAAGCGTAGGTCATTTAGAATTCAATTTGCTGGATTTGTTCTTCTGACACATGATGCCACTGTCAGACAAATAATCTTGTAAATGCCTGTTCTTTGATCGCAAAAGTTAGTTAGTGTGCTGCTAAGAAAAGAGGGCTGGGCAGAATGAGGTGAATATTGGTTCATCTGTTTCTAGCCAAATGCAAACTTAGTATAATGTATAATGTTTATTGTGTTTGTGAAAGTGACTAGGGGAGGTCCTTGCATGTCTGGTTGTGGTGTAGGGCTGGGCAATTAATCAAAAAATGAGTCAAATTGACAATTACTTGGTTGTGGGTTTTGCAATACTGTCAGTGAAAACTTGTGGTTTGGAGAAGAAGTCAAACTTTCAGGCAGACTATTGATAGGAACTGATCATAATTAAGTTCTTGTTTATTCTTATTATGTATTTATATTTTTTCCCAGATCGTCCAGCCCTAAACCTGGTCTTACAAAGTTTTGGCTTGGAAGTTTAGCAAACCTGCAGCAAAAATGGTAGATTTCCCATTCTTTCCATGGTTACAGTTGTCTTTTGGCGTTCTATCCTGAGCTCATGAAAGTCCTTTTGATACAAGTCTTCAACACACGACCGACGCAGCTGCAGGAAGTCGTTCTGTGCACGAATATGATGAGTTTATTTCTCTCCAGAGTCAGGTGTTCAGAAGTCTGCGGCTCACGTCTGGGTTTACAGTCAATCTAATTAGACGCCAGTGTTTTGATAGGGATTGTGCAGCGCTGTTTCTGACGTAATGCCTATAATTATCGTGTAATTACAGCTCTGCAGGATGTTTAGTAATGCAATCTGCCGTTTTGTAAGTGCAAGGCAGACCACAGTGCGAGCTCCCACACCAAAACGGTAATTTACCGTTTCATTTGTGGCCGCGCGGAGCTCCTGTGAGAAAGTGGTTCAGCCGACGCAGCCAAAGATATCAAAGCATTAGTGCGGCCCAATGGGATTTTACAATACAGACATGCACTTTTAGGGTTTCATTTAGCTTGTAAATGAACAGGCTCCAAATGTGTGTCATTTTAATTAAGAGTAGAACATTACAGTTAAAAATAAACCAGCAGAATTCAATAAGAAATTATTGTTCTTGTGGCTGTGACTTTGTGGATAAAGCAAGTCTGCTTTGTGGTTTATTCTTGGTCAAAATCTAAGGTGTGTTATAGATATGTGTCTATAGTATTTGTCTGACAACATGACGAGATAAAAGCATGAATTTCGTGAAAATCATACACAATGAGTGTTGAGCAGAGGCCATAGTGAAACATAGGCAAAGTGGCCATACTTAAAGCCGGCTGCATCTCTAGGGTCAAAAGTTATCAGCTCCCGATTCATGTCCTCACACCACACGGTCTTATGTGTTCTGAGTCTCACACTGTACGTTGACCCACTGTACGTCAAACTCCTGTGTCCAGAAGCACAACATAAAAGGTGGAGGAGAAGAAGAAGAATCCGGAATTGTAGATGCCTCGTGTTTAACCACAAACATTGTTTGTGCCTCGACAGTGTGAGAGATAGCGTCAAATCGGCTTGTGGCTCTGCTTCTACAGTGTGATGTTCCCATGAGGAGCGACCAAGATTTCAAACAAGTTTGATTTTCTAGAGATCCTACGATTGTTGATCAAAAGCTGGTCGTAAAGTGTTAATCTCTTCTCGTTACCCCAGGTACACTATACGGTGCACAACAAACGTCTGAAACTCGGGCCCATCTCTAAAATTGTAGCACGAGTGAAAGATTGTCCCACAATGAGTCAAAAATCGTTTAGTGTCTGCCCGTCTTTAGAAGTAAGGAGCTGTAAAGGTGCTTTGCAGTTGTGTTGGAGATGACGTGTGTAACGCTCATTCAAAAGAATCCTGCACTCCGACTATGAGCACAAAGTGTTACATTTATTTACAGATGATGAGGCGATGTTTCTTCTCTATTTGACATTTGAAGCGTCGTCGTCACAAGGCAGATGCACCAGATGCTTCTGTTGTAAAGGTCTTCGCTCGTGCAGCAGATGAACCTCACCATGATGCTCCTGACAAACAGTCCTAACAGAGTCACAGTGACGCACAGACAGAAGGAGAGAAACAACAAAAAATCTCTTACGATAATCCTTACTCTGGCCACACCTCCTGAACTCGTAGAGCAGGAGTCTCCAGCATGTAGCTCGGGAGCTACCAGTAGCTCGCCAGAGGATTTGGGAAACATTCAAATTATTACTCATTTAAATGTTTTACTTTTTTTTTTCCTACAAGCCTATTTCTACGGCGCTCCATTGTACTCACAAAAAAAAATAAAGATTTATCTCGTAATTACGAGATAGTTTTCTCGTAATTACGAGATAATTTAATTGGCTTTTCCCACACATTCTGTATACCACACGCTTCGTATAGGCTAAGCTAGTGACTTTATTCACAACACGAGTAGTCTTTTCTGTGTTAGCTTGATGTTTCTAAATAGCTAAGATGTGCTTGTGGATTTCGTTATGTTAAATTAAGTGCCTGTGGTCTTCACTGCAATGTTTAAGGTCTACAAAAAGTATGAAACTAGCTAATAACGTGACTGTGGACTCAAGCTACAGTTAGCCATCATTTGACTTGCAACATACGGGCATTTTTGCAGTACCCGCCCACTCTGATCCTGATCCATGCGGAAGTGTAGCAAATGTGCAGCACTCCTTTATGGCCAAATAAATTAAACCCCAGTCGCTGAAGCCACAGAAAAACTGCCGCACATTCCTAAGGATGTGTGAGAGTAACTGTCAACAATTGAAGAAGATCGTGTTCTATTAAAAAACCTGACGATTACCACTAGCTTCTTTCTGGTGGGTGAACAGTTCCACACACTGGCCGTCTCTATAATAGCCTGCTAACTGTAGCTTGAGTCCACAGTCACGTTATTAGCTATTTTCATACTTTTTGTAGACTGTAAACATTGCAGTGAAGACCACAGGCACTTAATTTAACATAACGAAATCCACAAGTACATCTTAGCTATTTAGAAACATCAAGCTAGCTCAGAAAAGACTACTCATATTGTGGATAAAGTCATTAGCTTAGCCTATACAAAGCCAGAAAAGCCATTTAAACTATCTCGAGATAAATATTTATTTTTTTTGTGAGTACAATGGAGCGCCGTATATTTCTACTATAAATTTATCTTTAGATGCCTAATTGCTTAGACTTCTAAATATATATTGGCTAAATGTTCATTTAGGCCTCTTTGCCACAATTAAGTTCAATTTTTGGTCGTTGTTAAAAGTATTAGTTCAGTGGTTCCCAAACTTTTTAGACCGGGACCCACAAAATATTGATGTAACCAACTCGCGACCCCCCACATGTCTTTAAAAATGTCAAGTTGGAAAACCATTTAAATTGGGATAAAATGCATTTATTTTGTTATGAGTTATTATTATTTTGAGTTATTGCTTTATAGTATCAATATCCAGTCAAATCTGATGCAAAAGGTATAAAAACAGTTTAAAAACCAAGTCATAATTGTAAAATTACATCTTGAAATCCTCTTGCGACCCCCAGATTTTGCTTCGCGACGCCCCGAGGAGTCCCGACCCCCACTTTGGGAACCAATGTGTTAGTTTGCTGCCAGTTTAATTTCGCAAAAGTTGCTCTCCTGGTGAAAACGGTTGGAGACCCTGTCGTAGAGGAACACATCGGGCTTAAACTCAGACCAAAGCTCCTGTAGTGAGCCTAAGCTTTATCCTGTCAAATCTCAGAAGCTAAGCAAGTCATGGTCTGATTAGTACTTGGTGTTCTCACTGAGAGACAGCTAGAACACAGTGCGATGACAAAAATGGACTGTTGTGTCCTTGGGCAAGACATGTAACCCACATTGCCTCAGTGTCTGCGTACACTGGGTGATTGGATCCTTGATTGTAAAGCGCTTTGAGTGCCCTGAAAGATGGAAAAGCACTATATAATGCACTTGTGTTGACTTGTATGTCCTCCCTTGAGATCTGTGTTTTCTCTAACGAAACAAGACATTCGTTCTGAACCAGAGCGACAGTAGACAGATGTTCGCCCTTGTGTCATCTTGTACCTTTTGTCCTTCCTCCTGATGCCACGAGTCTGGTCTGGTCTCATCCAGTTCTCGTAAAGTGAGTAGAAAAAGTGAACATTTATGAAGTGAGAAGTTTTATGTGCAGGGCTCTGGATGAGGACAGGCTCCACGTGTTCAGACGAGGCCGTAAAACCCGGGACAAATGGGTCCAGCAGCAGGTGAAAGAGAAGAGCCAAGAGTCAAAGAGAGAGAGAGAAACACCTGCCAAAAAAATACTACTTCTGACCAATCACACTGCTCCATAAGCCTTCAGACTCCGCCCCTCTCTCTCACTTCAACACGGGCCAGTTTGACAGCTGCTTGAAATGTGATTGTGGATAGATTTGAAGACTTTACTGTCACTTGCACAAGAAAATACAGTCTGCTGTCTGAAAAATCGCACTTCCCTGTGTTAAATTGACTTGTCTGTCATCAGAAGAATTAGGAATTAGGGTCGTCAGTTAATCTCATGGTTATTTTCCACCATTGTAACCCTCCAATGACACGAGGTTTATAGAAAAACACAGAGCACAAGCAGAAAGAGTCCTGGACAAGGCTCTGCTGGCTCACTTTTGTAGACTTTGGTAACTTTTCCACTCGATCGCACGACTGTCTGAGCGAGATGTGTTTGTTTACCTCGGTTTCATCCGTGTGCAGCTCGATCATGTTTCCATCTTCCCGTGTCTCAATAAAGTCGCAACCCATGGTCACTAAATGCAATGATTGTCCACTCAATTTGTTGAAAATACCCAGTATCCAGAATAGTTTTTCTAAACTCTGACAAAAACCTTTGAAGTTCTACTTTTGGGTGTGCTACTTTTAACTAAAACTTCCTGTGACTCCTACACAATAAAAGCCTCATAGTCTCCAGCTAAAAAAAAGCGCTTTAATGTGAAAGAGCAGAGTAATAAATGCTTGTAATGAGTGAGACATGTCAATACCACTTTATACAATTAAAGACATAATAAACAGGAATGAAAGCTAAAAATGTTATTAGAAAGCAAAATACATTTTTAAAATATTAAAAAAACATCAAAATAAATGCGAGTAATCACAAGTTAACTCAAGACAATCATGCGATTAATTGTGATTTAACTTGACAGCCCTAGTTGGAATAGTATCTGTATACAGTGTTCCCTCGCTCTATCGCAATTCACTTTCCGCGGGTTTGCTGTTTCACGTATTATGGAGCTGCACAGTGGAAGACCGCCCTGGTTCCGGAAGAGTTTTGCCCCATGTTATAGTGCCATAGGCTTTTCGAAAAATTCAAATATTAAGAGTTTAAAGACATACCGCGGGCTATCCAGCTATGTGCTAACTCAGATCCACAGCGCGGTTGTTTTCAGTCTAAAAAGCACATCTAGAACTTAAAATTCGGCAAAATGTCGTAATAACTTCGTAGTTTACAAAGCTGAAAAAACGTTTTTTAAACAAAAATGTAGGTCTTATACTCGTGACTCACCACATAGCTGCTTAGCCCCAAGGACGTTTTCAAACTTTTAATATAATTTTTTATCGAATCCCCTATGGCAATTTAACATGGGGTTCGAGATTTACATCGCATCATTCACAACAGCACAGAAGCTCTTTTATAAAACTTTAGACAGTTTGGATCATGCAGGTGAAGCTGACCTGACGCTCGGACGTTTCTCCAGGTGAGGATTTGACTTTTTGAGCTCGTAGTTACGATAATGAAGTTTTTCAGGCTGGAACGTCATTTGTGTAGATGTGTTTATGGAGCGTGTCGTGACTTCGCTAGAGTCTGGACGTGTTTCGTGGCTCTCGGTTCCGGAGTTCGTGTGATCCGTGGCTCTGCGGTTGGATATGAATCGCAGCGGGACGGGCAACGTGTCAAAAACAACTTGCGCCGTTGTACCTTGCGGTGAATCATGTGTTCAGCTCATTATTACCTGTACAAAAGTCACTAAACATCACAACCAGGCAGGTTATCAATTGAAATTACTGGTAAAAATTTTAAGATCACTACTTCGCGGGTTTCGCAACTTTAAATCACAACATTAACAATCTCAAAACTATTGCAGGTGCCAGGTGGTCAAGCAGATAAGTCAGTTTGCTTTATAAAAACTCTCTAAATTCCACGAAAGTCTTCTGCAAAGGTGTTCAGAGCATTAGTGTGCTTCATAGACTGTCTTCATGTCCCTGTGGTGTCAGACCTCTGCGATGGATGCTCCTGATGAGTCCTGCAGGTTTTACCCCAGAGACAACGCTCCAGACATGGGCTGTTTTTAGTCCTGCAGGTCTTCAGGGTCCAGTTCAAATCTCAACACCTCCACGGCTTTGCGTAAGAGTCGTTATCCCGAGATGGTCCTCCCAGTGTGCCACGCTGGCAAAGAGGACCATAAAACGAGAAATGTATGTAACAGTTGTGTTCCAGCAGTTTATCAGGTCGTTCTACACCTCTTTAGGTTACAAGGTTTTGTGCAAAATGGCGGCAAAATCCAATTTTCAACGTTCGTAACCATGTTTTCATGCTGCATTCAGACTGGACAATATCTCTGTGTCAAGGCGTTTACATTATCTTTGGGTTTAAAGGATTAGTTTAGATTTAAAGGTTCTCAAATAGATAAGTTTAGGGCTGGAGTTTGGGGTAGATTAAGAGAAAATGTCGCTATGTGGCTTCAACTAAAATCCGTGGTTATTTTACCTTTTGGCTTTTCGTAGCAAATTTACGTAAAAAGGCATGGAAACTTGCTCATCATACGTTATTGACATTTCATTGTATATCTACTTTTTCTTCAGAGACTGGGCTGGTTATGTCAATGTGAACCCAAGTCTTGAGCTGTCCAGTGAGTTTTGCATGTTCGTGCATCAGCTGACATTGTGTTTGTGGTCAAGAAGATTAAATCTTCTTCCAACACCCGAGTTTGGAAAACTTTCAACCACCAATAGGGACTTAAGAATTATTTTATTTATTGCTTTAATATCTTGATTTGAACGGTTGAGGTTGCTTGAGGTTGGGGTTTAATCGTTTGTGGCTGAAAGTCTGGCAACCTTAAAGACTGACCAGCAAAATAATCAATATGGAATCAGATATGAATTGACAATAAGCTCACACGATCTATTAAAAATCCTCCTTGCAGTGTTTAAGCCACTGCTGTATGACGTGACAATGGAAAAGTACAGAGACAGGTTTTAAAGAGACAGAAGAGCTTGGAGGAGGAGAAGTGAGGAAGATGTGGTCTTGGGTAAGTTACACCGAGCTCACACTGTACTCCATACCAGCTTCTGAAGGCTTTCCGTTAGATGAAAAGTAATGAGAGGCTCTTACACGGCAATCCGTCCAGTCCAGTGAACTGCGCTGCTGTGCCCAGTCGTCCGAATATTTTTCACTGGAAGGAACTTTTTCCAGACTGTCAGAGAGCAGCAGGTGAAGTGCATCCGGTGGATTTCAAAACTAAAATCATTACACGACTACTAGTAAAACAGATATGTCAATATTCTTGACATATAAGCGACCGGGGGCTGTGTTGGCATGAAAGATCCTTTCTATTCCAAGTAAAACAAGAATTTGCAATTGTCATGTAACTAAGAGCAACATAGCATCTGCTTCTGTTAAAATTTTAGCGTTAAGAGGCGGGTCTTATCACTATAAAGAGATATCAGATTATTTCCACAACGTACTGGGCAATCAGATTAGTTTATTTGTGTGACGCAGATGAAACAAAGGAACTCATTGGTCGTCTGTCTTTTTTCTTCGTTTATGAATTCTGCAGACTTCCGACATGTTTTTCAGTTCCACATTATATTTTTTCCATGTTTTTTTTTGTTGTTGTTGTTGTTGTAAGCAGCCATGTTGGTTTTTCAAATGGCAGACAATGCGTGTCTCTGATTGGCTCATTAATCTGTCAATCACAGCCACTGAAATTCGAAAGAGATAATCTTTTATACAGTATATCATCTGGATTTTCTAGGCAAGTCTTAAAAAGGAAGCCAATGATGTTGCACCGCACAAAATATAAATTACTCCTCTGCGTATCTTTACTTTTATTGCTGAATACATGGGAAATCACAACACGTTGCAATTTGAAAAGTAGAAGAAAAGCACCTGCAAAGACTTGCAAGATACAGTATTGTTACATACAATATAAAGTGAAATCTTCATTGTGTTTAGACATTTTACAAGCTCAAATAACATATATCTCATCTTCTTAAAAATGTATTTCTTGTAGCTTGTTGAGTCATTCCTGCAGAATCAGAAAAAAGTTGTATTGCCAAGTAGAAAATTACAAGATATATACAATAATCAGAACAACAGCGCAAACTGTTGATGATATCCATAAGTTTAAAGTGACATTAGAATGTGTGCAAGATTCCAACACAGTCACATGTTTTTGTAAAGTCTTCAAACGTCCAATGGCAGGAGAAACAGTGAGCGAGTTTGCAGCTCTCCAAACTGCTCATCATGAAAGTCAGTCATCCGGAGAGCGCCGATGTGGGCTCGGCCGGAGCTGTCACCGGCTGATCTCAGGTCAGCCGGAGTTCAGAGCTCGCAGCGGCGACGTGGGCACGGCCGGAGCTGTCAGGCAGATCTGAGGTCAGCCGGAGTTCAATCCTCGCCGGGATCACATGTCACAACCTCCTTTTCTCAGAATCTCTCTCTCTCTCTTCACGTTTTCATCTTTTAGGGGACAGACTCGTCAAAGCGAATTTCCAGGTATTTGTCAGGAGATTTCAAACTTGTTGTGCCGGGAATGCTGACGTCTAGTGTTACAGGAAACGGCGACTTAAGGAGGAGCCTGCAGCGTTTTTTCCTCGAGAGAAACGGATTTTTGAGGGTCTGTGTGCAGCAGGTTTGGTGGGAAAATGGTTGCGTGACCCAGAAGTTGTGCAGGCCTTTGGCAAAACGCGCCGCTGTTGAAGCTTGTAAAAAAGGCAGAGCATTTGTTGCTTTAGGAGGTGTTCTAGTTAGAGTTACCTATAGGAATTTGAGTTGTAAGTCTTCTCACACGAACTACATTTTAAACTCGACAGTCAAGGAGTAAGCTGAATGATCAAACTTGAAGCTAAATTGAGAAAAAACAGACACCTGAAGAATAAATGAAACTTCTGTGTCAGTCGGTAACAGGAATGATCTGTTGTCACCACTCTTCCAGGTTTGGAGATGACTAATATTAAGGATCTGGACCTCTTCCAATTAGATTTCTCCTCACTTCTGCTAGAGACTTAAAACTTTAATTGCATCAGACACGCATCAGTACTGGTCACTTCTACAGACTGTCCATGAGCGGATCTCTCCTTCTCTGTGGTTATCCGTGACATGTATCTTTTTCATTCTTTTTAGTTTTTTCTTGCCAAGCTCTGGGACAATTATTCATCTGCCTGTTTATTGTTGGACACTCTGCTTCAGTATTTCTGCATAAAGACGGTTTCTGATTTTTTAATGCTTCTTGGTATTGACCAAAGTCGCTGCCTGGTGTAGATGCTAACATCTATCGAACAGTTTGTTCTACTTCTACTACTGTTCTACCTATCCCAGTGCCTTTGGGCCTTAAGCGGGGAACACCCTGGACAGTGGCCAACTCGTCGCAGGGTTAGACAGCCAACCATTCACTCTCTCATTCACTCACTAAGGGAAATTTACAGTGATGCCCAATTAACCTAAACATGGATGTTTTTGGAGGTGGGAGGAAACCGGAGTACCCGGAGAAAACCCACGGTGACACGGGGAGAACATGCAAACTCCACCCAGAGAGATCGTGAGATGTTGATATGGTCCGACCCGGGAGTCGAACCCACGACCTCCTTACTGGGAAGCCAGAGCTCTAACCACTCTGCTACCTTGCACCCCTCTCTGACATAACAACACATTGCAATTTGAAAAGTTGAAGAAGTGCCCTGGTAAAGACAAGCCAGATATAGTAATCCATTAGCATATAAAAGTGAAATCGTTAGCTCAAATACCATAAAGCTCGTCTCCCTAAAAATGTTTTTTTTTCCTGCAGCTTGTTGAGAGCCATTCCTGCGAATTAGAAAAAAGTTGTATTGCCAAGTACAATTACAAGATATATACAGTAATCAGACAATAACACAAACTAGTGCAATTAAGATAACATTAACACGATTAATAAAATAACATTAGAGAATGTCTCTTTACACTGACATTAGGACTTGGTTGTGACTCGACTGTATTTGTGCTCAAAATACAGCAGGAAATGTCTCAAAAGAGCGAGATGGTTTCATTTCCCAATGAATTCTTATGAATCTTCAACTACGAAATTCCCCCACGACTGGCCACGCCCCCAAATATGAGGTTTTGCCGACTGTATCCATGACTGCTGCTAAATCCGTTGTCCTCTCGTGTTGTGATTTTGGGCTATACAAAAATAGTTTGAATTTAATTGAATCAAAAGTGCTCCGATCATGACTGCCGCCTTCACCTTTTGACCATTCAAGTTTGTCAAAGCCTTATCCTGTCAGATCTCAGAAGCTAAGCAGGTTGGGCAGTACTTGGACGGACTGCTGGAACACCAGGCCCCACAGTGAGACTGTGACGCTGAGTGTACGTTAACTATGAAGAGGGTTTCTTGTAAAGTGCCTGATACACCAGCTCCAGTCCACTGTGGTCCGTTTTTGTACAGCAGAAGCCTTATTTTCCTACTGGAACCATGAAGTCTAACCTATTCTTATCTAATCTGAATGCAAATGCTGTAATATTCATATTTCCTCACATTTTGAGAAGGCAAGTTTATTTGTTTTGTAGCAATTTGAAGAATATTACAAAGCAGGAGAACATACATTAACAGCACAAAACAAAAAAAAGACATTACTAACACATAACCATCATAACATTTTCCTGATTTCAAGGATTAGAAGATCAGATACAAATCTTGCAGTCAAACTCATAGACAAACAGGAAAAGTTTGAGTCTAGATTTGAACATTGTCAGAGCAGAGGCCTGTGTTACATCTTCAGAAAACACTTGTAGTTGCATGTTGTAATTTTCCATGTAGAAATGATAATTCTTTGATCGCAGATGTCCAAAACCGTGCAGTGAACAGCAGGTTTGAGTGTCGGAGCCGCTCACACAGATCTCACACATTCGGTCTGGGCTGCAGAGTCTGGAAAACACCTGTGTTTGTGTTGCTTCCCTCTGGACCGAGCATCAGCTGCGGCCTGATTACGCTGCTCTCTGTTTGGGATTATCTTGTCTGTTTATGAAATTATGAAAGGTTTGGCTTCACACGGCTCGGGCTGATGTCAGCTTCTCCTGCAGATGTCCCACATGTCGAGACAGCTCCTCCGAGGGTTTGGAGACTCAACCAACAGGCTGGTTTGAGAGCTGTGTAGAGGGGAGCTTATGAGTGATGAGATGTGTAAAGAGAACTAATATGATACTTAGGTTTTACTTATGATATGATGCTGCTTTTGAGGCTTTTTGACTTGTACATTTTCACTTTACAAAAGTGCCCACACTTCTACTCATTGTCCATCTGGACAGACTCACTAAAAGCTGTTATGGCAAATCATAGAAGCTGATTGGCCAAAACAGAACTAATCACCTTCAGGCAAGTCTTCTGGTCTAGGCGACATGCTTCTGCTGAGCTGCCCCAGGGCTGCTTGCTATCATTTGCTCCAGTTACATGATGGTCTTAATTCCGAATAAAGATAATTTAAATAAATAAAAATAAAAATATATTCCGGTTTAAAAAAGACCATGTAAAGACTTAAATCCTAATGAAAATGATCATTTGGATTTAAACATAATTCCGAATAAAGTGGGTGGTTTATTCCACTTTTAAATCTGAATAATTTTAGTACTTTCTCATGCAATCATTCTATTTCGCTTAAAAATAATTCCGTTCGCACTGCACATGCTCTTTATTATGTAATACTTCCTACCCCCCAGACGTTATGCAAAAAAAAAAAAAAAAAAAAAAAAAAAGACAATTTAGTTTGTTTAATATGTAAATCTGTATGTGGAATTATCATTTCCATGAAAATTTGAAGGAAAATATTTTAATTCCAAACTAATTATTTGGATTAATAATTCTGAATTAAGAAAGATCACATACATCTGGCCAACCAATAACATGCATGTTAGGATAATATCCTCCAGCAGTAGTCCTGACCAAGCCTAAAGAACATCTGGAGATGGGTCCCTGAGCGCTGCACTGAGGCGATCACTGCTCCTGAGAAGAAGCTCCAGAGGCATTGAAGGATGGGTCAAATGCAGAGGACAAATTTCCCTAAGGGGACAATAAAGTGTACCTTAACCTTAATTAAGTGAGGAGGGTGGTGGCGGTGTTTGGAAGATATCTGTCATATCTGACAGCAAATAACACGTTTAATTAAAATGTACTTTTTTTTTTATTTAAAAACCTTCCAAGTCCCCAAATGCTTATGTACATCTGCTTGGGAAACACTAGATCATGCTTAGCTGAATTTTACACCTGATAAAGTCCAAGTTTAAATCTGCTGATTCTCTGAAAGACAACCCATCTTGGAGTGGAGTGGATGTCTCCAAAATTTCTTCAAACTGGATCTCAGACTTTGGCCCAGATCTACTCCACTTCTCTGTTTTGCCACATAAAGCACAACTTCAAACCCTCCTAATGCACAGATCTCTCTAGTGTCACATCTCTATTGTGTTCCTCCGGTGCTTTTGCCAACTCTTTTTCAATAGTCTGACTGTTCAAACTATAGGAAGCAGCGTAACCATCCCGTGACTGCGCGGCACAGCTGGGTGAACGCTTACAATGCAATATATACATTTCCCCCATTCATTTTATACGTGTCCACATCTGGTTTGAGGCTCCATAAATGCGTCTAATTTAAGATTGCATTGACAGACGTGCTACTTAGAAAACCACAGCTTTATAATACATTTTAAACTCTATCTAAGCCGGGAATATGAAGCTGCAAAGACGGAGAGGAAGCTTTTACGAACCGCACGGAGAGGAGCTGCACTCAGGGGTAGTTTTGTGTTTCTTTTTAGTGACATCAGGGTCAGAATTTTTAACTTTCAGCCTTATCTTTGTTGGACATTGGCAAATATGATGCATCCTTTGTGTTTCATCTTTCAAATATGCTCCATTTTTGAATCACATGCATCAGAATCAAAAAGCAATTACACAAGGAAATAATCTAAATGACCTTGTTCAATGCTAAAGAAATCTCTAAAACAACATCACAGATCAGGGACATTTGGAGAAGTGTTTTCTGAGGTGTTTGTGATGAGGAAGCAATGTTAAAAAAGGATTAAACACTCGTGTCTGAACTTATGGCCTTGACCTATGGTGTGCCTCAGGGATCAATCTTCGGACCCCTTCTGTTCAATCTTTACTTGTTGCCATTAGGTCAGTTAATACGCAATAATAATGTGAGCTATCATAACTATGCAGACGACACTCAGCAGGCGAATATGGGCCAGTGGATTCACTCTGTCACTGCATCCAACAGATCAGTGTGTGGATGAAACAGATCAGTGTGTGGATGAAACAGATCAGTGTGTGGATGCAAAACAACTTTCTCCAGCTAAACTCAGACAAGACTGAAGTTATCATCTTTGGCCCACAGAAACAAAGAGAACGTGTCAGGAGTCACCTTCAGTCTCTCTCTCTAAAACCTTCAGGTCAAGTTAGAAATCTGGGGGTAATAACGGACTCAAACATTAACTTTAAAGTCAATAACATCAGCAGCTTTTACGATCTAAAAAACATTACCAAAATCAAAGGTTTAGTGTCAAAGCCTGACTTGGAGAGACTTATACATGCATTTGTCTCTAGTAGATAGACTATTGTAACGGCCTGCTCACCGGCCTATCCAAACGAGCTGTACATCCAGAATGCTGCTGCTTCACTCTGTGTTTAAATCAGGGCTAAAGACAGTCCCTTTTAAGTGAGCTTATGACTAAAATGTTTTGAAGATTTTATGCTTATTTATGATTTTGCATTGTCGTATTTTAATCTATTTAAATCTATTTAATTTTGTGAATCACTTTGACTTGCAACATTTATGAAAAGTGCTCTACAAATAAAGTTTTTATTATTGATAGTAGTAGTGAACACTTAGTTTTGTTGACCACATAAATAAACAAGTTAAAAACAAGATGGAAGGGTTTGGTCAAAGGTTACACTGCAAAAAAGGCCTTTCAAAAGCGACTTACCTATTTTATTTTTTATTTATTTATTTTTAACAAGAAAAAATTACAAATCTTTCAAGTTATCTTGACAGCAAGGCGGCCACCGCGACCTTCTGGCCTCACAGCAAGAAGGTTGCGGGTTCGATTCCCGCTCAGGCCCGGACCTTTCTGTGTGGAGTTTGCATGTTCCTCCCCGTGTCTGGGTAGTTTCCTCCGGGCACTCCGGTTTCCCCACTAACTGATAACATGCATGTTAGGGAACACTTGGTGGTGGTTGGAGGTTGAGGCGCCAGGTGTTAGGTGAATCGCCTCTGCTGAGTTGCCCCAGGGCAGCTTACTGTCACTGAGTGGGGAGGGGTTCATCACTCTGTAAAGCGCTTTGTGACTCTGTGTCTGTGAAATGCGCTATACAAATAAAGATTACTTACTTACTTACAAGATTTTTAAGCAAATCTATTCTTGATTCAAGCACTTATGGCCTAAAACAGATACAAATTTACTTAAAAATAACTTTTTATATCTAGGTAAGGTAAAGAATAGAATATCTTAAAACAAGTCAAATAACCTTAGTAAGACTTGGTCTTAGAAAGTGAAACAATCTAAAAATGTATCTTTTAGGATTAATATGCTTAATGTAAGTTAGATTTTCCGTTTTTGCAGTGGGGTTGGGGACACTCAGGTCTAAGTCGATCCTTGATTGTAAAACACTTTTAAAAAGTCAATTTACCATTAGAAAATCAATACAAAAAGCACTTTTGCTCTACTGAGACTCAACAAAATTGGAATGATATTAGAATGACCCCATCCTTCGACACTACACAACATCCATGTCTTAATCCAAACTATCCTTTTCAGACACAGGTGCGTACTAATTAATTCTATCATTCTATCAACAACAAAAAAATCATTCTTGTTGCATTAAACAAATGGAAGAAAAGAGGAAGGCATCTGTGAGTGTGGTCCATAACAGTGCAGCCTCCAGGTTTGCAGCTCCAAACTCCTCATCTCCGCTCCGTGGGTCTGCTACTTTCAATAGGAAATAAAACAATAGACGTCTGACATCTCAGCAGAGTTTATTTACTGGTTTCTACGGAGACGCCAATCCAACAGGAAGCCGAGCAGTTTTTTAGGAACGAGACCCTGGTAGCACAAAAACACGCTCGCCGGATCTGCCCCAATGTTTTCCTTCGGTAATTGCCCCGCTAATCACAACACGGCTTATCTGGATTTAGCCTGCGCCTTCATAACTTTGCACAGTCCGCGTCGTGAATGACTTTTGCAGGTTGAACTCTCCTCGCAGCAGAAGCCCTTCCTGGTTGTAAAAACAGAAAACGCGCCGGTCTCCGAAGGCTCGCTTAAGTGTGGCCGTTTGGATTCTTCTTTGGCAGAGGAAATTCGGAAAAGCAGCAATGATTAAGAGGCTACAGCGAGTGTAGAAAGCTGGCGTTCAATGATAACACGCTTGGACACACTTCTAATGGTGTTTTGATAAATGCATCAGCGCTTAAGACATTTCGGCGTTGACAGATAAATTGCCGCAAGCGAACGCGGAAAAGGAACCGTCTGCGATTTCCATTTACAAATAAAATAAATACAAAACAGGTCGCAGTTTTTTTTTCCGTGAGATTTATTCCTAAAAGGTCTGATGTTGACATGAATTTCTCAGCAGATATCTGAAGCAATTTGTGTCAACATTTACAAATGCATGATTCAAGGGCATGCGGTTCTGTGGTCGGGGCGCTGTCAGATGCAAGTAGTTTTGACGATAAACTGGACCGGAGAAAACACGTGAGCAGTCGGTTCTTTGAGAGGTCCTTGGACATCTGCAGGACGATGCTTAGGTTCTTCAAAGCTTGTTCCGTTGTGTACGCTGAAGTAATTCTGGTCCTGAATGTATTTATTTATTTCCTGGACGGTGCAAATGGATTGTAAATAAATGTAAATGTTAAACACGTGTATTCTGTATTAGTCTCTGGACAGATGGTGATGAAGAGTGCCAGCTGGAGGATCATTCTGTATGATTGAAGATGGAAGTAGCAAGATACATCCTCTCAATATTCTCTCAACAACAGTCAAGAGACTCCATTTGGCCAGGCTCTTGCTGTTTGTGAGGTTGTTTGACCCATTCGTCAACGTGACTGGGATAATTTGTCAGTAAGTAAGCAATCTTTTATTTGTGTAGCACCTTTCACAGACACAGAGTCACAAAGCGCTTCACAGTGAGATGGTTTACAGCAGGGCTGCTCAACTTAATCTTCTTGAGGGACATATTTTTCAAGGGCCAAGGAAACTGGGCTGGGTAGTTACACAAGACGTCAGCACTTGTGATAAAGTTTGGGGTTGTGAGAAAAATCTATTTTACAAAACAGGTTTTAGTCAAGCCTATGTTGGATGTGTTATAGAATTTCCAAGCTAAGTCTGAACCAGGAGTAATCAAGTTAAAAGCAGAAGTACACCATGAATTAAAACAAAGAAAGTCAGATCTAAGGTAGTAACTCAAAATTAACCCTGCAAACAAGAGAATATATTTCATGTCTGCAATATTAGGAAGATGGGTTGAGGACCAGATCAGATCTTTGGAGGGCCGATTTGGCTCCCGGGCCTTTCTAAGCACTTTCTAAGTCTTGCGAGAATCGTGCGAGTCCCGCCTTGCACCAAACTTGCACCCAGTGTATGGCAGGAATTAAATATATAAATCCATAAAAAATAAAATAACCTACCCCTTCTCCACACTCTGTGGCAGTAGCAGCCCTGGAGCAGCTCAGCAGGTGCAATTCGCCTAATCACCTGGCGCCTCAACCTCCGACCACCACCGAGCGTTCCCTAACCTGCATGTCATTGGTCAGGAGCAGTGATCTGCTCTCACACAACGCTTGATCTAGAATTCCTTCATTCATTCACTACCAGGGCCCTTGAAATTTGAGTAATTCTTCTATAATCGACATTGTAAGAGAAAAACTTTGCACATCAGTTGCTCTAGGACAGGTGCGTACAAATACAGGGAATGTACCAAGAAACAATGTCTGCAAATATCAGTTTTGCGAGATAAGTCAATGTGCAGGCTTATGTTATTTAAACTTAAAATGATTGTTAATGCCTTCTTAAAAGTGTGGCAGTTCATTAAATGTAGGTCAAATGTAAAATTTTGACAGCCATGTATTATATTCAACAGTTGAAGCAGACTAACTCTTTTATCGGATCAGGGGGTTTCCTCTGTGACTGTTGAACTGTTTTCCTCAGCCGCACTGAAATAAATGGACAAATAATAAATAAATCAAGAATGTAATGCATTGAAATGTGCTTTTTAACTGTTCACACGTCGCTCGATCAGACCCGTTTCTTTCAGAATCCTCTTTTTCATGTCTTAAACTTTACCACTGTTTGTCCCTGTTGTCTTTAACCCACTCGCTGTCCCATTCATTAATGTCTCTCTTTCAGCAACCAAAACCCTCTTCATTCACTTCAATAAATCTTTGTGTACTACATATCCGTTCAGCGTGTTTCTTGATTATGAGCAATAAATTGAAAGAAGTAGAAGAGATGAAAAATGACAGGAACATGTATTTTATTAACATTTAAATCCTATGTCCAACCATGGAATCGATGGACTGATTGGACAGTTGTGTTGCCTCCAAAATGAACAAACGCAGAGTCTCACCTCAGCTTAACTCGTCTTTGTCCTTACAGTTAAGTTTCACAGAAATCCTTAATGATCCTGTCCAAGCCAGGCTCTGTTTTCCTGTTTGTGGATGAGTTCTGTTGTTTGAAGCTCAGAGGATGAACTGTTGGCAGCTCTTCACACACTTCAGCTTGTTCTGTGTCCAACTCACTTTAGAGCCAGTCGTGTTGAAGCCATTAGGACAAACACAGCCTCACATCACAAAGAACAGCCTGAATTTAAACGTCTGTAAATGAAACTGTAGCCTGTCCACATCCGACGCAGGGCCGCGGGTTTGTGTCCACGTAACGTCACTGTCCAAAGCATTTATTTCTATTAGAGCGGCGGCTTCCTGCGCGCGGCCACAGCTAATGAACATGTTCGGCATTACTCACAATGCGCTCCTGTCAGAATGATGAATTACATATAATTTGGAGGATGATGTATTTGTGAAGAGGGAGCCGCGCTGAGCCAGGGAGTGATGCTACGCTTCACTGTCTAAACTCACATCGTACACTCAGTTACAAACATTCAAGCATTTTGTTGTTGATTTAGTCAAAGGACACACTCTCTGCATTATTATTGTTCATTTAACATTCTCTTGTACATGTTTTTAGACACTTGAGCATTAGAATTTTGCATTATTAATTAATTTCAGTGATGACAAGCTACTATTGCAGTCACAGCTAACCTGGGGCAGACAGACAGAAGTGAGGCTGCAATTTTGCGCCATCAGCCACTTTGGCCACCATCAACCATTCACACACATGCACATCAGATCCACTGGACAATGTGGGTGAAGTGTCCTGCCTAAGGACACCACCTCAGTTTCTCTTCTATTTGTCCCACTGTTTTACCTGAGGTTCCAGTGGTCTCCCATCCAAGTCCTGACCAGGTCCAACCTACTTAGCTTCTGAGATCTGACAGGATCAGGCTTTGGTATACCCACATACCATTTTAACTTAGTTTAGTGTGATAGACCTTATGGTAAAACCTGATCACAGTTTTACAGCTGTTGAGTTCCAAATGATGAAGAAATTGAAAATACAGCCTGTTCTCATGGATAAGCGTGTCAATACCACGCAATTTGAAACAGTGTGTCACGCCATTTCTATTTTTTGCGTGTGTATTTCACGCCTTTCTGTCCCAGTTCATTTCAATGGTGAATGTAAAGACGTGTTATTATTTATGAAAACTAACATAATACTAATCCCAACCGTAACCAACTCCAAGTCTCAGACCTAAACTTTTCCAGTTTTGCAACTTCAGACCTAAAGTTAGCCATTAACCCCCCAAAAAACCTCCGGTTTGTCTCAACCACTTCACATGTTCAGACCATGCCAGAAATTACACACCAAAACAGGCAGAGGGCATTGTCATGACATGCAATTTGTCATGGCATGGTATTTACACGAAAACCATGAGAACATGTTGGAAAATACATTAATTTAATGCACTGTGTAACTTTCTGAAGGTGAAACGTCAACTGCACTTTTCTGTAAAGATATAAAGTTTAAAAACATACACCTCCAGCTCGTCTCGGGATGTGGCCACAAAAGTGACCTGCATGCGCAGTAAAGAGCATCACGTCACACACACGCAGCGTATTTACACAGCCAAGACACAATTGTGTCTGTTTCAGGCTGTTTTGCGCACAAGCTGAGCCGCAAGGACCAAATACTATCAGTAAAAAGTTGTGCTAACAAGCTAGCGTACATGTTCTGTTTCCTGTCCAGAATAAAGTGTGTGATAACTTTACTTTAGTTATGATATTTGTGGTTACTAAATAGGCAGTGAATGATTTAGTTTAGCTTGTTTTCTTGTCTGGCTCACATGGAGCTGAGTTTACAGAACGGTGCAGACTTTAGGAAATGCAGGTGAAGACTTTTGGACACCTTCTCACCCACTTCCAGTTTTCGGTTCCTTCGGCCGCTGTTTCTGCTTTGACTTGTTGAATTGTGAGACGTAAATGTCAGATGAATGTGACGTGTGTGTTCAGACTGCTGTCGCGTTTAAAAAGATCCGTTTTATTTCCACATATGAAAGTGGCGTGTGTCGCATTTGAGAAAATCTAAATTGTGCTGCTCACACTGCCGTGAAAAAATCAGATACAGGTCACATGGCCAAAAAAATTTGAAATGATGTGCGGTGTGAACGTAGCCAATGAGAAATTGCTCCGTTAATGATTGTAGTCTGACCCTCCGCGACTTGTTTGGTTTAAAAAATGGCCTTCAGGGAAAAATAATTGCCTACATCTGGTCTAGTCACTAGAAATGATCAGATTGTACAAGTGTGAGATTTAGATTTAAAAAAAGGGTTGTCTCGTCCACAGTCTGGCCTTATGACACCAATAAATTTGAATATAGAAATCATATGTGAGGAAGTGGACCTTCTCTCTCTCTCTTGCACGTCATAAAGTCCAGTTACACATATCGCAGAATCCATTTAAACAAACTGTGTCTGAACTCACACTATTTCACTTCTGGGAGACAATCTTTCACTTGCTCGGTTCATTTAGTAAAAACATTTTGTGGTAGAATATCAAGTACCTTTTATTGGCTCCAAAACGCTCTTCACTTCCTCCAAAGATGAAGTCACCTCCCGTCGTTCTGACCGAGCCGAACTTGTGCTGAAAACCCAAATAAATGATGACTTAAGAAATCACACAGGAAGCTAATTGCGGTGCAGATCGTTTAACCTGGCCTGTCCAAAGTGTATTATTATTAATTTGAAGAGGTCCACAGCAGTAACCGATAACTTGACAAGAAAATGAAGAATCGCCGTTTGTCTGGAAATGGGTCAGAACTGCATAAATAAACTTTATCAGGGCTTTTTGGTCTAATTATGTGTAATCCATCATTGTGACTGGAGCGTTCTTCTCGCTCGTTTGCAGATGTAATGCTTTTGGTGGAAAAGGAGAAATAAATAGGTGGATCTTTGTGATGTGATGTAATGTCGACCGCCGCAACCGATCGAGACGAGACGTAAATAGAAAGAGATGAGAATGCACAGGTTTGGAGGTTATTCTTGTGATCTGTCATTACATGATTTGTAAAGTTTGTTGAGTTTAGGGTTGTTCTGATCATAGTTTACTGGATCATCTTCACCCACACTGCCCAGCGTGGATCTGTACTCTGTTTATGTTATTCACAAACAGCCCTTTTGAGGAATGTAACTGTTTCTGAGGTTGGACCATTGATGCCTCATAACAATAAGAACCTAGACACCCTCCCCACCTACCTCTGCAGAGCCTGTCCTGGTCCTGCTAGTTGAATAGTATCCCTTTGCTAATGGACTCTGGCTCTACAGACTTAAACTCTATGGGACTGAGGAGATAAAACTGTGCCGTGCTATCAAAACAGGCTGTTGGACGTTTCAGACCAGAGGCTGCCGACTTTACGGCGGTGAACACGAGGAAGATTGCATGGCACAGTCTGGACCAGAGCCCCGCTCTGTGCTTTACGCAGATCATGAGGAGAGCACTGTACGCAACCAGAAACCAGACCGAAGTGGACACAATCTTGCGCTCATCTGTACCAGGACTGCAGACGCGGTCACACATGAAAGACCCTCCGCGTTCCTCTCACCAGGGCCTGTGAGCCTTGTTGTCTCTATCAAAAGGATTATAACAAGGACACATTGCTGCTTTTGAGTTTCCTAAACTTTTCATGCACCAGCCTGTTCTCACAGAGAAGCGTGTCAATACAACGCAATTTGAAACAGAGTGTCATATGAACCCAAGTTGTATTTTTTGTGTGCGTATTTCACGCGTTTCTGTCAGTTCATGTCTATGGTGAATGTAAAGACGTGATACTATTCATGAAAACTAACACAATCCTAATCCTAACCTTAACCAACTCCAAGCCTCAGACCTAAACTTAACCATTTTTGCAACTTTAGACCTAAACTTAGCCTCAAACAAACCCCCTGTTTGTCCTCAGTCACATACCACGTCAGAAAAAAATGGGCATGTAATAAACACGCAAAAAAAGGCAGAAGCATCGTCATGACACGCAAGCATGAGAATACATTGCACAGACAGATCAAGATTCTGGGGTAAGTCTCATGTCACATGCATCAGATCGTTTCATTATAACTTTAGGTCGACATAACAGAATGTTGTTAAAGGAAAAACTGAAACTCATGAAAAGTATGACTAAAGACTGAATACATTTTTTGACAATCAAATATAGGTATTAAGCCAGACTATCCTCAGAACGACTCCGAAAAAGTTAGTATGTTTGTGTCCATTTGGCTGTTCAGATTCCCAAGTTCTCTCCACTTCATCTTAGGATAAAACATTCTCCAAAGTTTCCGATCACCAATAAGCACTGCGTAACACCACTAAAAACTCGTACGTGAACTGAAGTATTACCCCTAAGATAAAGCTTTCTGTAACACACGTAACCTTGGTATGTTTTTGCGCTCCCACATGGACCTCCACAGCGGGACAGCTCAGAGGAACAGCCTGTCCTGTACAAGAGTTTAGCTTTGGTCATGGCTCTGTCCCTCCTTCTGTCTCCCGTGGTTTGAGTGTCGCGCTTGTCTTCCGCTGTTTACCGCCTCAATCTGAGCCGCGCTTTGTCCGGTCGCTCAAAAGAACCTGCTGATGACTTACTTTAGCACCAGGAGCTCTGACAGGTCCGGAGAGAGAGGCAAACACAGGGAGAATGTATGGATTTGAAAGAGCTCTACCTTAAAACACAAACAACAGAATTATTTCATATCAAACTTTTTGCAGCAAGCACGTTTTGTTCACTTACCGTATGTATTTTTTTTACCGTATGAGCCACTTAATTATTCACCTCGATGGACTTAGAAGAGCTTTTCACAATTTCCAGATGATGGTTTTGCTGTGAAGGTAAAGTTAATAACAACATAGCATGCTGTTGTTAGCAAGTTGTTGCCTTTATTGCTTATCTGTAAAAGAAAAAGGGCTCTGGTCAAATCACAAGAGTCCCAGAGCAGCAGACTGTTTGCGTAAAAAATCCAGACGATATATATGTGTGATGCAAGTGAGTACGTGATTGACAGATTAATTAGCCAATCGGGGATGCACATCGGCTGATCACGTGGAGCTGAAAAACATTGTGGATTACTGCAAAAATCAATGAGTGAAGCAAAGAAATACCTTAATGTGAGGTGAGTGAAGTTAGATCTAAATAACAGACAATCCGTGTTTTGTCACCTAAATAAGCTAATTTGATTGTGGAGTTAGGCGGCACAGTGTGCCACATCTGAGCTCCTCTCACACTTTGAGGTATAAAGAAAGCCCACAGTAACTGTATCAGAACTGAGTCCAGGATAAGTGACCCTACAGATTGGTACTATAGCCACTGCAAAGAAGAAGCTGATCTGAAAGATAGAGCTCAGAATAGAACTGCTTCTCCCATAGGCAGGGGAAGTGGGGTGCTGCCGCTTCAGTGCTCAGGGTTTATTTTTTATTATTATTATTTTTTTTAATGCTACTCAACCAAAGCTGTGCCATATGACGATATATCTGGCTATAAGTTTAAACCAAAATCACTACAATTGTGTTGAAGAAAGTCTTAAGCTTAATCTTAAGCTTTATCTGTACTGTGCTCACGTCCACTTGCAGCAGATTCATTTATAAAGTTAGTTCAACATTAGCTTTTTTTGCACTTTGTTCTTGACATTTACATGCTTAAATGTACATGCTTAGATAAAATCAATCAGTCAATCAATCCACTTGGCCGGGCATCTTCTCTCCCCTGCACTCATCTACGACTGCAAGTAAGCATACGCACATGCACGCGTGCAGCGCCTGCATGTAGTAACTGTAGCGCTAACAGCTGTCAGACTTTACATCTGTGTGGAGCAGCCCCATTCTGATTTGAGACATGATAAAGTGGTGTTCAAGATGTGAGAAGCTACTACTATGACGTAATATACTAAATGTTTCCCAACCATGGGTACATGGACCCAACTTGTTAGGCTTGCGTGTAAATACCACGCCATGACAAACACGTGAAATGCACATGCAAAAAATAGAAATTGCGTTCATGTGACACGCTGTCTGTGAGAGCAGGCTGATGAACCCCAGGGGGGTATGTGGGATGATTGCAGATTAAAAAAAATGTAGAATTGAAAGTAATACTATTAAAAACAAACAAACAATAATAATTTGCAGCGCATTTAAAGAGATATTATTAAAACAATAAAATGGTTATAAATGAAAATATGGGTAAAGATAATATATCCTTAAAAAAACAAAACAACATGACATAGGGGGTACTCCGTGTGTGAGATCATGATTAGGGGGTACTCAAAAGCTTGGGATCCACTGTACTGGGCACAATACTGTCCTCAGTCCCCGTCTCAAAACACTTGCTAGATCTTCTATTCCTTTTGGTCAAAGGCTACTTACATTAACAGAAAGGGACTTGAATTGTAGTTAAAAATGAACATTCAAAAATATTTTCCCAAGCACTGAGCTGAAATCTATCTTCTTTCTTTTTTGTTTGGTCCCAAATCATTCCAAAAACCACCAGAGATTTTCCACATCGTTCTTATGTTTGGACAAAAGAAAGCGGGAAAATCTCATTGATCGGTCCAGCTGTTTGTCATCGATCCATCTTCAGAGCTGCTTTTGTCTTCACTTATAGCCATATTTCATGTTGCTGATTGATTCCATTGTTTTGATTTCACTGCTGATTCATTTGCTCAAAATCGGGACAAATTGTTGAAGCTTAAAGTTGATTATCGGAAAAAAATCTGCATTCGATTGTGGGACTATGCAAAGTATTGTTTTATTAATGCTAAAGTCAGCCATGTTTTCTCTGCTAAATGTTAATAATTCCTCTTTGATCCTCTGGTGCATCCACAACGGCTTGTATGTTTGTGTTTTGTGGTGTGCCTCTTGTTCAGACTGTTGACATGCGGTGTGGGGATGAATCAGATGAAATCACAGGTTTAGAGTTACAGCTTCAACGAGGCATCGCCGTAACTGTCCAACGAAACTCCAATTTTCATATCAGCGCTGAAATCAGAGCAGAGAGAGTCAGGAGGATCTGCACGTGGAAGAAAGCAAGAGTTTTATGAGCTCAGTCAGAGGTGGAGATAGTAGGTCTAGTGTTTCGTCTAAATGAGACTGTAACTGAGCTCACGCAACACGGACATACGTATATTGTACAGTAGAGAGGGTGATGTACACTCAAGGAAAAAAGATACGCACCACTAAGACCTTGTCCCCACGAAGACAAAACGAGGATAGTTTTAAAAACGATCTGCGTAAAGTTGGAGCTGGCTTAGGATTTATCATTGTAAAAATGAATCTGTAAATCCAGCCTGAATCCGGTGTAATACCTGTATCTGACCAGAGTGTGGCGCTGTGACACTGACACAGACAGGAAGTAGAAGTGACGCAATAAGGTAAAAAAAAAAAAAAAAAGGTTTAACGTAAACAAAAACTTAGCGGAGAACTTTTCACAAACTTCACAAACATTCTAAATTAACAACATGGATCTAAAACCTCCAGAAGAGACACAGAAAGTGGATTTATGCTTCAGAATCTTTGGAATATTTTGACAACGTTTTAATACGAATTTAATGGAGATTGTAAAGGATTTATTTTTGTTTTCTTTATGTTTTCTGTGGTTTATGGTGCAATGAGACGCAGATTTTCACAGTGAACATCATATAAAGGTCAGTATGTGAATGTATTTTAGTGTTTGGGAGTGTGCTTGTTTGTGTATGCGTGTTGGAAAAGGGGTTGGGGGTGGGTGTATGGTGGGGAGGAGGGGTAGAGGGTGTGTACATGTATGGGGGTGGGGGGTGGAGGCGAGCGGGATTGTTTTTAATGCACTGTGAAGCACTTTGTGTTACATTTTATGTATGAAAAGCGCTTTATGAATAAAGTTTGATTTGATTTGATTTGATTTGAGTACATTCTGCAGATGAGACGTAACTCTGGGGCAGTGATGTCATCGTGAAAAAAAAAAAATCCGGATACAGCGTAACTGCGGAGACGCTAAAGCGGAGTTTTGAAATTTCTTCACCCTGAGAGGTGGTTTCAGAAATCTTCGTTTTCAGTCTCCTAAAACTCCGGCTTCGTGTGGACGATGTGTGGTTCGGGACAAATATTTGTACTGAAACGCCTGAGTTTGGCTTCGTGGGGACAGGCCCTCAGTTTTCGGAGTTTTGGGAGGGTAGAATAATTTTATTTTTGAGATCCGCCTGTTTCATATGAACCCTACATCCATTTCTAATCCTCAGGACAACTCTTGCGCTGTTTACACATTTTCAAGTCCAATAACACAACCAAAAAATAGAGCAACCCCCAAACAAAAAGTGACAGGAGGCGATTACGGATGGTTCTGGAGACACTGGCCTGTGGTGTGTCCCATTGGTCTCGGCTGTGGACCTGGCGGAGGCTGAACCTGTCACGGAGATGTGCGGGGGGGCGGTTGGTCTTGTGCAGCGGTCGTTACACGGGGGCCACCAGTACGAGGGCGGTCGTTGGAGGAACAAGACGACTAATGGTAGAGCGGTGACTCCAAACACCCTGGAGACACAAGACAACACCGTCCATAGCTCCATCCCTCTCTGGTTGAGACAATCGTGTGTTTTTGGCTTCATTCTGGTGCCTTTTATAGAGAAGACTTGAGCACAGTTAACCAGCGGTAAAAGTCAACTCTGAGTTTCAAACATGAGTTTGTGTGAATAAACGACCCTGTAATGCACTCTTTATTGTTCTCACAATCAGTCAAGCCAAACCAGCTTACTATGGACTGAAATCATGATGTAACCCATTTTTACAAATGGACTCGTTTTCTAAGGAATTTTCGAAAATTAAAATGTTGCGTTTCTTTTTTCCTTGAGTGTATATTAGCAGTGATGTGCGGTCATGGGGAAAAAAAAATAAACTTAATATCAATAAGATTAAACAACATATTTATGTATGTAATATAATCTGCATTTGTCATATGTTGTTGATTCTTGTGCAGGTATATGAAGAGAACCTCCTCCAGGCCAAATAATGATCTGTTTTGTGACCATGCAAGGCCGCTTAAAGAAAAAAACACATAGTTTTATTTTTTATTTACTGCAACAAAGGCATCTACATAACAAAAACATAATTTTATTCAAGTCTAGTGACACAGTGCATCTTTATGATTTACATGGACAGTGGTTTTAAAGGTCTATATTTATGTTGCTGTTCTATCTTTCAAGGCACTCAAAGCACAACATCTAAGATTCTGTCGCCCAAAGTTAGGGAAAAGATCAAGAGACAAACACTGAAGAAGGAGATAAATCAAATTCTTGCTAAATCCAGTTGAGAGAAAATCACTTCTTTCCCTCCACAAACACAAAAAGTATGTGTGCAGTTTGACAAAAGCCAAAAAAGACTGTATTTCTGCTAAAATAGACTGAAATGTATTTACCATGGTGCCTCCATGTTGGGTTTGGCCTGAACCACAAATCCCCAAATGCAAACCTAACTGCACAAGTGGGTCTAGATGGATTCTCAATTCTGTAGTTTAAGAAAACACAAACAACAGAAAGTAGAATCTCTCTGACAGGGCCGCAATTTAGACATTGACAAACTATTTTTGACCCGGTTTTCCGTCATATTTATTTTTTCTTAGTCAGAGTAGCGGTACATTATTACAGTCAAACATCTGCTATTCCGACATGAAAACATTAGACCTTATCGTCCAGCTGAACCACTGTTGCTGTGGGTGAGGTTATACACAGTCACGCGAACATACGTCCACAAGTCTTACCGCGCACACGTGGCACGACGCACGCAACATCACTTGGCACTGGTGCACGGAAGGAAAAGTTTCAGATAGATTTTTATTCAAAATCCCCCCTTTTAGTTGCCTGACCAGTTAGTCCCTACACGCTTTGACAAACACTTTACAAACCGTGAGGGTCTGGATCAGAACCCTAGGTTTCAATTTCGAGGGCAGACTTTTCGAGCGCTGAGTCAACCAATCACAGAAAACTCGGAAATTCCACCAAAACAGCGATATGCTAAGCCGGATGTTTTCGTAAACATGTAGTGCAAGGATTTTTTTTTTCAATATGAAGCTGCTCAGGTTTTAAGAAATTGATACGTTCATTGTTCAAAACCGAAGCATGAGCTGAATCAGCTACGTTCACCTTCTTGAATGTTTTGAAATGAGGCTTGAAAGCAACTTCTGATTTTTTAGTTCCACGTGTCAGAATCACCGTGCTGGATTGGATCATCCTGACACTGGACAGACAAATTATTGACCGAGGCTCTGGTTTCAGACCCTTCTGGATTCAAACAGAATGTAGGAGGGGCTTCACACGCAAGCTCCAACAACAAAAAGTAAAGTAAGTCAAAGAAAATTATATAGGCTATTTAATGAAATACAACATATCTAAATTAATGTAAAGTTTGTAATAATAAACTAGATAAAGTGTCTCAACAAAAAACAAAGAATTACTGGGAAATTTGACCCAAAAGCCACATGAATCAAAAAAAAGAAAAGTGCGTGGTGCTGAAGGAAGACAGAGTTGCGCCAGGCCCTCTCTTTCTCTCTCTAAAAAAAAAATTATAAATTGTTGGAATAGCGATACCATTAAATGTCAGAACACAGTCTGTCTAACTACAGTGGTTTCAGAATGACGGTCTTTCGGAATGGAAGCTTGTCGTGATAAAGGTGTGACGGAATAAAGGATGAACTCCATCTGACAGAGCATCTTAAAAGTACTACGTTTAGCTCACTTACCTAATACATTCTCAATTGTTCAGCTCAATGTCTTTTAAGCTTTTTTCACAGCTGTCTGGAGCGAGACGTGCCAGTATACTAATGGAAGTAAGCCGCAATGCTAACAACATTAACAACAGACAAACGTTATGTAGTCAGGACAATGTGGACTAGTTTTCACCTGAATAGACACATTAGCAAGATACTTGTGCTGGGGGAAATGGGTTGTAAGTTACTTAATTTACTGTTTGCAGACTTAATTCTAGGTGTATCTTGGACCTGAGTTGGCCATATTTTAGTTTTGTAAGTGTTATTCTGCTTTAGATCAGACCTGGTTTTGGCTTAATGATGGTTACTCTTGGTTCAGACTTGGCTAGTGCTGGTCTAGTCCTACCTTAATTCTGGTCCAATGCCGGAGCAATTCAAATCAGAGACTATAGCATTAGTGGCTAACATTATTGAAACTGATTAATATTTTGTACAACAACCCTACATTTTTGGCAACATTGTTCACGTGCTGTAAACTAGACGGCCCAGTGGCTCTCTGAAAAATCTGGCCCTCAGGAAAAAAATTGTTAAATAGCCCTGGTCTCTAGACAGTGACAGTATCAGAGCACAATGTGAACACAGGCTATAAGCAGAAATAATCTACACACATAAACACGTGTATACTTTTAATTCTAACTGGTTTATTTATTTTCTCCTTTCTCATTAGAGCGGCCCACGTCTTTCTCACTCACTGTTATGTAATCCGGTCTCTCACATTCAGGCTGCGGCTCTGGGACGGAGGAGCTAAAAGGATGTTGTCTCACTGAGAAACAAGTGCTAAACTGTTCTGGCAACTCACCGGAAGGAAACCCATCGAGATTAGTTTGTGCTTATTTATAGAAGCAGTGTGAATGTGTGTCACTGCGAGGGAACTTCTACTCAGGATTCATCTGGGACTCAAGTTTGGTTTGTTAGTAAAACCTAGTGACCGTGATTATATTTAAAATTTTCTTTTAACTCTTATTTTAATCAATTTTGTCTATTTTGATGAGGTTTATAATTGTCTTTTGTCCAATAAATATGACGTGAGGTAATTCTACAACTGTTACCAAGATAAAACATCCATATAAATGACAGAGATGTTACAATTTGACAAATTATTGACACACAGTTAGAAATTTTGAACTCCTGTGCATAAAGTTGGGTATTTTTGTTTAGTTTACAATTTTTTGTCCACAATCTCGATCTCATTCTCTCCTTAACACAGCTCTGTCATACTGTCCCTTTTGCAGAAAAGCAGCCTAAGATGCGTCCACCACCATGATATGACAGCACAGTGTTTTAGGAACAGTAAACTTTATGATTTTGGTCGCAGCTTCAGGTCATTGACCAGGTTTCACTGTGTAGTTCAGAACTAAACCTTCATCACTGATGCCCACACTACTGAGAACTTACATGGTCAGTAATCTTGTATAGCCTCCATGTTCTTTGACAGCTCACTGGTCTTGACCATGGTGGCTAAGGTGAGGTGATAGGTAAGCAATAAACAACGAGGAGCCGTGCGTTATGCAGTTTTAACGCACGACGTGGAGTCTTAGAACACCACGACGCGAAGCGGAGTGGTGTTCCTCCGCGGAGTGCGTTAAAACTGCATAACGCATGGCTCCAAGTTGTTTATTGCGCTTATACCACGGCTACAAAGTGAAATAGCTCACCTGTGAATATTAAAATTTAGTTTATGATATGTTAATGTCTGAGATATTAGTTGTTTCTGTGTTTTGCATAAATCTAGTTCCTCCACACTGACAAAAGTTGTTTACATTTGTTTGTCGGTTGTTAAAGTGATGATCCCGGCTTAATAAAATTATAGCAACTGTTGCCATGAAAAAATAGAATGCATAAGTTGTTCATTTAACAACAAATGTAAATTAATTCTTCAAAATGTTGATAATCCAAAAATATTAAAATGTACATTGAAATCAACTGGATTTATGGCTCACTTTCTCAACTGGCAGCATTTATTTACCCGTTGTTATGGTGACGGCCACAGAGCAGTGATTTGGAATGTGATTTGGCTGTTGCCTGAACTACCTGTGCGTTATGCATTCTTAACGCACGGCAGTTAGCACTGGCATTCTCAATGACCGTGGTATAATTCACTTTATTGTCCCTGGGAAATTTGTCTTCTACATTTGACCATCCTACAACTCCTCAGGAGCAGCGACCAAGGACCCATCTCCAGATGTTTTTGCTACGCTTGATCAGGACTCCTGTAGCTGGAGGATATTACCCCAACATGCATGTTTTGGTCGCTGCGGGACATTGGAGTGTCCGAAAGAAGCCCACACAGACAAGGGGAGAAACATGCAAACTCCAGAGAAGGCTTGTGCAATCCGCTCTGCAAGCACAAGGGTGTCCCTGATCCTTATAAGGCGTTACGAGGTGTGGACTTGCAGGTCATGATTTGGACCTGAGTCAGATTTGAGTCATTATTTTTGATCACATGAGACTTGACATGATAAAATGGACTAAGTCTTGGGACTTGGACTTAAAGATCTGTGAATCAAAACTTGACTTGATCCTTCTCCTCAAAAAAGTTGTTGTCTCATTTTATATTTACAAACCAAAACATGTGCTTCCTCTTCTTTTTTGTGACCAGACACTAGTTTTCAATCGAATCATTCAAAAAAAATCAATGAAATTGTATAAATGCAAGATATATTTGGTAGTTTGATTTTAAGACTGGAAAAAAAAAACAACAACTTGAAAGCAGAGGACTTTGACTTGACTTGGACTTGAGGTGAAAGATTTGAGATTTACTTGAAACAGTGACCTGGTCCTACCTCTGACTCTACTCTACTCAGCTCTACTTGGCCCTGGTTTGGAGTATTTACACTAGCCCTGTTTCTTTGGGACCAGGTTCTTTTAAGTACCAGTTTTTTTTAAGTACCTGGTTCTAATCAGGTCAAGCAGAGACTAAACTGTTCTCACTGACACTGATTGGCAAGACTGCTGGTGGAATCTACAGTTATCATGGAGTTTTGGTTTGCTTTGGGCAGACACTATGAATATAGTAACAGATTCTGAAGGATGGTGGAAACCCAATCAGGTCAAGTAAGACTGGTGGAAACAGCCCTAAAGACAACACTTTGGTCTTGGTTGTAGTTTGAAGGTTAAAGGGTGTTAACTAGTGGTGTAACGATTCACCTAAATATTCGAAGTATCGATACACAGCCCTTACGATCCGCTGCATCGATCGGCGTTCTACTAGTTGGCCTCAATCCAGGCCACACATCGATATAACTTTGAATCGCTTCGAATCTAAGCCCAAAGAATCGATTTATTTAGATATATGGCAAAACATAAACCATATAGACAAACAACATTCTTAGTAGTTTATTTTTCACATAAATGTTTATACGCTGGTTTTCCGCGATGCGTCATCATCAAGAGCCTGCAGCACTTGTTTCACACATAGACATTAAATTAGATTAACTAATTTTATGTCTATGGTTTCACATGGAATCTACTCCCGGACGGAACCGCTGCCGCACAGCCCAGCGGAAGAGACGGACAGTGCCCATCCCGCGGGCCCGCGAGAGCGCACAGAGCGGAGACCATGAGGGACAAAGCCGTAAAGGCGAAACCAAACTGGCCCACGGAGGTAACGCCGCGAAACGACTCGAGCGAGCTCCGAAAAGAACCAGACGAGCTGCAAACACGCCGCCGCCGCCCCCCCGAGCTGCAACGCCACAGTCATAACACAGACTCGCGCATTTGTGCAGGCTTATGACTCCGCTGCCAGTCGGCGGCATGTCACATTTTGGACATATGCCGTACTTAAGACGCAACATCACCATGCTTTGGGTCAAAACCACGAGTCTGCACATGTTTGGGGATTTAATATTTAATCTAATGATAAGTCATGAAGATACAGTAAGTTACAGACTCCCATCTCAACACACTTCTGCATTTGTGTGAAAATGACTCAATAAGATGGTGAAATGTGAGTCACTTATTTTATTATGATACTAAACTTGTGAATTAAGGGGAAAGTGCAATGAAAAATAATTGTCATTAATCTGAATATCTTTATTACCCTTATCCTTACTCTATCATTTTATTATTTGTTATTGAGTTTTTGATTTAATGCAAAATCTTGGTAATTAATTTATTTATGTTGTAAGTTATCAAACCGAATCGAAATATCGTTTTAAAACTGCTGTATCGTTCTGAATCGTATCGTTCCCTGAAACTCCAAAATCGTTTTGTAATCGTATCTCTTGGCCTCATATCGATATGTATCGTATCGTTCTAAAAACGTATTGTTACACCCCTAGTGTTAACAGATGTCATGTGTGGATCTTGTGTGCTGTCAGACTGAAAATAATCTCGTCGTCTTGTGAACACATCGTACAGTATTTAAGTTGTCTTGACTCCCTGGATAAGAACACTTTCTGAAGCAGCTCGTCTAAACACAGTCGTCCGTCAGCAGCGCAGTCTGGGAGCACAAATCGTGGAGAAACACTAAACAGAGACGAAGCGTGTCCAGAGAAGAGAAGAGCAGAGGTGTGTGAGAAACAGAAAGAGCTTACAGTGGACAGGCCGAGTGCTGACGGACGCAAGAGCTGGAGGAGGCTGATAGAAAGACAACTGCAGCTGCTAAAGACACTGTACACGGCTTTTTTGATTTTTTAAAGCCTACATTACAGATTACTCCATTGTGTGATGTTGACTTGGCTTGTGCTCTTCGTTGCCAGTTTTTTCAGCACAATCGGCTCTGCTTTACATGATCAGCTGCTCCTGGAGGCCGGCTTTCTTTTCAATCAGATTACAGACAAAACACGTTGGACTAAAAACACAGTTGATTAAGTTTAGAGCAGATATTTGATGTTTAAACTGAAGGAAAGACGATCCTACTGGACTAGGACTCTGAGGAGAACGACACATGCAGCGAGTCTAGAAACGTCCGCTTCTGTGAGAGAGTGAAAAGTGTCAGAGGAAGTCAGACTACTGGATTTATTCAATAGAATCTCTGCTCCATGAAAGAAACTGAATCTGTAGAATCTGCATCAGAAAGTAGAAAACGTCTGGAACACCGCTTTTGTTGGTTTAAAGATGAAAAAGATATTCATGCTCATTGTTTTAATCATGTAAACCTCCTGTTTTTATCTTAAAGACATTATCTAATTGTAGTGGCTCATATTCTTTCACCAAAATTAGAACAGAGGAAAAGAACACTGTCATGAAGTTTGTAGATGAAAAAGGACGTTTTCTCAAAAAGTTTGCAAATGCTGAAATCTAATGAAATCAAGGAATTTCAAAAGCCTATAAAAAGACAGCGGATTCATGTAGAAAAACAATTATTTTTGTATTGAAAGTGGACACTTTACAGTCTCTATTGATGTACAACATGTCATGATTTCAACTGGACAAAGTTTTCTTTTGTGGAGCTGTGAATATTGTTTAAAATCAGCAAAAAAGGCCTGTGAGGAAGGAGGGTCAAAGCGAGAACAGGACTGGCACTGAAAGAGTTAATAATGACTTTAAAACATGACTATATGCTAAAACTCCACGTTGTCTCCATATTCTAGTCATTGGTTGGCATATTTTCAAAAATCAAACCTGAAAAAACAGCCTAAAATCACTTATTTTTTGAAGCGCAGCCCAGTAGCAAGAGTAGCAAGCTCAAAAACATCAAACTGCGACTGTCAAAATTCCCAAGTGACTTTCCAAATAAGAAGCCCAAAGGCTGTAAAAAAGCAAACTTGGCAACTCTGCTCGTATTCTTCATTATACTATCTCAGCCTTCTCTCTGAACAGCTCCAGATCCACACAGTGCATTCAGACCCTTTAGCTCCCGCAGATAGCCTTTAGTTAGTTTGTTTTTACAGTGCGTGGACCTCTGGATGACTCTCGGCCCTGTTCACTGACTGTGGGACATATCAGCGCTGCTCGGCTCAGGTCCACAGGGAAGCGCACTTTTCTTCACCTCATCCGCAGGCCTTGAACGTCCCATCGCACTTTTCCAGATGGAGAGAGAGAGAGAGAGAGAGAGAGAGAGAGAGAGAGAGAGAGAGAGATGCTGCTGCTTCCTCTGAGTGAGTGTCGGAGATTCATCCAGGAGACTCTGAGGAATGAGCAAAGTGCAGGTAAAGTTGGGGTAACGCAGTTTTTTAGTTGTTTATTAGTAAACCTAGTGTTTTCCACAAAAAATAAAAATAAATATTGATAAATGCAGAATACTGTCTGAAATAAATAATAATGAATTTTAGTTCTCATCAGGAGCTGAGTGCAGCTCGCTGATTGGTTGAGCTTTAAAGTGAGGCTAAACAGGCGTTCAGAGACTAACTCCGCCCACAACTGAACCTCAAACAGACTCGCAAAAGTGGGAGATGCAGGAGGCCTTTGAAGAGACGCCCAGTGGGTGTGAACAGACATTGATTGACAGCACTGAATATGAACAGCGAGCCTGGTGAATGCTGAGTTTTGTATTGGAGCAGTCCAGGTCTTGACGTGAGATTTACAGATGAGGAAGCTGTAGTTTGAAGCACTACAGCTTCCTTGATGTGCAAGATTCCTTTTATATTTACTTACTACTTACTACAAAACATATTATGTATTTAACCTTTGCTTTAGGCTACATAAGCACATGATCGTATGATGTGAGGATTTTCTACAAATGAAAATGAAAAACAAAAATGATAAACTTGCCACTGGCACAAGTTTCGAACCAGCGTATCGTTGTGCAGGTGGTTGCACATCGCACCACTCGCTCATCAAACTGAGCTAACTGACTCTTGTGAATAGATTCATTCTGTCTTCTTGTTCTAAGTTTCCAAAATTGTTGTTCTTTTTGTCAGACAGGAGTGTTTCTTTCTTTACCTGCTTTACATGTTTCAGCTACTTCCTGTAGCCTTCCTCAGAAGCGTCACTGGTTGGTATGGTGACGTGTCTTGTAGGCTGCTTACACGGTTTTGCCAGACAATAGAGGGAACTTGCGCCCCCTACTGTCTGGCGTCTTCTCCAGGACTGAATCTCATGTGTGTGATAAGGTGTACCCTCCCTCGTCACGGTTTATGCTGTTAGTTCCTCGTTTGCGGATCTCGATGGCCTCCCTGATCCAGCGGTGGTATTTGTTACTTTCAGCACGGATGACCCTGGCTTTCTTCCAGTCCATGATGTGATTCTGTCTCTTGCAATGATCTGATATGGCTGATTTGAGGTTCTCCTGTTCTGCTTGTTCTTTTATTGCTCTTGTTTATCTATTGGCTGTTTCTTTTTCACATTATTTTTGGTGTTCTTTTTTCCGTGTTCCAAAAGATTTTCCTGTTTCCCCTATGTATGTTTTATTGCATGATAGGCATGGTATTTCATATATGACATCACATTTGTGTTCTGGTTGTATTTTGTCCTTTGGTTTGACTAACAGCTGTCTGAGTTTGGTGTGTGGTTTGACTGGTGTGTTGATATTATGTTTCCTCATGGCTCTCTGGATGCGTTCTGTGACCCCCCTGATGTATGGTAGTGTGACTGTTGGAGGTTTGTTTAATTGTGTGTTATTCTTCTTTTTTTATCTTCTTGTCTGTGTTCTGTGTCTGTTTCTTCCCTTTTTCTATTGCCCATGGTGGATACTGACATTTGGCGAGAGCGTGGTGAATGTGTGCCTCCTCTTCCTCCCTGTCCTGTGTGTTTGTAATGATGGTGGCCCGATCATAGAGTGTCCTGACTACTGACAGTTTGTGTGTTGTTGGGTGCTCTGATGTCCATAGAAGGTATTGGTCTGTGTGTGTGGGTTTCCACCATACCAACCAGTGACGCTTCTGAGGAAGGCTACAGGAAGTAGCTGAAACATGTAAAGCAGGTAAAGAAAGAAACACTCCTGTCTGACAAAAAGAACAACAATTTTTGAGCTAACTGACTGCTGATGTTGACATGCAGCGAGTGATGCCTTTCAAACTCTCTGCAGCAGTGGTGTCAGAGGGAGGAGTTTAGATAAACCATCTGGGCGGCTCGTCTGCCGCGTCAATACACTGTGACGTCAGAGGGTACTAAAAATGCTCTGACAGCGTTTTGTCCATCGTGGCAGTACAGCCGCGGTTTTTCCACACATAACTGCAAAATGAACGAGTTTGCACAAAAATGTCTAAAAAAGGCCTGGAAACAGTAGATAATTCATTTTTGACCCCATATACATAGTTTAACAGTGAAAAAAAGTTTATTCTGAGTTTAGTTTCTCTTTAAATATATATTATTAACCATTGATTTTTGAGCAAAAAAATCAACACATGAACCTAAAACTAAATTGTGTTTGTAGTGTGAAAATCAGCTACAAAGGAGTAATATTATGCAAGATGTTTCTTATTTAATCTAATCCACATTATCTAAATAAATGTTTCTCAAACTGTGTATGTGCACCACTTGTAGTGTTCACTTCATTTATATTGCATATTTTATTCACATATTTTAAGGTTCCTTGTCATTTCTTAGTTACAGCAGCATTACTGTGGCAATGGCCTTTTCTTACTCAAAGGCCTGAGTTGCCCAAGTTTAGACTTGAAATAGTTTGGTTGTTAATCTAATTTGGATTTAGAAAGACAAATCTTTTTTTGTAGAATTCTATGAGACATTGTAACTTCAAAGGCCATTTTCTCAAAATGCATTTACCTTTTCGGGATAGTAAGTAGGTCTATATAAGTAATCTTTTACAGTCACCAAGCGCTTCACAGTGAGATGAACCCCTCCCCTCCCCACTCAGTGACAGTAACACCTGGTGCCTCAGCCTCCGACTATCACCAAGTGTTCTCTAACATTCATGTTATTGGTTGGTGGGGAAACTGGAGTGCCCTGAGGAAACCACCCAGACACGGGGAGGAACATGCAAACTCCACACAGAAAGGCCCGGGCCATGCGGGAGTTGAACCAGCGACCTTCTTTCAGGGATCCAGAGCCCACGCTTCTGCAAATTTGAAGAGTGGGTCTGGTCACCTCTTCACTGACCTGCATTTCAGATCAACTCCACCACAAACCGTCCAAACAGAAAGTTTTTCTTTTGTGAGAGTGAATAGCGCTGGCAGCTGGTTTGACTCCGGTTTCCCCACCAACTAATAAAATACATTAAAATAACACTTGCTCTCTAAATATTACATACATTAATTACATTACATACATTCTGATTGCTCCTGCTGCTTTGCGTCTTCTCTGAGAACATACTATGAAAACGTGATCATGTCTGTACTTTGTGTCTCATACAAAGTCCATAAATCTATATTCAATAAAGCCTGTCCCGTCTCCATCCATCATGTGTGGTTTTTACTTTTACATAACGTGTAAATCCGTCTATAAGCAAACATGAGTGAGACGCTCAGACACGCCTGACCCTTCTGTGTTCTTAAAAACATCGTGTTACTCGAGGTGAACCAAACATCGCTCACACATAATGACATTTTGACAAAAGACTGAGTGACGTCGTGTTATAGAAGCTCGCAGAGAACAGTCTATATCACTTTTGGATCGGTTTGTGTCGTGCAATCAGCGAGGAGAGAACATCTGTGGAGCTGGAGCACGTTTGGCCTGTGAATTAGTCAAAAATATGAGCTGTATGTTAGACGTTTAGTGGTCCTTTGTGGCTCCGAGTTTGTGCGTCAACACATTTGTCTGTTTCAAGTGGGATTGTTATCGCTGCATGTATTCTATAGGCACTTCTTCCACACAGACTGACTTGTGTTTGCAGCTGTGAGACGAGCAGAGACAAGAGGTGACAGTGAGGTGGATCTTAAACTGTATATTTTTCTAGTTTTGACAGCTGACGCAGTGTCATGGGGTTTAAACAATCATATACTGTAAGTGCAAAGCAGTCCTACTATGACGTTATAGTAACCAGTCTAGTTACTATAACGTCATTATCATTGGGCTACTTCCTGTCAGTGTTGACAACTTTCTGTGCTTTAAAAGCATTTCTCTGAGACATTGAACCACATTTCACACATAACAATAGTTTGGACTTATAACCACTCTATTGTTTATTCTGGACAGAAACAAAACATGCTAACGTGTGCTAGTTTGTTAGCACAACTTTTCAGTTTTGGCACAAAACAGCCTGAAACAGACACACATGTGTCTTGGCTGTGTGAATACACTTTGTGTGTGTGACGTGGTGATCTTTACTTCGCATGCAGGTCACTTTTGGATTAATGAAAAAATTTGAATTGAGAATCCGACCCTGCAGAGTGATCGTAGCCTCAAGGCCTATTCATACTTCATAAGAAGTAAGAAGTTTGTTCGGCTCGCTCAGGCTGTAAGAACAAAGTTGGTTTGGCTTTGACGTTCATACTTCAGCAGTCGAACTCCTCCAGACTCCGCTCAGTTAATATGTGGGAGTTTTTTCAGTATTTTCTGCTGCAGGTACACACTGTGCTCGCACACACACTGTGTAGTTACAGGTGAAACCCAGCTCTCTTGTCTGTTGATTGTGCAATGTCCCTGTCAAATGAGCATAAATATATAAATCAGACACATAAAGAACAGAAGAATGCTTTCACGTTTGCAACACGTTTGTCTCGTCACAGTCCGACACAAATGTGTTTCAGTCTTAAATCCCACCCTGATACATTCCTGATGCACAACCCCAAAGTTTGACATAAAAACTGTTCCATCATCACCTCACCGTCATGAATAGGCCGCATAATAACTTTAGAAGTAATCTCCTACTTCAAAACTGGTGCTGCTCATCCTCCGCTGTGTTTACCTGAAGCAGGCAGCAGAGGAGTTTGTTTGTTTGTTTGAGTAATTTTCTTGAGATTTTAATCATTCTCTTGTCGTTTTGACCTCGTCAGTAGTTTGTAATTTTGTTGATTTTTCAATGTTTCTATTAATAACAGGCTCTGCCAGTCAAGTGGTGGGACGTTATCAGTGGACGGCTGTACTTAGCGCTGACCTGGGGAGACTGACAATATGAGCGGCATGTTCGGCTGTTACTACACGGGCCGCACAGAACTGTCAAAAGAATCAGCAATGGATTTTACTGCTCTCCTGATGTGTCAAGAACAACCTGCATGAGCTGCCAAACAAAGGCAGTATGAACGATATGACGTCATTGTGTTCTTATAGCCTGAGCGGGCCGAACAAAGTTTGGACGTCTGATGAAGTATGAATTGTCCTTTAGTCACCACTTTCTGTCTGGACTTCAATGTGGAACACCAACAACATGGAAAGGCCTTTCATTTAAAGTAGTTTTATGAACAAAACCAATAAAATATCTGAGTTTAACCCAAACAACAAATCGACTCCAGCCTACTGTAATTCCAATCAAGTGAGCTTTACATGTTACCAAAATTAAAACCGAGGAACTTCACACGTCTGATTACATTTACAGAAAGCATTGAAATGTAAAGACCCCATGCTGTGCGAACAAGAGCGCGACACATAAGGTTACACTGCACAATGTGAAGGGACAATAGTGACACTTACACCACTCAGTCCTCTGCTATTGTGTTTGCATTGTCTGAAACCAATGCAAAGAGAAGGATTCATTTATTCAGGCAGAAAACAGATCATTGTATAGGCCGGGCGCAGGCTTCTATAGAGACACCACGCAGCTCTAATGTATATCGCAGTGATTGGGCGGGAGAAATGGGTCAATTAGAAAAGTTCAGCTGGAGTCCAAACTTCCATCTCCGTCGAGTTCACAGCGAGTCTCAGTTTGGATAAGTTCAAAAGTTCAGACGCGCCACAAGCATTCGGTACACCGCGGATTTATCCACACAAGAGAGAGAATCCTGAAAAAGTGGGTGGCAGCGACGGAGGGGGAGGCGATACATACAAATGCTCTAATCTGTGAATGCTTGTTACGGGCATAGGAGATAGCGTGAAATTGATTTTTTCACCTGCGACTGAATGGGCTTCACAAAAGGAGGCTGGAGGGGCACAGGAGGGTGGATAGAGATGTCACCGCAGGGTCCACTTTCACTACACACTCTTATGTAAACGCTGCACGCCTGGGTAGAAAAGAATCTGGGAAAACATCTACTGTATATTAAAGCAGTTTTCAATCTTAGTTCTTGTAGATTGGCCTCAAGTCAGGTAATAGTTTAACCAAGTTTTGCACAAGCTATCGAGATCTATTTTGTTCTGTTTTTGTTTTTTTTGTACTTGCAAAAAGTGTCTAAAAGCATGGGTGCTCAATACGTCGATTGCGATCCGTCGGTCGATCTCGGAGGAGGAGTCGATCGCAAAGCCCTGCTTGGTCATGTGAAGTTTAGTGTCTTTTGTACAAATGCAGAGATTAATGGTCTGAACACATGATCCACTGCGATCAACAAGAGTGCAAGTCTTTTTATGACCGCTTCAGCGGAACTCAGTGTTGCCAGATGGGAAATGTTGAATTATCGTGCCAGAGCCTCAAAATTATTGTTTTTTGCTCAAAATTATCGTACACATCCAAACTGTGTTCTATTTTGGGCCAGGGCAATTTGTAGAATACATAAGGATCTCTTTAGACAATTAAATAGATTTTTAAATATGTTCCGCTCAGTTGGGAGGGTGAAATTATAAAACATTGATGTTTAATGCGTTGCACGCAGCAAGCTTCTCGTCTTCACACAGCCCAAAATAATATTAATAGAACTCAATCATACTTTAATACAAGTAAAATAAAGCACTTTTTCCCTTGATCGATGTCTCCATGATTGCTCATGCGGCCTGGTTGTGTACTGACGTTTGGTCTCATTGGGGCAGACGCAGATGCGCAGCTTTGAGGAACTTGGTGCTGTCGACCAATAACAATCACAGAACACTGCTAAAGCGCCCGTTGTGAGTTTGCTGATCCTGGATCAGATTTTCAGTCTTTTATGTGAGGTCACGTTAGTCAAGACGAAGAAAAGACCTGACGCTTCGAAATGATCGTACATTTACATAGAGTTTTACAGTGACTTAGAATTATTGATCGTACATCGTACAGGGGGTGTAATTATCGTACAAATACGATAATTATCGTACATCTGGCAACACTGGCAGAACTGCTTGGTTTTGAGGTGTTGAGCCATTATTTTGTGTTGATTTCTACAGAAGATTATTGCATGAAGGATTCCGGGCTTATGATATAGAGGGATTTTTGGTCAATGTCACTTTGCGATGTCACTGTGAGACATATGGATATTTTTAAAAGTCTCTACAAGCACCGCACAAGTGTGACGTGACATGAGTGTAAACACAGACACAAGCTGCTTGAGTTGTCTTCAGAAGAACATGTATCTAAAATAGTGATAAAACAACAATGAAACACATTTGAATCAAACCCAACTCGTAAAGGCCAAAGTGGACTGGATATTCTGAATAGACTGAATAATCAATGAAACAAAAGTTTGCACAAAGTGGCTTTGCCACTGTCAGACACTATCTGGCTGTTGTAAAGTTTATCCCGTAACATGCTGGAATCTTACGACAATATTGATCTGACAAAAAGTTGAAACAGACTGATCCAAAGTCGGGATGAGTGGTGCATATAATCTTTTATGAAAATCATTAGACAAGCCACTGGTCCACAAACTCATTGAGGGGTACATTGAGCTTAAATGTGTTGCGTGTTGTCGACTTAAAGACGCCAATAGTGTCTGACTGGCTCTTGGTTGTTCCCGGCCGTGTCCTGTTTAGCTTCTAAGATCTGAAGAGATCAGGTCTTGACAGGCAGGTGTGGCCAAATAAATATAAGTTTTAAATAACTACCCCAGTTTTGCACTTCCAATCTTCGCCTTCATCATTTTTTCCACTGTAATTCATTGATTAAAATTGGTTGGTTAAAATTAGAGTTATCAGATCCGACTCTCGTTAAAGAGCCAAAAGTTCCATAGCTAATTTAAACACGAGGGCACACGCAAGCACGGCATTCAAAAACATTAATTGCCAACCTAAGATTCAACCCTTGTGCCTGTTTTGGTCACAAACCGCTTCCAAACCACTAATTTAGCAAAGCTCTGGTAGTTTGTAAGATTAAAACTAAAATGTGTCTAAGAAGGACTTGGACGGAGGAGTGAATTCTGTGTGGTTTGGTGCGGTTCTGAGGACGACGCAGGTTCACGAGACCAGATGGGACCAGGGCGACTTTGGCACTGCCCCGATGCCTAAGCGGGACATCCAGAGTTTAAAGTGTTTATGAGGTTCAGACCGGAGCAGAGACCAGGACGTTACGAGAAATGCTTTTTGGGTTTTGTTCATCAGAAAGTCATGGAGCTGAAAAAGGGCAAATGCTACAGAAAAGCAGTTTCCCAGGCAGTTACCGCAGTATGGCAGCTTTGAATCTTTGCTTCTTTTTGCCTTTTACTGATGCATTTAAGCGACAGATTGATAAACATTGGTCAAGTCAAACACATACATATTCCCTTCCACAAATCCCTTCTGTGTGCATATTTTTCAAAGGCTAAAATAGTTTGCAGATATGCTAAAATAAGCTTTATGCCCATTGATGCCGCCATGCCTGCTTTGGGCTGTACATTTTACCTCTGTCAAAAACCTCATGCTGGTCTGCGATTTGTCCGCCACAGAGAAGTATTGCGGGAATCCATCTGGCAGAACCAGGTTAGTTTCATGGAGCTCACAGAATTCTCAGTGTGGTAAAAGCGTATTAGAATGGCAGCTCAGTAGGGTTAGAAGTGTAGATCTCTTGGTGGAAAGGTTGGAGAGTCCTGTTTTTTTTATACTTGAAGGACTTACAATCAGCTAGTTGTAGGTTGGTTTTGATTAGTCGCCCTAGTTATTACTTAGACTTGACTTGATATAATAGATCAACACTTGAAACTCGACTTGGACTTGAAGGTCAGTGACTCTGGGCTTGTCTAAGCGCTCAGACACACTTCAGGTGACAAAAATGAGGTGCGAGAAGGTTGCTTGACCAGCCAGTCCCTACACACTTTGACAGACACTTTACAAACCGTGAAGGTCTGAGATCAGAGCGCCTGGTTTCAATTTTAAGGGTGGACTTTCTGAGCGTTGGGTCAACCAATCACAGAAAACCCAAAAATTCCACCAAAACAGCGATGCGCTAAGCCGGATGTTTCCGTAAACATGTAGCGCAGCCCCTCAACACGGTTCATACATGCATTGTTTAAAACAGACGCAAGAGCCGAATCAGCTACGTTCGCCATCTTAAATGTTTTGAAATGAGGCTTGAAAGCAACTTCCGACTTTTTAGTGTCACATGTCAGAATTGCCGTGCTTGATTGAATCATCCTAACATTGGACGGAGAAATTATTGGCCGAGGCTACGGTTTCAGACTCTTCTGCATTCAAACAGAATGTAACAGAATGTAGGAGGGGCTGACTGGTCAGGCAAGCAAGAAGTAGCAAAACCACAGCCATGCGTTCATGTGGCCACACTGCTAATTCCAGCAGGACAGACGCGCACGTAAAGAGATTTTCTTAACACTTAGCCAATATTTATTCATAAAAATCATAGTATAGTCCACATTTTGGTCTAAGTGTAAAATTCAGGCTTAATTTCAACCGAGGTACATAAATAAATGCACTTTAAAGTGTTTCAAACTGTGAAGCGGTTGGTTCTCAAGAGGAACCGGTTCTTGATTCCCTTCCCTATCATCGCACCTTGGCTTCTGTAGCATAAACATCGCTTGCAGTATGTCCCTGGCCTTGGACTTTAAGCTGTGACTTGAGACGACTTGATGCTTCCCCTTAAAAAAAAAGTGTACATTACTTAAAAAAAGTCTCTCCTCATTAGTTTTCCGTACTGTCTGCTTAACAGTGTGTTTCAGTTGAACTACATCTGCCCTGTGTACTCTGCGTGTCTCTGAGTCTCTCCCAGCCTGTGCAGTTCTTCCTCTCACTCCTGGAGCTGTGTCACTGCTTTGATTCATGATGTGATACGAGTTTGGACGTTTTTACTGCTGCTCTTTTGTCAAAAAGCCACGATCATTAGGAATCAAACTGAATGTAATCTGTCAGCCGCGTGACACTGTCGTCATTCTTCATCACAGCCTTTAGACAGACTCATGCACTGTAAAAATTTAGGACAATCAATAAAGTATCGGAGGAAAAAAGAAACGTCATGGGAATATTTGAATCTTATTTTCCAAAACATCTGAATCCAGAAGTAGCTGACAAGTCACATTTTTTGATAAACACAGTCGAGAGAAAATCACAAACATTTTTTCCATCCAAAAATGCACAAATCTGTTTTTAAAGTCAAAATTCTGCTAAAATGAGCCAAAATGTGTTTGTCAGTGGCACCATGTTTGTTTTGGTTTGAAGACGCATTTCCACAAATCTCGCTGTGATTGGTCCTTTGCAGCGATGCGTTTGGTCTGGCTGCAGGAACATCCCTCCGCAGACTGGAATTACCTCTTCGTTCACATCAGAATCCCGTTTATAGTCACCTCTCGCATGTGGCTATGTTAGTAAATGTATATAATTTTTACACCCCAAAGACGTTAGGGTTAGGGCTGTGGTTAGATCAGGTAATTTGGGTAAGTTTACAACATTGCGAAAAGTGGAGAGTTGTCAAATATACAGTATATGTCCGGTCTGTACAGAGAGCTTTTTTCGGCCTGCAGCGAGAGGTGGGTGGGACGAAAGATGTCTGCAGCCAGACAAGTCTCACTAATCGTGGTCTTCCCTAACCCTACAGCAGGAACCCATCTGGTAGAGGAGTCCGATCTCACAAGAAAGCGTACTTTTACCACGACATTACAGGACAAGTAAATTGCCTATAATTAGCACGAGTTCTCTGCGTTTTTGAGTAATTAGGCCACGCAGTTTCATGGTGGTTAAGATGTGTTCTTATTTATGAATATTGACAAAATCCTGATCCTCACCTGCCCCAAGCCCCAGACCTAAACTTACCCATTTGAGTAACTTGAAGCCTGAACTTACCTGTGAGACTGTGTTGGGTAGAGTCAGGGTAAACCAAAACTTGTAGAATGGCTATTTATTACATTGATTTGGAGTTCGTAAAGATGTAATGTACACTGACCTGTCCATTTATGATAAATTGAAGATTTGAAGAGAATGTGGTCTGATTTTTTAAATAAAACATTACTGTCAATATGTGATAGAGGCGTGGCCTGTACGTCTATGTTGAATTGAAGTTGTAGAGAGGGTGTGGCTTGTCGTTTCATGGTGACAGTTGGGATTGGATTTCCCTGCAAATTGAAGAGGTAGAGGTGTGTGGTCTGTCTTTTTGCTGACACTTTAAAGCATGAAGGGGAGCCTGTCTAATTATGATCAATTGGCAGTGAGAAGAGGACGTAGCATGTCCCTTTACATATAGTATACATCACTTTTACAGTGAGCTAACCCTGAGCCCCAAAGCAGCAGTTCTATACCAAGTTATATCAGAGTTTTTATTTTTACTTAATTGAATTTGGTGATTTGGTGTTCTTTTAATAACAGCAGGGAAAATAGAAACATGCAATCAAACAAGATGAACAGAACCAAACCAAAAAACATCAGAACTCAACCAGGACCAAACTAGTCAAGTACAAAAAAGCCATGCAGTTATATTCTTTTCCTTAAACTGAGAAAAGCTCAGATCTATTTTTTGCAGTGTGTCCCGCTCAGATCCAGAGGACGTGATTAGAAGCAGGCCGGATCACAAAGCAGCAGCAGTAAATGTGTCCCAGGAGGAGTTGTTTCCAGGTAAAGCAAAGGGAAAGTGAAGTGGGACCGCTGACCCCAAAGTGCAGCGTTTAACTGTAATGGACACAAAAGACATTCGACTCTGACAGCACAGAAAAGAGCACTTCACTTTACTGCGGCTGTGGAGATTAAAGCCTGTCACAAGAACTAGCAACCGGTACGAAGCAAAGTTGTCAAAATACACTCATTTAGACGCAAAATACTTTTCCTGAATTTCAAAATTTAAAGGAACAGTGCACAAGTTAAAATGATCACGGTTTCTCTACATAGACCCTTTTCATGCCACGTCACGGTGACGTCACAGCTCTAGCTGGAGGCAAAAAAGACGAAAACTCATAGCAGACGCATTAAAAGTTTGAGGTTTTATCGTGGTTAAAATGTCGTTTCGTTGTGAACTGTGACTAAGACCTTTGTGTCTAAAGTTAGCCTGACCTTACCCAGACGTGTAGGTGCAGTTTCATGTACAAATTGATCTGTTTTATTTAGAATTCTAGCTAAAACTGTACTGTTGCCAATCATTCCATTTTTACACACAAGACCCTCATTTTCTACTTTACAAAGCCTTTGACGAGAGCTAACAGATTTTCAAAGATAAATGCAACCAATTTTGTTGAACTAAGTTAATCGTAAAATAATTACTATCAAATGTTGTGTCTCTGAAGCACTAATAATGTGAGGTGCACCCATTAGCATATTTAGCATTAGCTTCAAGACACGAATGAACTGTTAAAAGAAGTCACTACTAGGTTTAGCAACAAAGCGGACCTGAAACAAATGTAAAAATCACCTCTTAATCCTCGTGAAAGAGCAGATCCAGATCCAAGACGAACCACACAAGCTCAGACAAAATGCTTCCATCCGTCAGAAGTAATTCACCAAAGTCTGTGTGAGGTCCCACAGAGTAAGTTACGATACATATCCTGACAGTTCCGAACAGAATTTGACATTTTTTCTGCATTTGTGTTTAAAAATCCCTCCAAAAACGAGCTGGTTTACACTGGTTTAAATGGAGGCAACTTCTTTTTCTGCCCCCGACTAAGCTCCGCCCACCAGAATTTGACACAATGTTTACTAACATGCAAGGGGTCTATTGAATTACAATCTGTTTGCCTGGATGTGCGCCATAATGTTTTGAAAATGATCGAAGGTTGCCTCTAAAAGCGCAGGCAGCCTGTTGAATGTGAGTGACTTGAGCTGAATTCTCCCGCACTAGTCCTCGTTCACTGTATTATTGTCATTATTTGTAATTATTTTGCCTAAGCTCTCTGTTCTGCTGTTGTACATTAGTCAGATGTACAATGAGAAAAAAAAAAGCGTCAGTAACTAGTGACCAAATGCGACGCAACACAAAGAAGAAAGATCATAACATAACAAGTGCTACTAAAGGGCACTTGAACATGCTTTTGAGAAATGGAAGAATCTCTGAACATTGCTGAAGATTAATAGGACGTTCATCTTGTGATTATTTTGATCTGAAGGTAAAACAGACACTCGCAAATTACTAAAATGGTGGACAATAAAGTTAAAGTTAAATAGCTTAGAATGAGTATGATTTATATGCAACGCTGTATATGAAAGCCACATGAAGACATTTTCTTTAGAATTAACGGGTAATTTTCGGCTTCAAGTTACTAAAATGGGTACGTTTAAGATTAGGATCAAGATTTCATTAATAGTCATAAATAGTAACACATCTTTCAACCACCTGTTATGTTGTGGTAAATACAATATATATACGCTTTCTTGTGAGATCAGGTTGGTTTTGTTGACTGTGGAAACCTCTTTGATAATAACAACAAAACAGGACGAGAGATAGCTGCTTCAATAGAGCCCGATCTCACAAGAAAGCGTACATTTACAGGACGTGTAAATTACGTATGATCAGCACGAGTTCACGGCTGTTTTGTGCAAATATGGTACACGTCACCAGTTCATTTCTATGGTGGATGTTAAGATGTGTTCTTATTTATGAATATTAACCAAATCCTGATCCTAATCTTAACCTGCCCCAAGCCCCAGACCTAAACTTACCCATTTTAGTAACTTGAAGCCTAAACGTACCCGTTTAACATAAAGAAAATGTCCCCACGTGGCTTCAACCAAAACTTGTGTGTTTTTACTCGGTGAAATCTCGTGTCAATTTTACGCTTTTTCATATTGTTGTAAATGCACGACGTAACAGAAGGTGGTAAATGTACTCTTTCTTGTGAGACTGTGTTGTTCAATCAGGTTTGAACTGGTCTGACAGACGTCTGTCTCCTGAAGCTCGAGAAAGTGTTTTTCTCTGTGTTTTTTCAGCTGAACATGTACAGGATTTCCGCTACATGTAATTGATCTTGCGCATCACCACGGCTAAATAAAAGCTGCCACACTTTCAGAACGGCTTTTTTTTTTTTTTTTTTACATTGTAAAGTTAACGGATATATAGAAGCAATCCTCTTAAAAAAATGTTTTCTTTTGTGGTCTGTTGTAGGCGCACCAACGGTTAACAGCGGGAAAAGTGCAGCTACTGAACCGGGTTTTCATAACTGAAAGTTATAAAAGTGAGCAAACTGCATGAGCTTCGCGCACAGACCGAGACCTGCTGCTCATAAGCCCCCCCCACCCCCTATCTACCAAAACATTATTAAAAAAAAAATTAAAAATCTTGAATGTTGATTTTGCAGCATCACTTGTTTTCGCACAGTGATAAATTGCCCTGGTTAGTGTTGCTGCTACAGGTTATGACAGGCAGCTGCGGCTCTTCCTGCTGTTAGATTGTACGCGTTCTCTGCATCCCTCTATTTCCTCCTGAATAGATAGATGTGAATTATACCTCATCTTTGCTAAATACACTCAAATCAGTTAAATACAGGGTGTAAAGGAGGATGACCCATTACCATTGATAAAATCTTGATTCCAATCTCTAATCAAAACAGCGAAAAAAAAAGCATCTTATTTTCAAACTAGAACAATGAAGAACTGTAACTAGAATCACCTGCTCATTTCTCCAGATCTGCTGACGTTTGCCAGTCTAATGTTGGCTCTTCTTTCACCTCTGATGCAACGACGAGGTGTCTCTGGGGATTACATTATGTCACAACATCTGCCGGAGCGAGCCCAGGCCCTGAGCGCTGGTTCTGGGATCAAATTATAGACGAAACCCTGGTTTGGTGGTGCTTTCTGGTGAACCGCTGATTAACGGCGCAGCTCCTCGGCTCGCGGTTACAGCACGCTACTGTAATTTAGCAGCTGCCTGATTTCCTCACAGAAACGCTGGCCCCAAACCACATTCCAGATCTTGAAATAGTTTGCTCCGACAACACAACACGCAGCCCGTTAGCTTTGGGTCTAATTGAAATCACAAATCAATAATGAGACACAACTGCTTTTCTCCCAGTTGCATGTCAAGGCTTCATTTCAAACTGAATATTGGAAACGGGATCTAAACAGTGAGCTGGGTATTTTCTGGAGCGAGGAGAGAAGTGTTTACTCAAGAAATACAAACTACTGCAGGAATCAGTCAACAAGAAGTTATTACTCTCAGACAGACACGCAGTTAACTGTGGACTAAAATAACCCTTTCTCCTGCTTTAGTTACTGCAGATTCACAGTGACTGGGCTGAAAAACAACCCAGATCGTTCCAAAAACATGACTTTGTTTAAATGTAGGATTAGACACACTTATTGATTATGCACTTTGCTCATCCTTGTGTCTTTTTATTTAGGATTTGTGCAGATGCTTTGCTCTGGATCTGTCTCCAGACTTGGCCCAGGCTCCACACTTTAGGCCTTTACAAGCAGCACACATCTGTGTGAGTTCTCTCTGGCTCTTGCCTTGTTCTTGTCAATAAAGTCTGTTGTGTTTATGTATTTTTGCATTTCCATGCAACAGAAGCAAACTCATGAGCCTTTTTGGTGGGAAAGAACTGTTAATAGTGCTGTGTGGTTAATTTCAATTCTGTTTATCCCTGTAAATTATTACAAAATAATTTCCATGGCAGAGTCACCTGCTGCAAGTGAACGTCAAGAAAGTCAAGACGTTTTGCAGCTTTTAGGCCACCGGCCTCTGTGGTTCAGAAAGAAACAAAGACGGTGGGGCCTTATAGGCAGCATGCACATGTAAAAAAACAAACAAAAAAAGCTGTGTGCTGAACTGATGTCTCAGGTTTTTGATCGCCAGCACATGGCGATACAGCACATGGCGCAAAATCAGACTCAGGACACTTTTAGAACCACAAACAAACACGTCTAAATCCAATAAGCTGTTAGCCATTTTATTTTTGCGCATCATCTCAACGTTTATACTCTTGTGTTATAAACAAAAAACGCCAAACTTAACAAACGCTGCACATTTAAATGTGCAAATCACCTTGTTGAAGCTAAGCACATGCTTCATGTTTGTGCGTGAGTGTGTTTCATGTGTGTGCACAAGAGCACCTCATGCGTGTGCGTGTGCACGCTTAATGCACGTGCACAAGTGCCTTTAATTTATGTACACGAGTGCACCTCATGTTTGAGTGTGAGTGCACTTCCTGTGTGTGCATGTGAAGAGGGAAAAGTGTTAACCATTTTGTGAGTAAAACCATTGGACAACAGAATGTAATGACCGAGACTCAAACCAGAGTGCAATTATTGCATGGTGATGTTCTTGTTCTCTTTACCATATACCGTACTTTATTTCTCAATGATTTATTTGTTTGTCAAACAAAAAAGTGGGTCAGTCCAGAACCTAAATGTCTTGATCTGAAAAGAGGTCCAAGCACAACACTATCTCTATTTGAACTGCTGCACAAACTTTGACAATAATTGTTTTGTGTTCGACCAAAGTAACACAACATTATAAAAGAAAAAAAAATATTAAAAACCTTCCTCTTCTCCTGATTTGTCCATCAACATCAAGCTTTCATTATCAGTTGTGTGAAGCCTGGGAATGAGGAGTGTTTGAGTTTGCGGCGGTGAGGAACCATAGCAACCCGACTGTTTCTCCAAAGCTTATACATAACTCCAACATGTTTAGAGCAAAAATATCAAAATGTAAAACTTTTAACCTCTGCCCTGCAAACCGCACTGGATAAATCAAGAACACCACTTCTGCAGATCAGCCAAAGTTCAGCTCCATCTCGGTGCGTTTTACCATCTTCACTTCACTATTTATCTCGTGAACCGCTTCCAAAAAACCCCAGAATACATCTCAAAACGTCACATAAACTTTAGCTTGATTCCTGCAGGTGGGGTTTTGGTGGACACGTGTTTTGGGGAATGAGCCGCGGCCACCATCACACCCGATCTGTCCCGCGGATGATGTCACCGCCGCAGATGATAAAAATGTTTGTAAATACAGGGCTGGTATCCCGCGGCAACACATGCAGCAGGGGAACGCGGAGATACTACGGCTGAAAGTATTTGGACGATGAGAAGTATTTGGGTCGTTCGCTGGAAGTGGGACTGCGATGTTACTGTATTTGAGAGCTTTGCACACAGCAGATAAAAGATCAAAACTTGTGTACTCTAAATAACATGAATAAATAAAGGAATGTTTTTTCTAGTTAAGACTCCTTTGTGGCACTGAATAAATAGTGTGTGAACAGGCTTGCATGACTACAGAATGAAATATGATTTGCCTCATCCAGTATGCATGAAAAACTACTCCTAAGATACATACAGTACATTTTTGACATTATTGCATACAACATGTAATCCCCTTAACAATGCTCAAAAGAATTTCATTTTTTTTTCAGTTTTCTATTGAATTATAGCTGACCTTTCACCTCCAAAAAGTTACACAGTGTTTGTTTGGGTTCCAAAGCCCTCGCTTCAGGAAATAGACTTTGTGCAGTTGACTCAAAATAGCCAACTTTTGTACTTATGAGCATTTCTTGTTCAATTCATTTCTGTGGAGTTTTCATTGTCAGTCTAAAATGAATAAAGATTCAGAAAATCCAGCTGTGAACGGTGAGTTATGGTGAAAAATTGTTAATGTTAATGGACGTTACAAATCCGAAAAATATTTTACCATAAGACACTTTTCTTGTGTTTGTGTCTAAATGCCAACGCTAACCGGAAATACTCATAAGTGCAGAAGTTCGGGTCTGGTCACCACTCCCCCGACTGCGTTTCAGAGCAACTCCACAACGTACGGGCCAATCAGATTAGTTTGTTTGCATGCCGCACATAGTGCTGCCCTTTAAGAATTTGTTGGTGGAACAATCCCATATAGTGGTCACGATGTGAATTCATTCATTCATTTTCTACCGCTTAATCCCGTTAGGGGTCGCGGGTGACTGGAGCCTATCCCAGTGACTTTGGGCCTTAGGCGGGAACAGCCTGGACAGTGGCCAACTTGCCGCAGGGTTAGACAGACAAACATTCACTCTCTCATTCACTCACTAAGGGAAATTTGCAGTGATGCCCAATTAACCAAAACATACTTGTCTTTGGAGGTGGGAGGAAACCGGAGTACCCGGAGAAAACCCACTGTGACACGGGGAGAACATGCAAACTCCACCCAGAGAGATCGTGAGATGTTGATATGGTCCGACCCGGGAGTCGAACCCACGACCTCCTTATTGGGAAGCCAGAGCTCTAACCACATGGCTACCGTGCACCCCACGTTGTGAATTACGTTTTTTTTTTTTTTTTTAAAGGAGTAAAACGGCAGCCATGTTTTCTTTGTGCCAGCCAGACATGCAGCCAGACATAAGCAGGAGTAGCTGCTCTTAAAGTGCTAAATATCTTCACCTGAGTTTAAGGGAGAATATGCCTGTAAGTTACTTGTCTAAGTTGTGAATTACGTTTTTTTTTTTTTTTTTTTTAAGGAGTAAAACGGCAGCCATGTTTTTTTTTGTGCCAGCCAGACATAAGCAGGAGTAGCTGCTCTTAAAGTGCTAAATATCTTCACCTGAGTTCAAGGGAGAATATGCCTGTAAGTTACTTGTCTAAGTTGTGATATGCAAATTTTACTTATTTTACGCTATATTAATTAGTTCACAGTTTATATGCTAAACTGCGCTAGCTATGCTAACGAATTTTAATGTTACTCACAGCCACTTTTAGTCACTATTAGCCAAGGTCTTTTATTTTATGTGCATAGATCCTGATTGTGCATATCTTTGTTTTACAGTTTTAGAAAAACTCATCTTGAACTTGAACCAATAAACATGGCTCATACAAGTTATTCTACATTGTCTTCATTCAAGTCTGGTCACTATCTGCCAAACTGCACAAGACTTGTAGCAAGGGCAGTCAATGCCCCACAAGTCCAAGTCAAGTCTGAATTCTCTGCTTTTACTACAAGTTTTTTCAAGAGTTCATATCAAATTACTGAATACAACTTGTGTACCTGCAGTTACATAGATTTTTACACATTATTTTATTTACATTGAAGTTCTCCAAAGTCATTGACCTGTAAGTCCAACTCAAGTCTTCCATTTGAAGGTCCTCGATAAAATTATAAAACTTGACCATTTTATCAAGTTAAGTCTTAAGTCATCAAAATATTGATTCAAGTCTGACACCTTTCACCAGCTGCTCTTCACAGATTCACTTTAAACACAACCCAGGCCTGCTGCAGCTTATGTAAACCAGCGTGCTTCTGTCCCGGTCTTGCTCTCTGCAGCCACATGTCACAGTCTTTCTGCAGAACACATCCAGAGCCACCATCCAAACCCCAAAACCTCCAAATATGTTCTGAGGTCGAGTGATGTCATTCCACTGCACCGCCGAATCAATCTGTTTTTGAGCACAAACATTTGCTCTGCTGTTTACAACTGGTCAACATGAAACCGGGGATCACGTTGCTCTTTTAAATGCAAAGACATGGTTGTGTTTCTGCCAGATAACGGGAAGGTCTTTGGTTCAAGATACTTACACAGACTTACTGGGGAAAAAAAAACGGCATTTTAGCTAAATAAGTATTACACCTGTACAGAGAATTGCACAAATTACCCGAGAAGAAGAAGAAGAAGAAGAAGAAGAAGAAGAAGAAGAAGAAGAAGAAGAAGAAGAAGAAGAAGAAGAAGAAGAAGAAGAAGAAGAAGAAGAAGAAGAAGAAGAAGAAGAAGAAGAAGAAGAAGAAGAAGAATTTATTTTACAACTATACAGTACAAGGTTAGTTTGACAGTTTTTCACGTGAAACTTGCTCATTTTGTAGGTGCTGCTGCTTAAAGAGAAACTAAACTCAGTATCAACTTTTTTTCTAGGGATGTTCCAATCTGATAGTAAGATCGGATATTGTTGCCGGTTCAGGAAAATTTCCTGGATTGGCTCCATGATATCGGTTCAGCTGATATCCTAGTTCTGCCTTTAATTGGGCATAATGAGACTTATTTACTGGCTCGTGTTGATCCAGAATGTTTCTTAATGTTTGACATTTTATTCAGATTAAATTGTTAAGTTGTGACTTGCACTATAAATAATAGTTACATAGCATTATATGACCAAATATCTTATGGTAAAAAGGTATTTCAGTCCTTACACTGGTATCGGTTGATATCAGGGATCGGCAGATACTTAAAGCCAATATCGGTATCGGAACTGAAAAAGCTGGATGGGTGCATCCCTACTTTTTTCACCGTCAAACTGTATGAAACTCCTCTCTCTAACACCGTTGCTGTAAACAGTTTGAAAGTGATCACCCACGGGGACATAACATAAAATAAGATAATACTTTATTGATCCCTCGAGAGGGAAATTCATTCTCTGCATGTGACCCATCCTGCAGAGCCTCTGGGGCGTCTGTCAGAAGCAGTGAGCTGCCGCTGAACGGCGCTCGGGGACAATCTCCATGATGTTGTGCTTGGCTTCGTCAGGGCCTTAGCTGGAGGAGCAGGTGCAGTTGGAGGTTGAAACCGGAGTGAGAGACAGATGACAGTCAGGTGCAGGTGGAGCTAGTAGATTCTGTAGACACATCACAGTCAGGTCCAGGGGGAGCAGGTGAACTTCTGTTGTTTCAGTCGGTGATAAGACTATCCCCACAAAATCTTCCTCTGCAAAAGCTTCGGCTGCAGCAGATGTAAAAGTTCTGTAGCATTTCAGAAGTCCAAAGGTAGCAAGGTTAGCTTTCATAGCTTCGTGTACCATCTCCATGGTTACAAGACAAACAAACAACTCCATTCACTAAATCCTAACTTGTGTCTGTTGAGCCCGGTCTCACAAGAAAGCGTACATTTACCACGACATTACACAACATGCAAATAACGTATGATTAGCACGACTTCACAGCTGTTTTGCGTAATTATAGTACGTGTCACAGTCCCAGTTCATTTCAATGGTGGTTGTTAAGATGTGTTCTTATTTATGAATAATAATGAAATCCTGATTCTAATCTTAACCTACCCCAATCCCCAGATCTAATCTTACCAAATTTAGTAACTTTATGCCTGAACTTACCCGTTTCACCTGAAGAAAACGTCCCCACGTGGCTGCAACCAAAACTCGTCCTATTTTGACGCTGTGAAATCTCGTGTCATTTTTACGCTTTTTCATATCGTGCTAAATGCACGGCGTAACATAAGTACTAAAAATAGCTGTGAAGTCGTGGTCAAAATACGCTGTTTTTGTGTCGTGGGAAAAGTACGCCATCTAGTGAGACTGTGTTGGTCTGTTGAACATCACAGTGCGGATGAAATCCCAAGAATCAAATTATTTTCACTGCATTGTTCTCTGCTACTTCAGGTGTGAAAAGTCTGCCATTTTAGAAGTATATCATCAGTCATTTTGCTCAGCTTGGTAAACCAGTGGTGCGAGGAACATTTTCAATTTTAGAAAATACATCATAAGCTCATGTGCTTATATAGACACATTTCTACAAAGTAATTAAAAAAACTAGACCTTCAGCCTCAGAGCTGTGAACTTCTCCACACGGCAGGATCGCTCCCACACAAAAGTCACATCAGTCACAAGCTCGCTGTCCATTTTTGGGGCTGTCCATCAATGTCTGTTCATTCCCACTGGGCGTCTCTTAAAAGCCTCCGGGTATCTCCCACTTGCAAATCAGTTTGACTGGCAGTTGTGGGCGGAGTAAGTCTCTGACCACGTGTTTAGACTCACTTTAAACATCAATATATGCAGCTTAACAGCCAAAAAAGGTTGTTTTAGCAGTACATCAAAGTCATATTACTCAAGCAAAAGTACTATTATATGTGTGAGCCAAGAAATTATCCATGTAAGAGTGACTTTAAAGACCAAAGCAGACCAAGACGTTCTGCCATGGACTTTGCTTTCTTTTGAGAATGTGAACATTGGTCATGCGGCTGGGTTCTGTGGCTTGAACAAGCTTTGATGTCCCCGAGTTTTTGGGGTGCTGCCGTGTTCAGAAAGCATATTTAGTTAGCGGTTTGTACCAAATATTCCCACTTAATAAAATCACTTAATAGACAATTTCATATTTTTGTCACTCGCCATAGTACGCTGAAAAATGATGCCAAGCGTTGGAGCGCAGTGCATGTTCACGTATGTGCGCTTCACTCAGAGCCTAGACAAAGACTGATCAGTAATAGAAAGTACCCGGTAGATGGAAAAATTAAGCTCAATAGTGACAAGCCCACTCCTTGAAGTACAAACTCCCATTATAAACCCTCATAGGGGCTGTACATATTAAAAGTTTGAAAGTGTCTTTATGGCTAATCATCTCTCTGACTTACGTGACTTTAAACTCTTATTATTGCAAATGTTTTAAATCCCTATGGAACTTTATAATGGGGATCTGGACCAGTGCGATCTTCCACTGTTGAGTTCCATCGCGGCTGAGCAGAGGCAAAGAGGGAGTGGTTTTGTAAGATTGTAAAGATAAATTCTGGAGACTTCGGACTTGAATAGTATTGGTTTACTGACTGGGAGAGATGGCAGATTGCTCAAATGTGCATAAGTTACATAATAAACCACTACGGCATGTCTTTGATGAAGATAGGAAACCGTCCTCATGTAAAATACTCCTGAAGCAATTGAGTTCAGGCTTAAATCACTTTGACAAAGGCTGTGTTTTAACGTTAACAAGTTTAACTAAACCGTATCCTCAAATAACCTCTGCAAACATCTGATTTGAACATTACACGGAAAACTGCATTCTCCCACAAACTCCAACACAATTTAATGACCTGTTTTGGTACACTGCTCTAAATTTACTGTTCCTCCAAAATCCTCCAAAAATATTTCAACCAAAGGATGATTTGGGTTTAAAAGTTGTGCAGGATTTGTAGATTTGGAGAATATCACTTGAGTTTTAGCCAAGGATTTAGTAACGTGTTTGCTCCAGCTGAGAAAACATGTGGTTTTCTTATATCATCCTTAGAGAAGTGAGCAAAACTAGGTCAAAATCTTGTTCTAAAGCTGCACAGGAACTTTTTTGGGAGGTCTGACAACAGATTTCTGTGGAATGTTCCAAAGAATAGCCTCAAAAAGATCTTAATGCATTTGGTTATTTACAGGTGTTTCAAATGCAAAACAAAACCTTAGATAACATTATTTTTTTCAACCTTCTCACAGAAGTATGTTGCAAAAATGTTACATAATGTGACTCTGACCATTATGTTCTGATCTAAACCTAAACTTTAAGCCATTCTTGCTATATCCTGGTACGAGTCATATTCACTTTTGGTAAATGTTTATTGTGGATTGTTCCTGTACAAAAAATAATAAAAAATCTTACCATATCATAAACAGGCTTTCTGCATTTGAGTGAACAAACAGTACAGTATTAGACACTTTCACTTCAGTGGATAGACTACATTAACAATTGCCTGGGATCCAGAACCCAGGCTTCAGCAAACTGCGAAGAGTGGGTCTGGTCACCACACCCTCCGCCTGCGTTTCAGATCAAATCTACATCGTACCGGGCTATCAGATTAGTTTATGTGTGTGACGCAGATGAAACAAAAAGGAGCTGATTGGTCGTCTTTAGACTAAAATCTAACTTCACTCACCTCACATTAAAACTGTTTTTTGCTTCACTCATTGATTCTGCAGAAATCTGTAATGTTTTTCAGTTCCACGTGATATTTTTTTCATGTATTTTTTTCGTCGGGAGCAGCCATGTTGGTTGTCTCTGATTGGCTCATTGATCTGTCAATCACAGCTACAGAAATTTGAAAAAGGGACATGGTGGCCAGACGATATATATTTTTTTATATTGTCTGGATTTTCCAGGCAACATTAACAATATATCTGGGTAAATGATTTTAAATGCTATTTTCTTTGAAGCCTTAAGCTTATTATATAAAGCAGTGATTCCCAAAGTGGGGTCCGGGGCCTCCAAAGGTTGTCCACCCAACAAGCATGACAGAAAACTGGGTTTGAAACTAACTTTATTATTTTTTATTTGATTGATTTACTCTTTTAAGTCCACAGGCATTAATATTTTGCTGATTTGGCATCTTAATATGAGAGTATATACATTCTATTTAATTTGAATGGAGTGTGAAAATTACTGAGGGGCCTCGGGCAATCTACATGTCAATAGGGGGGCCGCGGCTCTGAAAGTTTGGGAACGGCTGATATAAAGCATAATTCGCAGACAAATGTAACCTGACCAGTCAGATGGATTCTCTTGCGATATTTACAAATTCACAAACTCGAGAGGAATCCTTTTGGGATTCAGCTCGATTGGTTTGAAGTTCAAACCATTGATTTAGCGACCCAATCACATTGCAGCAGGAGGGTGAGGGGGGCTGTTAGTCCTTGAATCAAGCAAAACAAAGACGACAGCTCACATGGATGTACGTGTTTCTGCTGCTATTGATTCTGTTTTTGCAGAATGAAAAAAAAAAAAAAACAGTTTTTCCTTTTTGAAACAGCTGAGGGGTGTCCATGTTACACTTGTTCTTTTTTACGTTGGATACGTCGTTATGATTTGTTGTTATGATTGGTTAATCACAAAGAAAGGCTTGGACACCCAATCAGCTCGATTTCATGAAACGTTCCTATTTTTTTCGAACCCTTTCAGCAGGGGGAGTTACAGATGAATACTATGGAAGAACCTCTACTCATCTCCCCAGCTTAGTGTTTACTTTCTCATCGAATTGTGCGATTAGTTGGTCAGAACAAAAAACTGTCTATTTGTTGTGCCCCGAAAAGAACTTGGGACACTTACAGTATCAGTTCTTAGATGAATTAATTGTGATGTCCTACTACTGGATCAATATAGACATTACGCACACCTCTTCAGTGTTTAGTTGCAATAAAAGAGCTGAAACCAGGCATACCCACAACATCTAAGCACACAATCTGGTAATGATTAAAACAGTGCACAAAACAATGAACAGGTTGGTAAAGAGGAATCATCAAACAAGCATGGATGTTGAAAATACTTTGTGTCTTAAGGCAGGACTGCAAGCTACAAATGTTAATGCAAACTCATCAAAAAGCTCGCCAAATTAAACATTCAGATTTGCAAACATCAGTGGTTATTGTAATGCCTTTCATTTGTTCATGGAGTGAATTATGAGAATTTCAAGTTATGATTATGACTGATTGCAAACATTATCTTAAGTCCTGGAATAACAGATCTTTCTCTAATCTTTACTTTGGCCCTTTCCAACTAAACCACTCCACTTTTAAACATAAATATAACCTTTGAAAAGCTAATACAAACAACAGCACGAGAGCACACAGAACACTCACTCAAAGTTTGTTCAGGTTAAAATCCACACTAAAGATACTGCGATAAATCATGTGCTTGTGTCCAATCTGTCTGCTGAAGAGGTAAAGTCAATGAGAAAGTGTGCACAGTGTGGTCACGGGGCGGTTAGCCTTAAATAGGTTACAGTAAAAAGCATAAAGCACGACCAAAAGGCAAACAAAGATAAAGAACACGTGGCTGAGAGAATCAAAGAGACATTCCTCAAAGCTGTGTTTCAGAGCAACGGTTGAGATGGTTTCACTTGGACATAATCATATTTAATGCAGATTGTTTTAATACAGTTCAGTAGCAAAGACCACAAACCACAAATAAATGCGAATAACGTTTATTGAAGGAATGAATAACGATGAATTTGTGAATTTTGATAAGCTGTATGATTTGGCTTCAATGGGCCTAGGCTCCCGGGCCTCGTATCCCCCGTACCTGTAATAAGAAGCAGAGAATATATTTTATGGAAAAAAGGGGAGGGCGGGTGGGGCACGAAGACAGTGGACAAAGGTGGTAAGTGAACATGTGGCTTAAATAGTGAATCGACCGGAAGGGGCGTGTGGTGTGGTCCTGCTCCCGAACTTAAGATAACAAACTTATCTTCATTTCATTCATTCATTTTCCTTAGCGGTTGCGGGTGAATGGAGCCTATCCCAGCGACTTTGGGCCTGGACAATGACCAACTCGTCGCAGGGTTATGCTGCGTTTACACCCGACAACGTATTTGCGTCAAAATTGGAGCGTTTAAGCGTACTTTGAAGCAGAACATTTTCGAAGTTGACGCCCCAATATGCGCCCAAAACCCCCCGTGCGCGTCAGACACTTTCAATGCTCCAACATGCTTCTTTGAGTTCCCGCTTGTTTGCAGGCTTTGTTTTGCTCGTAGACAGATCACGTTGAGAGCGAATAGGGAGACAGATAGAGGATTGCTGCCTGTATAAAACATAACTTACCCGATAGCACAACTTTCTCCTCCTCAAGACAGTGTCCTTTTGCTGTCTCTGTCCTCCTTCAGTGTCACGTCGTACAGCAGGTTTAAACACGACAACCAAGTCTTTGAAAAAAGCCCCAAAACAAGCGAGTTTTTGTTAAAAAAAAGTTATTAAAAGACATCAGTAAACAGTCCTTCTATCCCCTTGATGTGAGAGAAGACCAGCAGCATGCCACGTGTCACAGGAGAGCAGTGTCTGATTGGTGGACTTGGGCGTTAGACGCTCTAAAGTTCAGCAGGGCCCAACTCTGACGTCGACACCTGATGAGGCAGCCTAAGCAACCGCCACAGGCTTGGGCATCCACTTTGCAAGACGCAGCATCAGCAGACGCCTGAACAAGGAAATATCTACTGTTTCCGGACCTTTTTTGGACACGTACTTAATTTGCAGCTATGTGTGCAAAAAACGCAACTTTTTTGCCACAATGGTCAAACACTTTCAGTGCATTTTCAACTCACGTCGGCATCACACCGAGTTGACGCTGCAACCAAGCCGCCCAGGTGGAATATAAAAACTCCTCCTTCTGACGCCACCGCAGTGGAGAGTAAAAACTAGATAGACTGCGTCTCCTTCTGCTTGTAGCATGCGCAGTAGAGCAGAAAGTGACGATCGATAATCCTTTCTAAACCATTGGACGACGTGACACGGGTTACAGAGAAAAGGTTAAAAAGCACATTGTCTGGAGGAGAGGTGAGAAAGTTGTGCTTTCAGGTTAGCTATATATGTTTACTAAATACATCAAAGTGTAGCTGCATTGAATATTTGGCATTCAAGCTCCCTGGGAACATTTTCAAGCTTTTAATTAAATTAAATTGCCCTGTCAATAGCACATCTACATGTGAATGGAGCTACTGTATCTTGCAAGATTGCCTAGGCCTCGTTGCAAAACAAAATTTGAATGAAATTGAATTGAACGAAATCTTGTAAACATCATCTTGCATATTCAAAACCACCAGATAAGATATTTACGGAATGTTGTGTTATTATAATTTAAGCTGAGGTCAACATTTGGAGGTCCTTGAACATTGTACAGTTCCTTGTTGAGTGACACAGTTAGTTTTACCGTAAGTTCTGTATAACACTTCTTTGTCTCGTTCACGGATGAGGCATCAGTGCGATTACATCACCGCTCCGATCCACTTCTTTGTGTCCGTTCTCAGAAAACACCGACTTCTGTGAGGAAATACCAGACGCTGTAACGATGTTGTCATCCAGGTTTTTGTTCAAAATGCTGATCTCTCCAGTGAGCTGTAAAAAGATTAGTCTCCTGAGGCTGGATCCAGGACAAGCTTTTCACAATCGAGATGGAACAACTACTTCCTCTTCCTTCCTCAAACATGTCTGCAACTTTCCTTTGTAAAGACACAATAGCAAGGATCAGCTGATTAATGCTACATTCAGGGCTGGGGGAAAATAAATACTCAAATACTTACCCAAAGAAAGAACTAATCAGGGTGTGAATTTAAAGCTGCCACACACTAGATATTTGTGATTTCACAAACTCAAAATAAACCATCTGGCCTTCCAGCAGCCAGATTGGTTTGGGAGTCTGTTTCGGCCCAATCACATCGCAGCAGCGTGGTTTTGAGGCCCAATCTCACTGTAGCAGGGCGGGCTACGACGGCTGTTAACGCCGAGTCTGATTCAAGCTAAACAAAGATGGCGGCTCACGTGTAATTTCTTTTTGAAAGAGGAGTAGTGTGTGACGCGTACTTGTTCTTTTTCACGCGAACATTAGATACACCATTACGATTTGTTACTGTGATTGGCTAAGCACAAGTAAGGTCGGCCCCACACCCAATCAGCTTGACGTATTTCACTAAACATCCCACCTTTTCCCAAACGCTTTCAATGATACAGTGGAAGAATTCAAATCAGAGTTCAACACAGATCCATCTGGCATGGTTACGCCATTACCATTTTTCTTGCACATGACTCTTTGGAAAATATGTAAACCAAAAGATTTAGCTCTGGCGCTATTTCCTGTGTCTTCTTCACTGTTTTCATTGGCTGCTGGGCTCCTGGTGTGTGCGAAGGAGGGTCATAAACAACCCCGGAGCTCGGCAAAAATCAGACTTATAATTCAAACGTTTAAAAGTCTGCGACTGGAGTCTAGTCTCTTTACTGCTACAAACTACACGATTGGAACCTGAGTCCATTTACAGTCACCTCTACACTACACAAGTGACACAACTGCCCTACCTTTAAACTAGCTTCAACTCATCTCGACTAGGCGTGACTAAGTGCAACTGAAAATTAGAAAATTAGCAAAAAAGTAGTGTAGTGTAGCTAGGTTGTTTATTCAAACTGATGCCCATAGTGAACATGATCATATTTAAGTTTTTGCTAAATGTTTTCTTGTTTTTACCTAGTTTGGCAATTTGTTTGAGTGAAGTCCCAAATCTTCATTCATTCATTCATTTTCTACCGCTTAATCCCATTAGGGGTCGCGGGTGACTGGAGCCTATCCCAGTGACTTTGGGCCTTAGGCGGGGAAACACCCTGGACAGTGGCCAACTTGCCGCAGGGTTAGACAGACAACCATTCACTCTCTCATTCACTCACTAAGGGAAATTTACAGTGATGCCCAATTAACCTAAACATGCATGTTTTTGGAGGTGGGAGGAAACCGGAGTACCCGGAGAAAACCCACGGTGACAAGGGGAGAACATGCAAACTCCACCCAGAGAGATCGTGAGATGTTGATATGGTCCGACCCGGGAGTCGAACCCACGACCTCCTTATTGGGAAGCCAGAGCTCTAACCACTCTGCTACCGTGCACCGAAGTCCCAAATCTCTGACCTTCAAGTCCAAGTTAAGTCCCAAATCAAGTCTCAAATCATCAAAATAGTAACTCGTGTCTTATTCAAGTCCAAAACATGTCTTGCATTCTGTCACTTTAAGTTGCATTATGAACAGTTGTCATCATCGTCTCATATTCTGCAGAGGTTTGTAGTTTTATTTCAGCTTTAAACCTGAACGTGCCGAGCAGCAGAGGAAGAGCATGTCCTGTCAGGTCGTATCTCCCGATCATATCTCTGCTGTCTGTGTTAGCGCGTTAGCTCACTGATTTGTATCTTGTCTTTTATCCCATTAGCTCATTGGATTTCTATCTCAATCTGCCTTTTAGCACGTTAGCTCGTTGGCTTTTCTATCTCTCGCTCAAGCTGTGCCACTCCCAAATTTCCAATATTTAACACAGATGTTGTTGGTTAAATGAATATTGTTTAAATGTACTTTTGTATTCAATTTTATTTTACAGAGGGCCAGATTGTTCAACAAGGAGTGAGCCATTTTGTGGCAGAAATAAGTTGCAAAATACATTTACAGAGCAATCAGGCACAGGCCGAAATCAGACGCAAATGTTATCTTGTGAGGGGAAATAAAACTCTTTGCTTTCTTTTACCAGGCTAGCTTGTGCATTGTTTTTGTCTTTCAACCATGTCAGCTAGTTGAATTCCTATTGCTCCTCTGTTTTTCTCCCCAGTTAGTATTTTCCTTCTACAACCTAGTCTGTTTCCTCAATGTATGTCCATTTTTCTTATTGTTGTTGCTTTGTTTTAGCACATTAGCTTGTTTGCTTCCATCTCACATCTATTTAGGATGTTAGCCTGTTGGATTGTCAGTTCTCATCAAACTTTCACCCTGATAGGTCATTGCTATTATATCTTTTGGCACGTTAGTGTAGTGAACTGGCGTAACAGACCTTGTTTTCGACTGATTGAGGCTAGAGGGCGCACTATAAAAGGGGGGTTGTTTGGCCTACCTGACCTCTCCCCCCTCGAACGTCACATCCGCGGATACTCGGGTGCAGCATGAAGTTGGTGGAGTTGTTTGGGTCGCGTCAAGCCGGCGACTGTGTGGCTTAAAGCCAGCAACTGGGTTGAGTACAACTTTCATGCTTTGTTGCTTTGCCAGCGTTGGTCCGGCTGCCGCATAGCTGAGCATGGTCAGAGGCTCGGGGTCTTGGTATGGTGCGGAGAACGCTACGCATTGTTTTTCGGGTCCTCACGGCGTGCCCGCCTCCTCCTCTAGATGGCTCTTCACTCCAGTCAGTACTGTGAAACTGATGTGATGCTTTGTAATGCTGATTGTAAATGAAGAAACGACACAAAAGTGAAATTGGACTGAAAGAAATGTGAAACTTGGACTGAAAGAAACCACATGAATGTTAATGATTTTACTTTAATGTGACAAACTGTCCCTTTTGTAAAATAAATGTCAACATTAATTGCTAACTTTGCTTTCGTCCAGTCAGTTTAGCTTACCTGTGTGCCTTAGTACTAGTTCTGTTAATTTGGGTTATGCCCATGGAGTTGTTGGTCTCTCCACGAGCGTGGCTTAGCTCCCATGTCCGCTCGTCTTGCCACATTAGCTTGGTGTGTTTTCCATCTCTCTTTAATCTTTTAACATCTTATCATTTTCCATTCTCTTTTGCCTTTTAGCTTGTCGTATTTCTGTCTGTATTCTGTTGCTTCGCACGTTAGCTTGTACACTTTTCTTTAGTTTTGTTTCCCTTCAGTCTTTTAACCTGTTAACTCCGTACTATTGTACAGTAGCTCTCGACTGCTTTGTAGCGTGTTAGCTTATTTGGTTTATATCTTTTGTCAGGTTGGGCATCTTTTATTTCTCTATGGCTTATATTGTGTTTGTTTGTACATTTCTAGCTGCCTTGTGTCTCTTAGCATGTTAGCTTGTTGGTTTTTCATCTCTCTTCAATCGTTTATCTCCTAGTACATTAGCTAAAGGTTTCCATCTCTCTTTAATCTTCCGATCTCTTTTTCCCTTTAGCTTGCAGTTTTGTTTTTTTAATCTGCTCTCTGTCACTTAGCATTTTAGCTTGTACACTTCTCTTTGATTTCATCACTTTGCAATCTTTTAGCCATTTCTTTTATACTTTCCTTTCACCCGTTAGCTTCTTTGGTTCATATCTCTGGTCAAACATGATCTTTTTTTTTTTTTTTTTTTTTTTTTTTTTTTGCAGCTTATACTTTGTTTGTGAATTTCTTTCTGTCCTGTCTCATAGCACTATAGCCTGTTGGGTTTCCATTTCTCTTCAATCTTTCAACCTGTTAGGTCATTGCTATTATCTTTTAGCACGTTAGCTTGTTGGATTTTCATCTCTCTTCAGTCTTTTAACATCTTATATATTTTTTATCCTGTTAGCTTTGTGAATTATGTTCTGTTTTGTCTATTAACACATTAGCTAAGGGTTTCCATTTCTCTTTAATCTTCTGATCTCTTTTTCCTTTTAGCTTGCTGGTTTAGCATGTTAGCTTGTAGGCTACACTTTTCTTTGGTTTAATCGCTCCTCAATCTTGTAAACATTACTTTTATATTTCTCCTTTGCCTTTTAGCATGTTAGCTTGTTTGGTTTATACAGTATGTCTTGTCAAACTTGGTCATCTTTACAGCTTATATTTTGTTAGTTTCTGTCTCATAGCACATTAGCCTGTTGGGTTTCCATTTCTCGTCAATCTTTCAACCCGTTAGGTCATTGCTATTACATCTTTTAGCACGTTAGCTCGTTGGGTTTCCACCTCTCTTCAATCTTTTAACATCTTAGCTTGTTTACCTTCCCTCTCTCTTCTGCCTTTTAGCCCATTAGCTTGCTGGATTTATCTCTCTGTTTTAGCACATTAGCTTTCACACTTTGCTTTTATTCCATCTCTCTTCAATCTTTTAACCTGTTAACTCACTGCTATTATATATCTCATTTCCTTTTTAGCACTTTAGCTGTTTTTGTTTGTATCTTGTCAGCTTTGGCTTTTATTTTGTTAGCTTTGTGGATTTCCATCAGTCTTCTATCTCCTGGCACGTTAGCTTGTTGGGTTTTCAATCTTTCATCATTGCTCTTACATCTTTTAGCATGTTAGCCTATTGAGTTTCCATCTCATTTAATTTTTTAGCATGCTAGCTTGTTCATATTTACATTTCTTCTGCCTTTTAGTCCGTTAGTTTGTTTGTTATCTATCTGCAGTTACTCCAGCATCCTGTTAGCTCCCTTGGTTTCTATCTGCCCTGTTTTTTAGCATGTTAGCTTTAATGTGTTAACCTGCTAGCTCATTGCAATTGTATCTCTCTTCTGCCTTTTAGCACGTTAGCTTGTTTGGTGTATATCTCTTGTCAGGTAGGTCTTTTTGTGTCTTTGCCTTTATCCTGTTAGCTTAGTGAATTTCTATCTGTCCTCCGTCTCTTGGCACGTTAGCATATTGAGTTTCTATCTTTTTTAATCTTTTAACATGTTAGCTTGTTCATCTTTCCATCTTTCTTCTGCCTTTTAGTTCGATAGCTTGTTGATTATCAATATGCAATTTCTTTTAGCACGTTGGTTTTTACTTTTTTCTTCATTTGGTCCTGTTAGCTTCCTTAGTTTACTGTCGGCCCGCTGTCGTTTAGCACGTTAGTTTTAATGTATTAGCTTGTTAGCTTATTGCTACTATATCTTTCTTCTTAGCACATTAGCTTGTTTGGTGTATATCTCTTGCCAGATCTGTCATCTTTTATTTCTCTTTAGCTTTTATCCTGTTAGCTTTCTGAATTTCTTTCTTCCCTCTGTCTTTTAGCACATTAGCTTGCGGGGTTTCCATCTCTTCAATCTTTTAACATGTTAGCTTGTTGGTTATCTATCCGCAGTCTCTTTTTAGCACGTTAGCTTCTAGTTTTCTATCTTTCTTGTGTCTCTGTCAGGCCGTTCCAGGCTGTTGGAAGCAAGTGGGCCGTGCACTCAGGTGTTTGGGGAGTTTATCTGGAAAGGTGACTCCGGGTGGGCGTGGAAAAATGCACAAGCAAAATACAGGCTTTGAGCTAACGTGAAATTTCAAAGTTAGATTTCTGCTAGCTCAATATTCTGACTCTAGTTTGAACTCAGTGACACTACAACTTACATGTATTTACATATCTTCCTTCATATCACAACGTGTTTTAAAAATAATTGTCATTTTCAAGAACAGCACTGATTAGCCTAAGCTATCTTCACACTTGAACTCGCTGACTTCTGCCCAAGGGCTTTTTGTTTTGACTCACGTCTTATCTGGTAATAAACATGACACATTTGGAAGCTTCCCCGAACGACAATGAAAGTCTACAGTCAGCTTATGCAACCTCTGAGTGGATCTGCTGCATGTGGAAGCACTAAATCTCCCCAAACTCACGACCTTTTGTGCAATTTTCAGACTCTGACAAAGACTAAATCATCCATTTGCACCAGGACAAACCCAGAACAGAAAAATTACTTGAAGGAGCACTTTATTAGGACATAAAGTCACACCAGGCAAATACCATTGTCTTTTCTCTTTAATTGTATAACTTTATGGCGGTGAAAAAAAAAGAAAAGCTTAATTCCTTTGTAGAACAGCTTACTCACATGACAAAGTCAAACTGTGGTTGACCACCAGAGCTTAGTCGATGTTCCTTCTGTATTTGCTCACAATTTTTATGAGCTGAATTAAAAAAAAAATAACAAAAAACAAATGGCCTAAACATGTTGCTGATTAAACAGTGTGAATATTGACTGTGCGGCTTAGACTTGTCACAATAAAATAACACTTTTTATTATCAGCTTTAGAACACCGCACAATGGCAGAAGTTTCACATGTTGAGTGTGTCTGCCAACGCTTTTACTCTGTTGCAGTTTAAATTCCACACATACTGTATAATTGAAGCTGATTGGTCGAAGCGTCACAAAGTTTTTAATTCTGTCCAGCTGAGAAAAAGGCAGAAATCTTTCCCATCTACAAATGCAAAACATTTTTCCATTGACAATATTAGAAATAGGTAATTATGCTAAAATACAAGTACAAAAATATGCTGTTCTTCAACATCACCATGTTTTCTTTTTAGCTTCAGCCCAAACCATAATGTTGTGCTGTGATTGGTCTGGATGTACAATGGCCATCTTTAACTGAATTTCATCTTGCATCTTATTAAATAGTGTTTTCTCATTTGCGAACCAGACATTATGCTTTTAGCACACTAGTTATGATTAGCTTTGTCAGCGTAGCTTATGTGTATGTATTTATGTAGCTTAAATACATAAATACAAAATTTTCCATATTGAATTGTGCTTACGCAGTATCATAAGCAACTGGTGACTCATGTTTACATGTTTCTTTTTGTATGTTTTGCATGTTTGAAATAAACAAATCAATCAATTAAACAAATCAATCTTTGTCGGCGCCATCTGAAAGTTGAAACCTTACAGAAAGAGAGGAATACGTAGACCAAGTAAACTGCATTAAAGTACAATTCAGACAGAACTGTCAAACTAGAAAGTGAAGACTGACAGCACACTCACGCCAGAAGCAATAAACCCACCCACTTGAGCTGGTTGCTCTTGTGCTGTCTCCAGTCCTCCACTGGAAGTTTTCAGTGTAAAGGTGTAAAAGGAAGCGCTTTGACCAAGGCCTTGGTTGTGTTTGTGAAAAGATGTTCAATGAGTGGCTGTCGCTTCGGTTATGTCACACTGAATATGCATACAGTTAACTTCATTTCAACTTTGCCGCGCTCAGATCGCCTGGACTGCTGTGCTTGTCTCGTCACCTCCTCACGTCGCCTCTTTGCACCAGCCTCGAGTCATTTCTGATGTGAGTTTGTTCAAAAGTTGAGAGGGGACAGACTCTGAAAGCCTGAGGACCCTTCTGCAGATTTCTGCAGAAAGTGTTTGCAATCAGACACACTTAACTTTATCAGGGCAGTCCAGCATGATGTCACATAAAAACTAGAAATGTCATTGACCAGTGAGAATAGTCAGTTTGGGACTGTTTTAACCTGAAAGCTGCACCTTTGTTGAGGTATTTTGACATCTCCAGAGAAGTTAAAAAGTGCATTTTTAAACAGTCTTGACCACATTTCTCAGCTCTAGCACATGTTAGTAGTAAATTTCCCTGAGCGCTCCTCCTTTGTGCAATCCTCAGTCTTTTTATTTTGACATCCTCATCCCGGGCTTCATGAGGGAATGTGCACGGCTCAGTCCAAATCATCTTTCTCACCGTGAGCGCTCTCGAGTGGGACATCCAGCCGCGCCTTAGCTTCTGCTGTTTATGGAAACTGGAGCTGCAGACACAAAAGCAGGTGTTGTTGAAAGCATCGTCCACGTTCTCCTCGGAAACTATGCGAGCGATGTTAAAATGTGATGGTTGGACAGACGAGAGAGAAAGAGCGGGTCAGGAATCGCATATTTCCATGTTTTTTGGAGGTGTTTTGCACAAAGGGTCAAGAGTCTGTCAAACAAAGTGGTAACAAATGTCCCTGGTTAAGCATTCAAAGTATTACTGGCTAACATCACAATGCTTACACTTGTTGGACGTTCATTTGTTCTTACAAGTCAAAAGCAATGGAAACATTTTTTATAGTTTTATAGTTTTATACATTCATTCAGTACATACACATTATTTTGCATCTTTGGGGAACCTGATATTCATTCCGCAAAACAAGAAGTATGCATTTTAGGCTTATTTCTTCCTCGTTCTCAACAATATCCACATTGATTACTTTTTTGGGTGAACTTGCAGCTTAAGAACGTGTTTTTTACAAACAATAAAAGGACATTAGAGTGGACCACTGAAGTACAGCCAATCAGAGCACTGCTTTTATTTCCTTAATGAGAACTAAAACAATTATTCAATTTGGTTCTAACCATTTGAAAATCATCTGCTCAGTGCTGAGATCCATGTAAAAGAACAAAAGACCATTTACAGGTCAGTTCTTGTGGAAATGTTTACCTACAATCAAATAATAAGTTTTTTTCCTGCCTGCTCTGTGAACTCCCGCTCTGATTTGTCAGAACGGTCAAGTGTTACTGAGGCCATGGTTTTCGCACTGGTCGGTTCTCGCTCTTTGAGTCCAAAAGCCCGTAGAAAACCTAGAGAAAGGTTGAGGCTAATGGCCAAACACCAGTGACTAAATCTATTGCTGCGAAGCACTCGCCATAGTTGATCTTTGGGACCTGATTGTACTTGCCTTTAGCTTTAAGCCTCCCATGAGACGAGTTCGGTTCGGGACATGTGGGAGTTTCTTGCAAAGTGCCTTGTACACCAGCTCCAGTCTACTGCAATCTGTATTTGTCCAAAGCCACGCAGATTCATTTAGATTCCCACGAGAATACTCGTATTATGACTTGAAAGTCGCATCAGACCTCTGCGATCTCCGGAAAAATTAGAATATTTATGAATTCTTTCTGCACGCTTTCACAGCTCCGAGGTTTGTAAGCATTTAAGCACTTTCTAGGTCTTGAGTCTCATTCCCAAAACCAAACTCACACTCAATGTATGGCCGGGGTCACTTCTGTTGATGTTTTAGTAAGATTTAAATCAAAGAAAATTAAACTTTATTTATAAAACGCTCTTCATACATACAATGTAACACAAAGTGCTTTACAGTGCAATTAAAAACAATCCCACATGCCCCCAACCCCAGAGACAACCCCAATATTACGTGTACATACCCTCCACCCTCCTCCCCAACAAAACCGATCCTGATTCCCAACACATGCACACAGTTACTGTACTTCGAAACATTAAAATACATTCACATACAATAGGCCAGGTACAGATGAACCAAAGAAAGCATCATCAGAGGAGCTGTCTGCATCAGTAGCAGAGTCGCCTGCAGCCACAGGACACCAGCCCAGGACCAGGAGCAGAAACCAAACCTCCACGAGCCAGAGTCCAGAAGCCACAGCCAACCACAGTTCTAGTGCAAATTTACACCTGCAAATACCTGACTAACTATTAACGTTCCACTGGCAAACATTTGTGCGATACATTCATAAATATCAACACAAATAAAAAACATTAACTGAAGCAACTTTGATCTGTTTATGCTTAGTACAAAGTGGATAATGACACATGCATTGTTTGTCGTGAAGTTGATCCGAGCCGTTGCAAAGGTCGCGGTGAACAGACTCACTGTAAGGAAAGTATTACAGAAATGTGGACCAGGCAAATGAGCCAGTACCACCCAAGCAGATGTCAAAATATTACACATTTTTGACTCAGTTCATGCAATCTTTAAAATAATCTTGCTGCACAGCTCAAGTTTCTGCCCAAGTATTCAACAAACCTTCCACAAAAGCACTCTCTATCCTCACTTTCCCAAACACGTAACCCAATAACATCTCTAATAGTTTATTCCTTAATTAGCTCACATTGTTTGTAGCAGGATTCCCATTCCCCACGTCTCTCCTGGAGGTCCTCGCTTTTACTGCAATCCTCCGCCGTCTATAATATCTCCCATAACGTCTTTTATGACACTGACATCATGGACTAACGACAGACGAAAACCTTGAGACGGTCCAAAGAGGATGAGATGGGAGTTTACAAGCGGCGAAGGCAGATAAATAATGACTGCGCGGACTCTGCCAGCGCAACACAAACTTTTCCTCTTTCCGTCTAATTCGAACACGATGAGGAAGTGCAAACAGGTGGTCTATTTAAAGTCCCATCCAGGGAGAGAAACGCAGCTGGCAAACTGGCTGAAACTTTACCCGGATTGTACAGGAAAAATAAGTTTATACGAACTGATTATTTATACAGAACAAGTTTAAAAGGTTAGGCTGTGGATGGGAAGCATATGGGATCCGTGGTTGTTTATTATAGCGAAAAGCAGATGCTAATGTAAACTAATATAAATCTGACCTGTGGCGGAAGAGATTAAATTAAATGGTAAAGCGATAGTGTTATCTTAGTGTGGACAGTGCACATAAATGAATCTTGGGAAATGGTGCAAAGAATCTACATTATGCACTCAATAAAAATATACACAACACTTGCAGTACGTATATATGATGCCAACACATATCATAGTGCTGTGGTCAAACTGAACATGAACAGTCCTTTTATTGAGGCCATTTAGTAAGTGTAAGTTTAGGTCTGGGGTATGGAATTGGTTAAGATTAGGACTGGAATTTTATTAAAATTCACAAATAATAGCACATTTTTACATCCTCCAGTGAGGGTTAGGGCAGCAACTGGGTTAGCAACGAGTATCACAGACACACACAAAAGGAGAGTTTGCGTGGTGCAGGAATGAGTACCAAGACCTGATTTCATAACAGCCCGGTGCTGCATCCATAATCCCACTACATCCAGCTCCGCTCTGTTCTGCTCAGTTCCGTCTGTCGGAGCAGCTACGCAGAGCTGTTGTTAATGAGGGCTGTTCCACATCCTGCGCATCCTCTCCGCAAACAGTCCGCCACAGCTCCGACTGTTCTCCGGCGTACGACCAAAATACGGATCAAGGCTATTTTCTTGTCCGCCTGAGTCCGCCAGGTCCAGCCAAGTTACACTCCGCAGATCAAAAAGCACCAAACAGGAAAAAGAAAGTGAACTATGTCTGGAATTACCAAGTAAAATCACGCTGCATGGACTTTATTTTGATCAGATAACAAAAAGCTTGTGGTTTTACACAAAGTGTCTTTGAAATGTTGACAACGCAGACTGTTAACTACATAATATGTCGTGGACAGAAAACACATTTTTGAATTAGTTCTTGTAATAGTTTAAAGCTTATTTCCCTTAGCAGAGGAGCAAAACATCTGCGCTCCTGATATAGTTATTTGATCTTCAACAAGGGACTTTTATGTCACAATCTCAACGTTTTTGACGCATGCTCCTCTTGAGCTCCTCGGGCTACGCAGCCCAGCGGGGCAAAGGCAGTGGATGAGGGGTCTGCGGCAACTGTCGGAGGCGCACTGTGGTGGAGCGGAGCAGTGTAGTGGGATAAGCATGTTACAGTCCGCTGGATCAATAATTATCAGTCCTGAAGGAGCGCGTTTCATTAGATCTTGCCACACTGTATTGGTATATTTCCGTGTTAGCGTCTCTGCTTGTGTGCTTTCTGCTTTGTGTGACTGGTCCATTTGCACCAAATGAACTACTGGTAATGTGATGTTCAGAGGTACACAACTTACTTAGTTTTTTGTAACACTTGTGTCTGCATGTAAATGTTTGAGCTTTGTCTAGGATGTTTCATGGTGGCTTTAAACTCTATTCAACACTCTCACTCTCTTATATACTTACTCATGTGTCTTGTGTATTTATTGATATTTTGAGTTTAATCCAGTTTCCTCATTAAAGTCACATTATGCTTTCACTTTCAATGTCGACAGTATTTCCATCCATCAGAAGGACATGAGATTCTGTGGTTTTCAAAACCACAATGAACAGAACCGGTGACAAAGAGCAGCCCTGGGGGACTCTCAACAACAGCTTTTTTCAGTTTTTTTTTTTTTTAGTTATTGTGTTTTGTTGCTTAAAATAATTTGAAACCTTTACATGTTTACTATTAATTTCCTTCATCAAAAAGTTTGATAAGGCCTCATTTATAAAACAGTCCCTTCTTGCTGCAATTGGTTTTAATTCTCCTGTTGCTGTTATAAATCTGATGTAGTTGGCACAGTCGAGTCTCCACTGGCCGAGTTAAACCTGTTCTTTATGTGAATCTGTGCAGAGGGATTTATCTTCTCATATTTTCACTTTTGGAGCAGAACATAAAGTGAGAGCTGAAGACAGACGGTGCACTCAGAGAGCAAAAGAAGCAGGATCAGGACGGAGACGAGTCCAGTTTGGAGAGATTCAACGATAAAGAGAATGTTTAATGGAGGGAATGTCTGTGTTTAGATTTGAACTCTGTTGTAAAGTAGTTTCTCCCTCAAAAATATGAAGTCGTGCTTGTTACATTCGCATATTTTGAATAGCTCTCTTCTGCATCTCAAGACAGTTTTTCTCTCCAGTACATCGCCATGTTGTTGTCGATGAAGCTCCTTCATGTTTTTAAACATCATTAATAGAGCCAGCTGTACAACTGGTTTGTGTATGTAAGCAACACATGTGAAGTAACACAGCTAAAGCAGGAAAATCAATTCTCATATTTAACCTTTATGACTTTTTTCATGAATCAAACATTGCAAAATCAATTTGTGTCTGAAGTTTTTTGCTTGCAAGATGTGGTTTTCTGAGTAGGATTAGATTGCAAATACAAGAGGTTAAATTGAGTTTTCTTCACAATGTGGCTGGGCGCTCTCTTAGAGATAAGGTGAGGAGCTCAGTCACAGGAGGAACCCAGAGTAGAGCTGCTTCTCTTCCACGTTGTGATGAGCTGAGGTGGGCATCTTTCTTAGATGGTTCTTGGATGCTTGCCTGGGGAAGTGTTCAGGGCATGTCCCTCTTGGAGGAGATCCCGGGGAAGACCCAGGACAGGCTGGACGAACTGTGTCTCTATACTGGCTTGTGAATGCCCAGGGATTCCCCCAGAAGAGCTGGAGGAAGTGCGTGTGGACTGCTGTCTTCACGACTGGATGAAGCTGAAGAAAATGGATGGATGGACAAAAGAAGGAACTGGAATGTAGAGGATAAACAAACTTTGACTGGTAGCCCTTTGGCCACCATCATGATCCTCCTGGCCGTCCACACGCTGCTCTCTGTTTGGTCTTAGATTTCATCCACATTGCAGCAGATATCTTTACTTGTAATGCAGCAAGGGAAAAAACTATCCTCTACTGTGTTGTCCTCATATGCAGCTGCCATTTCCTGAAGCAGTGAGAAAAGGTTTTGAGCCCAAGCAGAAAAACTATTCTCAGTTGGACTGATTCACGAAGAGTGGCAGTAGCTCCATGATCATCCTTGAAAAGATAGTGAACTAGACCCTGATGAGTTGAAAACACATTGTCCCACATGATTACTTTGCGAGGTTAGACCCTTCAAAGAACTACTCTCATCTTCTGAGACCAGGTTCGGATACATTAGGTCCAAGAAAATAAGGAGCTTTTGAGTGTTGTATGGTGTGACACATTCCCAGTTCAGGCCCATTCTCAGATATAGCACCACACATAGTTATTTCGCCCTCTCACTGGTCTGGGACATCCACCCATCGTAGCCCGCTGCCCAATGATGTTACAGCCACACCTGCAGGTCTGGGTCAGGTTGAAACCTTCATCGACAAACACAAGGATGTAGTGTTTCATTCCCTTCTTTTGACATTAATCTTTACAATCGAGAAACTAATACCTGACACATTCTGGCACTGCAGCTTCTCTTAAATGGTGACTTGTGAACCTGCTTCATGTTATTTCTTTGCTTCTTCAATACCCGGTGGAGAAGCTGACAAACTTGACATTTTGGAATATGGCTTTGTCTTTAAGAATTGCATCATGAATCTGTCTCAATGTGATAGCATTATTTGCAATCACCATGTTGCAGATCTGCTACCCATGTGAGGTTACAAGATCTAGAACAAAAATCACACCATGTACAGTATATTTTGTAAGTTTAAGTGAACCCGGTCTGTACAAAGTGTATAAAAGTGCATTGTACCGAAGCTGTGTAGGCTCATTGTACAAAGTGTAACATTTATTAGAGCTGAGAGCGAGTGAGTGTTTCCTGTGTGAGCGGTGCCAGACGGGGATGCCTCATGTGGGCGGAATCTCAACGACTCTGAATGCTGCTGCTGCGATCAGGATGGAGGGAGAGAGGAGGGAGAGAGAGAGAGAGACAGAGAGGGAGGAATCTCAAATGAGTGCTGCTGCTGCGATCAGGATGGAGGGAGAGAGAGGAGAGAGAGAAAGGGAGGAATCTAAACTATATAACCTGTGTGCTACCACGATCAGGAGAGAGAGAGGAGGAGGGAGAGAGAGAAGGGAGAGAGGGAGAGGAGAGAGGGAGAAGGAAAGAGAGAGAGGGGAGAGAGGGAGAAGGAGAGAGAGGGAGAGAGAGGGAGAAGGAGAGAGAGGGAGAGAAAGAGAGAGAGAGAGAGGGAGGAATCTCAAATGAGTGCTGCTGCTGCGATCAGGATGGAGGGAGAGAGAGGAGAGAGAGAAAGGGAGGAATCTAAACTATATAACCTGTGTGCTACCACGATCAGGAGAGAGAGAGGAGGAGGGAGAGAGAAGGGACAGAGGGAGAGGAGAGAGGGAGAAGGAGAGAGAAGGAGAGAGAGGGAGAGAGAAAGGGAGAAATCTAAACTACCCTATGTGCTGCTGCGATCAGGAGAGAGAGAGAGAGGAGAGAGAGAGAAAGGAGAAGAGAGAGAGGAATCTCAACTACTGCTGCTGCGATTGAGAAAGAGGAGGAGGAAGGAAAGAGGGAGAGAGAGAAAAAAGGAGAGAGAGAGAGAAAGAGGGAGGAATCTCGACTACTGCTGCAATCAGGAGAGAGAGCGAGATCGGGAGAGAGAAAGAAGGGAGAGAGAGAGGGGAGAAGGAAAGAGAAACAGAGAGAGGAAAAGGAGAAAGAGCAGGGTTTCAAAAAGTGAAAAAGAGAGACAGAGGATATCTAAACTAGAGAGGACAAGGAGAGAGAGGGAGAAAGAGACAGACAGAAGAAGGGGAGAAAGAGGAAAAGGGGAGAGAGAGAGGGAGGAATCTCAACTATGTGTCCTGCTGCAATCAGGAGAGAGGGAGAGAGGAGAAGAAGAGAGGGAGAGAGAGAGGGAGGGAGGGAGAGAAGGAGAGAGAGAGAAGGAGGGAGGGAGAGAAGGAGAGAGAGAAAGAGGAGAGAGAGTGAGAGAGAAAAGGAGGAATCTAAACTCTAAACTACCCTATGTGCTGCTGCGATCAGAAGAGAGAGAGAAAGGAGAAGAGAGAGGAATCTCAACTAATGCTGCTGTGATCGAGAAAGAGGAGGAGGAGGGAAAGAGGGAGAGAGAGAAAAAAGGAGAGAGAGAGAGAAAGAGGGAGGAATCTCGACTACTGCTGCAATCAGGAGAGAGAGTGAGATCGGGAGAGAGAAAGAAGGAGGGAGAGAGAGGGGAGAAGGAGAGAGGAATCTCAACTACTCTGTGCTGCTGCGATCAAGAGATAGAGAGGGAGGAGAAGAGAGAGATGGAGAGGAGAGAGAAACAGAGAGAGGAAAAGGAGAAAGAGCAGGGTTTCAAAAAGTGAAAAAGAGAGACAGAGGATATCTAAACTAGAGAGAGAGAAAGAGGACAAGGAGAGAGAGGGAGAAAGAGTCAGACAGAAGAAGGGGAGAAAGAGGAAAAGGGGAGAGAGAGAGGGAGGAATCTCGACTATGTGTCCTGCTGCAATCAGGAGAGAGGGAGAGAGGAGAAGAAGAGAGGGAGAGAGAGAGGGAGGGAGGGAAGCAGAGAGAGAGAGAAGGAGGGAGGGAGAGAAGGAGAGAGAGTGAGAAAGAAAGAGAGAAGAAGAAAGACAGAGAGAGGAGAGGAATCTCAACTACTCTGTTCTGCTGCAATCAGGAGAGAAAACGAGGATCAAGGAAGAGAGAGAGAGAGAGAACAGGCTGGCAGAGAGGGAGAAAGAGAGGAAATGAGAGAGAGAGAGCGGGAAGAATCTCAACTGCAGTTTGCTACTGCAATCAGGAAAGAGAGGAAGAGGGAGGAAGAAAGACCGAGAATTAAGAGAAAACCAAAGAAGAAAGAGCAGAGGGTGAGAGAGAGGAGAAGAGATCTGAGAGGGAGGGGTGTGCTAAGAGAGAAAGAGAGAGAGAGAGAGAGACTGGGGACTGAGGGTCTGAGAGTGACGAGAGGAGAGAGAAGGAAGATTTTGATGCATTGTCATAATAAAAACATTCTGAATTGATTTAGCACTCTACTGTGAGAATATGTGCCATTTAAATAAACTAATGCTTGATAAAAGTAAACTCTTGCTTTGTCTTTGTGTTGAGAACGCAGTAAAAATGATTAATGCATGTATTCTTGTGTCAGTGCATTTGTGTGAGCCTCACCTGTCAAATCAGATTGAATCATGAGACATCATTAGATTCCCAACCCTAGTGAGCTACTTGGCAGGCAGTGGTGAGCAACTAGTGGCCTCCTATCTATAAGTTAGAGACCTCTAGTTTAGCGTATTAAGCCGGCTGCTCACTAGAGGGGTTTTGGATCTTTTGCAATTTTTTGAGGCGTCAAAAAAAAAAAAAAAAAAAAAAAAAAAAGGCCACAGACATTAGGACATTTAATTAGGACATTTACAAGATTATTAGTCTGACCGTGGCATCATGTGTCAGAAGAACAGAGACGACACAGACTTGTGGAGCAGCAGTGAGCGGAGAACAGTGTGTGTGTCACGTGATCGAGCGCAGAGGGTTTTCTTTTATAAAACAGCGATGGTGAAACGTCAGTGGATTAAAGCAGGTTTATAAAGGTCACAGGAGAGCAGAGGAGCTGTTACTCTGACACAGCATTGTGGCGTCAAATGATAATGTTTGTGTGTTGGAGATGACGTGCATAAAGCTTGTTAAAAAGAATCCTGCACTTTGACTACAAGCACAAAGAGTTACATTTATTTACAGATGATGAGGCGATGTTTCTTCTTTATTTGACATTTGAAGTAGGGATATCGGTGCCGATCCAGGACATTTTGCTGGATCGGGTATCGGCTCCATGATATCGGTCCAGCCGATATTGTGGCTGTGCCTTTAATTGGACATAATGAGACTAATTTACTGGCTGGTGTTGATCCATTACATTTCATAATATTGGGCATTTTATTCAGATTAAGTTGTCAAGTTGTGACTTGCACTATAAACAACAGTTACATAACACATATGACCAAATGTATTAAGTTTTTATAAGAAAAAGAAGCAATTTCAGTCCTTTCACTAGTATCGGTTGATATCGGGTATCGGCAGATAGTTGAAACCAAATATCGGGATCGATATCGGAACAGAAAAAGCTGGATCGGTGCATCCCTAATTTGAAGAGTCATCTTCACAAGGCAGATGCACCAGATGCTTCTGTTGTAAAGGTCCTCGCACTCGAGCAACATGTTAACCTCACCATGATGCTTCTGACAAATATTCCTAATGGTGCGTTCAGACAGGACAGCGTTTTTGCGTCCATTTTCAAAGTCAAAATAAACCCGCATCTTGAGCGTTCAAGTGTATTTGTGGTGCGTATTGGCGTCTGGGGCGTCTGTTGATGCTCCTTCAAGCCTCTGAAGACTTGCGAAGTGGAAGCTCAAACCTGCGGCAGCCGCGACTTCACACGAAGCTGCGGCCGCTGTAGGAGTTGGGAAAGTCCATATTCAGATGTGTTGGAAGTCGGCATCAGTCAATCAGAGACTCCACTCCTGTGACATGTTCTCCTCTCACATCAAGAGGAAAGGACGACTGTTTACTGAAGTCTTTTAATAACTTTTTTAACAAAAGGTCGCTTGTTTTGGGGCATTTCTAAAAGGCTTGGTCGTTCATTGTTCTAAAAATCTGGTGACACGGCAAAACAAACACACAGACACGATCTGGACTGACAATGCCTCACATGGATCTATTAAAAATGCTCGTTTAAACCACTGCTGTACCACATGACACTGGAGGAGGACAGAGACAGCAAAAGGACATTGCCTGGAGCTAGAGAAAGTTGTGCGATCTGGTAAGCTATGTTTTATAAATGCAGCAGGTTTCTATTTCTCTCTCTCTCCTTCCTTCTCTCTCTCTCTCTCTTTCTCAACGGCCTCCGACACCTTGACGTGCATTGGGGCATCAGTTTCGAATATTCTTAAACGCTGTCTGGTTCGACGCAGCATAATCACAATCACAGCGACAGACCGACATAAGGAGAGAAACCACAACACATCTCTTACGAAAATCCGCATTCTGAACTTAATAAGAGGCTAAACTTGAACCAAACCTGAGTTATTAAGTCCTAACTCTGACTCAGTCCAGACCCATTGACTTGTGCTTCTCCTCGGTGCACGGAGCTGAAGAAAAGCCCTCCTGCTGCGAGTGGGACCACAGACCCTCCCTCTGCGCTGGAAGCTTGTTAAACTCCGGTTACACATCACCACTTCTTTTCTCCGACACAAAAGGTGAAACGTCACAGATGGAGCAGAGACCCAGCGAAGCCACAGGCGCTCACGTCACTGGCATCTTAACATCTCCCATTGTAAAGAATCAAACTGACCGGCCAGCGCTAATTTGAGAGCTTTTGTGCGGACCATGACTTGGCATTTGGAGTTGCTTTGTTGAAGTCAGTGACACAAAAGGCTGTTGGACTAGTTTCCGTAAACGTCTGAATCACCGGTCTGTCTTTTGTAGGATTGTTTGGTGTGAACGTTGGAGCTTCACTGGAACTCGTCGTGTAAACTGTTTTCACTGTCGTCTAGATAAACATGTTCATGACTCAGGTTCTTTGGTAAATGATGATGTATACTTCTTATTTATATATATATACTAGTGTCAGTAAATGTAGTTCAAACAGAGACAAGCCTCTTCGAAAAGGATTGTTATTTAATTAAATTTTTACATTTTGAAGCTAGAGGCTGTTTATAGTTTAAACTGGAGGAGATTTTGTAGTTTTGGTCTTTGATGCTTGATTCTTGTCAGCCTGTTCTCAAACGTATGCCACACATTCATAAGTACTAACACAATCCAAATCCTAAAGTAATTTAACTATTTTTGTAACTTCAAACGTAAACTTAGCCTAAACTTTGGATCAGGTATGAAGCTTAAGACAGTGACATTTTTGCACTCACCTGAATGTAGCTTTTAAGGGTCGTAGGGTCGAATTTTATTCAGAAATGTTGTTTTAGCAGCAGAACTTTTGTTTTCGCACAGTGATAAACTGTAGTTGGCTGACAAGCTCTGGCTCGACTTGTTTCCATGGTTTGTGTCAAACAGCGGCGGATCTTTCTGCATACGAGGCTGTGCGTACATCTGATGTGTTGAGAAATAAACAATCTCTCTAAATCATGCCAAGAAAATGGGGGTGACATAAAAACACAAAAAATGGCAGAAGCATCATCGTGGAGTGGTGTAGCCACACATGACAAGAACAATGTGTTCTCATGTTTTAAATGAAGAAGAAGCTTTGCACAAAAGAACACCTTAACACCTCAACAGTAAGATACTAAATATGGCATTTGTTGGGATTTGAAAATTCATTACAATAGATCAACGTATTTTAATAAAAAAAAAAAAAAAAGGAAAAAAGTTTTAGGGACCTTTAATAAAATATAACAAATTTAGAAAGAGCCCATTAAAAAGGCATATTATTAGTTTTAGAGTAAATCATGGTTCAGATTCATCCCAGGACAGAGTTCCCTCTAAAAAAGATAGTTTCAACTTTAGTTTTATCTTTATCATTTCCAAGAGCCTGATAGTTTAGCCTATAGTTTAAATGTTTAATATCAAGATAAAGCAGCACAAAAAGAGTTAGAGACTCTCACCTATGAGTCTATGTCCTTAGACTCGCCTATTGTCATGAGCTTTGGATACAATAGGTCAGGATGTGTTTCTTCCTCAGGACGGCTGGTCTTGCACAGTTATGATGGCTCCATGGATCTTTTATAATTCTGGATAGGGTTCTCTTAGCTTGTAGCTGTTGCAAATCCGCTTAGACGTTTAAGTATTTATTATATTTTTATGGCAAATCAGCCTGTCTATTTATACTGATTTTCTTATCAAGCTTTGAAACCATTTTTGTGTTTGAACTCTTTAAAAGTTTAGCTCATACTGACGCTGTCCTGCTCAGACTTTAGTCAAATTAGCAAAGTCCATATCAGCTCAGAGTCCAGTCCATGATCTATAGGCTCCTGGAGAACCATTATTAAAATCTACGGCCGTCCCAGAGCAGTGTGAGCTGGGACTTGAACCCGCGGAGAGTGCACCGGAGTGGGGCTGCAGCTCTTTAGTGAAGGGGTCAGGAGCAGGCGGTCCCGGGACGTTGACAGTCCAATGAGGCGTGAACCAGGTGTAAAGGCTTTTCATCCAATCGCAGGAACCGCACTGGGGCATAAATCTGCAGCTAACGGGACGGCTGTGGATGGGAATTCCAGAGGCCTAATGGGGTTGAGAGGAGGCAGAGGTAAAAGGCTGCAGGGGCAACTTTAAATAGTGAAGGAACGTTTGAAAATTCACACAGAATCAAGTTGTAATGGCCAGAAGGCATATACTCTGCTACAAAAAGACTGTATCGACTGTGTAGATAAATCCATCTTTTAGATGAAAAAGAATATGTGCATTGTTGATGGAAAGATGCATGTACTTTTCTTTCACCTTGTTTTAACAAATTTAGGTTAAGTATACACTGCAAAAAAGACCTTTCAAAAAATAAGAATGCTAGTTTCAAGTTCTCTTGACAAGATTGTTAAGCAAATCTATTCTTGATTCAAGCAATCACGGCTTAAAACAGATATAAATTTGGTTACCCTTTCTCATTCCGGTCTCTTTTCCCTCACACGTCACAAAAATAGTCTAAATTTAAAACTTAAACAGTTTCTGATCCTTTGGATGGCTGGAGTCTTTTTAAAGCTGTTTCCCTGTTTTATTTGCTTCTCATGTCTAAAAGGCTGTCATCAGAAGTGAGAACTTTCTCCAAGCAAAAGAAAAACAGAATCTAGTGTAGTTTCCGCCAAAAACATTTTTTGTATAGATTTAAGGATTGGTAAAGCTGGTGTTGACAGTTGAGACATAAATGACACTAGATTTGGCAGATTTTGGGTTTTAATCATTCCTCTGTAAAAGCTGAAGGTCACTGAAAAAATGAGTATTAGGGACCAGAAAATTACTCAAAAATATGTAGGAGGAGCCAATACAAAGTCTTATTAAAATGTTTGAATTTTTGGGGACTTTTTTATTTGGAGGTTTACTGAATTATCCCAGAATGGTTGATTTTGCTCAAAATAAACAACACGGTCTCACAAGAAGGCGTACATATAGCACGACACAAAAATAGCGTATTTTTAGCACGATATTGGTCCTGTTTTGCGTACTTATGTTACGCCGTACATATAGCACGATATGAAAAGAGCAAAAATGCCACGAGTTTTGGTTGAAGCCACGTGGAGACGTTTTCTTCAGGTGAAACGGTTAAGTTCAGGCAAAAAGTTACTAAAATGGTTAACATTAGGGTTGGGGCTTGGGGTAGGTTAAGATTAGATGTAGGATTTTGTTCATTTTCATGAATAAGAACACGTCTTAACAACCACCATTGAAATGAACGGGGACTGTGACGCGTACTATAATTACGCAAAAGAGCCTTAAACTCGTGCTAATCATACGCAATTTACATGTTGCGTTATGTCGTGGTATATGTACGCTTTCTTGTGAGATCGGGCTGAATAAAACGGATACAAAGGTATTTTTATATTTAACCTTTCCAGGTGATTCATAGTGTAGTGCTTGGCTCAGGCACACCGGGAGTCTCCGCAGCGACTGGGCGCGAAGGCAACACCTGCGCCCAGGTATGTTCTCTAGGCCTCCTAACCTAAATACTGAATGTCTGTAGCTAATCTAATTTAATTCTACAGGACCAGAACAACGACACTGCCCCTTGGCCCACCGTAAACCACCACCTTGTTCCCTCTGGTTAACTCTCCTGGTTCAATCAAGATTGTGATTAACTAAACTAAAAACAATGTGAACTGTGACTGGAGTAGTGAAAGAACTGAAACTCAAGAGAATGTGAACAATCAACAGAAGTCAACGGAATAAATGTGTGCTAAACAAAATAAAAGCAAATGTGAATTCATGGAACATGCCTCTGTCAATGTAACGAATCTGTGTTGCCTTTTTGTTTAGTTATAGTTATTTTATTTTTACTGTCCAGGTGGAATTCCTGGGCTGGCGTGGTTGTTTTTTGTTAAAAAGTTCAGTTAAATCAAATCATATATTTCTTATAATTTTTATTGTGCCTTTGGAATTTTTAAAGAAAAAGTGGGACGTTCCTTTGAAGGGACGCCAGAATAATAAAGGGTTTTAAAATAGTTTTTATATCTAGATATAAAAAGTCCTAAGTCTTTGTCCTTCTTATCAAGTCAAGTCTCAAGCCATCAAAATAGTGACTCAAGTTCAAGTCACGACTCGCAGGTCCACACCTCTGTTAAGAAGCTAAAAATAGACCTAAAATTACTTTGACGAAAGCAAATGACATGAACGTAAGCCACCGCGTGTCTGTACTTTGTCTGTGCGGTCTTGTCCTGTGTCTCTGCGTCTGTGTGAGAGGAATGCACTCACACATGCTTCTATCAGTCGCGGTGCTAAATCTTCTTCTGCCTGTGTTATTCCAGCGACAGTCAGCTGTGGTGTTCAAAGGTTTTCCGACAGTGTGACAGAATGAGAGGATCGCATACTTCACATTCAGACCACAGAAAGATACACTGCTACAACACTACACTCACTGTCACACACACACACAATACTAACTGAACCTTAAACAGCTTTTCACCTGGTCACAACTGCGTTTCCTCGTCAGTGGTTTAGTCAAAGTTGGATTTATCACAGTATATTAAACGAGACCTATTATGTAAAATGTGTTTTTCTGAGTTTTTAACCGTGTTCTAACAGTAGCCAATAATTATGTTATCAAATCAATTTATTTTTGTATAGCCCAAAATCACAACAACAGTCGTCTCTGAGGACTTCCCAAGATTATTAATTTGATCAAGCATGTCAAAGCAGATTATTAGTAGAGCAGATGAATGATTGTCCAGAGCATCCCCCCGTCCTTAGACCCTCCTTCTGTCCTTAGACCCTCCTTCTGTCCTTAGTCTCTCCTTCTGTCCTTAGACCCTCCTTCTGTCCTTAGTCTCTCCTTCTGTCCTTAGACCCTCCTTCTGTCCTTAGTCTCTCCTTCTGTCCTTAGACCCTCCTTCTGTCCTTAGACCCTCCTTCTGTCCTTAGACCCTCCTTCTATCCTTAGACCCTCCTTCTGTCCTTAGACCCTCCTTCTATCCTTAGTCTCTCCTTCTGTCCTTAGACCCTCCTTCTGTCCTTAGACCCTCCTTCTATCCTTAGTCTCTCCTTCTGTCCTTATACCCTCCTTCTGTCCTTAGACCCTCCTTCTGTCCTTAGTCTCTCCTTCTGTCCTTAGTCTCTCCTTCTGTCCTTAGACCCTCCTTCTCGGCAAGGAAAAACTAAAAAAAAAAACCTAAGGGAAAAAGAGAAACCTTGAGGAGAACCACAGTGAAGAAGAGATCCACTCCCATGGACGGACAGGCTGTAGATGTAACTAAGGCTAAAGTTATAGAGTTTATGTTTGTGGAGCCAGAGTCCATAAGCAGAGGGAAACGACTCGTCTAGCAGGACCAGGACAGGCCAATCCTGGAGGCCCCGATGAGGAACTCCAACCACTTAAATCTGGCCCATGACCCACAACTGGAAAATAAATCTGTCTTTTACTGGTAATTTTAGGCTACCCACGCTATAAACCTGGTTTGTGCCTGGGTAAAGTGCTGATTCCACATCTTGCATTTCTGCTGTGCCATAACCTCTGCAGCCTTGTATCTGCACTGCGCAGGTCTGTGCCTCAGCTCCGCCGGTCCTGCTTTGACGGTTGGACTCAGTCGACTGTTAATTTTCACTTTGTGTCACTGAAACACTGATGGGAGAATACAACGATCCATCAAACACAGCAGTCTTCTGCTCCTGCTCCAGAATAAAGAGCTTTTTTGGCCTTAATTGAAAAAACGTGTGGTCTCTGCACCTGCTCTTCTCGTGCTACTTGGTGCTTCACAGCTTGGTGGAGACTTAATGCATCCAGTAAAAGAGGCTTTGAGCATTAAATCGGCAGTGTTCTGTGGCGCAGCGCTGTGGAGAAAATAAAGTTGAATAGCCCTGAACTAAACTATTAAACGCAATGCCTCCTTACAAATTTCAACCAAGGAAATGGTTGTACAATGAAATTATCACTTTTTTAAACTTGTAAATGCCTGATTAACACGCTAACTGTTAACTTAAAAAAGCAATAAATAAGTGTGGCATTCTGGATTTTCTATTGGTAAACTTTTGCTAGATTTATTCATAAGTTTTAAAACAGATAAACAACATTCCCTGTAAACTCTAATGGGGCGTTTCCACTAGCCCTGTTAGTATCTACTCTCCTCTACTCGGCTCTACTCTACTCGGTTTGGTTGCGTCTCCATTGCACTTTAGAATGTGGTACTACATTGGCTTCCTATCAAATTTCGTGTTGATTTCAAAATCCTGGTCATAACCTATAGAGCTCTAAATGGACAGGCTCCTCAGTATATCACTGACTTATTACGGCCTATACTGCCAGTCGCGCCCTGCGCTCCTCTGGTCAAGACCTTTTAATGGTCCCTAAGACTCGTTTTAAAACTCGAGGTGATCTATCCTTTCAATCTGTAGCTCCTAAACTATGGAATGCTCTGCCCATAGCCTTACGTATGGCAGAGTCTGCTGACTCTTTTAAAACCCAGCTTAAGACTCTTTTGTTTAGTCGAGCCTTTGGCTGATTGGAGCTTTTTATATGGATATGTTTACGTATGTACGTACGTGCATATGTGTATGTTAATGTATACATGTATGGGTGTATGTGTGTACATACATATAAATGTATATATAGTATGTGTGTATGAATTTATATATTGCTATTATGTTTTTATCGTGCTATGTATTCTGAATTCTGTAAAGCACTTTGTGATTTTTATCTGTGAAAGGTGCTCTATAAATAAAGCTTTACTTACTATCTCCAGAGTAACTGCCCACAACAAACTAATATCTATGGAAACACCTCGGTAACCTTGTGGTTTGGCCAATCAGTGTCAGTTAGAACAATGGGCTGTGTGCACGGAATTTCAGTTGGCTTGCGATTGTTCAAAAATGCTAACTTCTGTACATACAACCATTTCCTGTTAGCGTTAGCATTTAGACACAATTATGTCTCTTTAAACACAGAAGTGTTCTCTGATGAAATATTCCTCTGATATGTAAAGTCGGTAGCACTTTAAAAGACCTCCACGGTACCTACCAGTTAAGTACCATGTCAGTTACTAGTAACTAACAGTGACACTTACTAGTACTTACTCTGGTACTTACTGTGGTACTTACACTGGTACCTAGAGTGGTACTTTGAGTGGTACTTGTACCAGCAGTTACTGGTACATACCACTGGTACTTACTGTGGTATTTACACTGGTACTTACACTGGTACCTACAGTGGTACTTGCACCAGCAGTTACTGGTACATACCACTGGTAGTTACTGGTACTTACTGTGGTACATACACTGGTATTTACACTGGTACCTACAGTGGTACTTTGAGTGGTACTTGTACCAGCAGTTACTGGTACATACCACTGGTAGTTACTGGTACTTACTGTGGTACATACACTGGTACCTACAGTGGTACTTTGAGTGGTACTTGTACCAGCAGTTACTGGTACATACCACTGGTAGTTACTGTGGTACTTACTGCGGTACTTACACTGGTACTTACACTGGTACCTATAGTGGTACTTGTACCAGCAGTTACTGGTACATAACACTGATAGTTACTGGTACTTACTGTGGTACTTACTGTAGTACTTACACTGGTACTTAAGGTGGTACTTGTGTCATCAGTGACTGGTACTTACAGTGGTAACTATTAGTACACTTACCACTTTTAATAATTTGTGGCACACACATATGTTTCAGTGGTGGTATTGGTACTAAATTAAAAAAGTAGAGCTTATAAATTATGAATAACAATAAAATGCAAATGTTAAAAAAGCACCACTGTCTTTATTTATGTCACAACAATATTGGGTATTGACAAATACCAAAGTAATTATTTGTTTCAGTAAACAAAACAACAGAAAACAATTTACAACAATCTTAGCTTAATTCCAACATTTATTGATAAATACCATGATACATAATGGTAAATAGTGGTACTACAATGGTACTTATTACAGTAGTTGACAGTTAACTACTGGTAACAACGGGACCTGTTCTAAAGTGACACATACTGGTACTTGAGTGGTACTTACTACAGTAGTTGACAGTCAACTACTAGTAACAACCGCACCTGTTCTAAAGTGACACATACTGGTACTTGAGTGGTACTTACTACAGTAGTTGACAGTTAAGTACTAGTAACAACGGGACCTGTTCTAAAGTGACACATACTGGTACTTGAGTGGTACTTACTACAGTAGTTGACCGTCAACTACTAGTAACAATGGGACCTGTTCTAAAGTGACACATACTGGTACTTCAGTGGTACTTACTACAGTAGTTGACAGTTAAGTACTAGTAACAACGGGACCTGTTCTAAAGTGACACTTACTGGTACTTCAGTGGTACTTACTACAGTAGTTGACAGTTAAGTACTAGTAACAACGGGACCTGTTCTAAAGTGACACTTACTGGTACTTCAGTGGTACTTACTACAGTAGTTGACTGTCAACTACTGTAGTAAGTACCACTGAAGTTGCCCCACTGTGGCACCTGAGGTTCTTCTGTGGTCTCCCATCCGAGTACTGCTGAGGCCCAACCCTGCTTAGCTTCTAAGATCTGACTGGATCAGGCTTTGGCATGCTGGTATGGCTACGACCATACCAGCATGCCAATACTGGTGGTAAAAGTACCACTGTAGGTACCAGTGTAAGTACCACAGTAAGTACCATAGTAAGTACCAGTTACTACCAGTGGTATGTACTAGTAACTGCTGGTACAAGTACCACTCTAAGTACCACTCTAGGTACCAGTGTAAGTACCACAGTAAGTACCAGAGTAAGTACTAGTAAGTGTCACTGTTAGTTACTAGTAACTGACACGGTACTTAACTGGTAGGTACCGTGGAGGTCTTTTAAAGTGCTACCGTAAAGTCTTTAACATGTTTTCTGTAACATTCACCACAACTGTCTGATCTAAAGAGGATTTATTAGTTTTAAACTGATGTAGTGAAAACCTCATTGAAGAGTATTGAACAGGAAGTGGTTGTATGTACAGGATGTAGTATTTTAAACCAAAACAAGACAACTGCACTCAGCCAATTTAGTATCAGCTCGGCCTGGTTAGAACCAGAGCCAACCAGGTACTAAAAAAGTACCTGGTACCAGATAAAAAAGGCTAGTGGAAACAGAGCCGAGTAGAGCCGAGTAGAGTAGAGCTGATACTAACAGGGCTAGTGGAAACGCCCCATAAAAAAGTAGTTTTGGTCTGCACATGCGTTGTTTCAAACGATGAAACATTTGGTCAATACCAACAGAAACAATGGAAAATCGGAAACAATCATTATTTGGAAATGCAGGCAGAGTTGTGTGTAATAATAGAAAACATACTCGACTCATCATGAAGAAGAGACTAGACTCATGCTGGACGTGTGGATAAATCTGTGCGTTCTCCCGCTGTGTTCTTCTTCTCCGGCCCACACACTCTGAGCCCGACACACCCTCTCGTCTCTGCACAAGTTCAAACGGATAAACGGCGGCCATGACAGTTCTCCTCTGCTCCGGTGCCAGACTCTTTCATCACAAACACACACAGGAGATAATAGTTCTGCGAAATCTAAAGATCGATGAGCTGGGAATACGGACGACCTGAGGAGTAAAGTTAAAACATAGCTAAGCCTCAAAATAAACCCTTTTTGGGACACATTCAGTATCTTATATATCCCTGTACATATAAAATTTACTCAGACTGACCATTTAAACAGTCTGATCCTGAGGCTAAAACATGTGATGTCACTAATGTTTTGTACATGACAGAAGCTCATTCTCTCGTGTCAATGTGATAAACACCTGAAAAACATTTGGGTTTAACTTGGTTTGACTTAAGTTTATTAAACCGTAAATCATTCAAACACTAATTTGAAACATATTTGCTGTCCAAGGTATTAACCAGATTAAAACAAAAATCAATACATCTGCAGTTTATTTAAAGAAAAGGATTGGCTCACTGCTAGTCAGTTTAGCTGCACAAATCCACTTTTTTTTCATCAAAATAGCGTCTGTCAGCCACAAAACTGGCCTGGCTTTCTTCTGTCTTTGATCATTTGTACGTCCCAGTGTGCAAAAATAATCTATTATCTGTAAAAATCAAATAAAGCACAAGAAGAGCTCAGAGTAGAGCCACTGCTCCTCCACCTCCACAGATGTCAGCTGAGGTGGCTCTGTTTGACTCGTGAACAAAACTTCTCTGAGGATTAGTTCTATGTTCCATCGAGAGGAAAACCCACGTTAACCTGGAGCATTAGTTTCTTCACCACCTGCCAAAGGATAATGTCTCATGTCTCACGTAGACTTCCAGCTGTGCACCATTTACTCTCAATTTATTGTGATCACAGAAAGTAGTAGCTCACCGCCTGTTTGGATTTGTAGAAGTTGCTCTCTGGGGGAAATAAGTTAGAGGGACGAGAGGCCTGGGACGCCTCATAAAGAAGAAGAAAATGGAAGGACAAACACATGTCTGACACAAGGTCCCGTCAGGACTAATGACATTGATCCAGGTCATTAGACTCAGACTGGATAACTGCTGCTGGAGTTTTGTATGTAATCAGAATCACTTTTCCAACAGAACCAAGTTTGAAAAGGGTTTTAAGCTATAGGTCAGATCTGTGGAGAGGAGAGCCCACAAATGCGTGTACTTTAGCAATAAGACAACCATTATTAAAAAATAAGGTATTGTATATATCTCCTATAGTCATGACATTTAGTGAAAAACTAAGCAAAGCAATAACCTCGTCATAGAGATAGGGAGACCACCTGTCCCGCTTTTGGTTGTACTGTTTGGTTTATTTGTGCGCAATCGTGTACCGTACGTCAATCAACGTTAATGAACGTCAACGCCCACGTCCACCATTAGTGAGAAACTTCTAAATCAAAGCAAACTTAAGGTTAAGGTTAAGGTTAAGGTATACTTTATTGTCCCCGTAGGGAAATTTGTCCTCTGCATTTGACCCATCCTTCAATGCCTCTGGGGCATCACCTCAGGAGCAGTGATCGCCACAGTGCAGCGCTCGGGGACCCATCTCCAGATGCCGTTGCTAGGCTTGGTCAGGACTACCGTAGCTGGAGGATATTATCCTAACATGCATGTTATTGGTTGGTGGGGGAAACCGGAGTGCCCGGAGAAAACCCATCCAGACACGGGGAGAAACATGCAAACTCCACACAGAAAGGCCCGTGCGGGAATCGAACCCGCGACCTTCTTGCTGTGAGGCAAGAGCGCTAACCGCTCAGCCACCGTGCCGCCAAACAAACCAAACTTTTGTCCAAAGACCAAAATCAACTTACACCAGTTCCCAAAATAACTTTCTATAGGCCTAAACCAAAAATCTAGTCATTTATTTATTATACATACAACTTTTTAAAATTTCAAAATGCCCTGTATGTATCTGTATCTGTAGGCTATATGCTGAAACAGTAGTGTTTATCTTAGATTAAAAACTGTATATTTCAAAACAGGTATATTATATCATCCTACCACATTCCCAAACCTGTCCCACTTTAAGGAATTTTTGAGGTGGTCGTAGGAAAATTCTACATGTTTAAAGGAGACTTAATGCATTTTTTTAAACCACACATGCTTTACTACGTATATATGAATTTGAATATTCTGAACAATCACAGTTAGATACAGACAAGTGGGCGGGGATAGGTGGTAGGTGAGGACAGGGCTTTTCTGAGCTGCAGGACAACACAAGATTACTCAAACCTTCAGGAATCATTCTGAATAAAACTCTGAGTAAACAAATGATGAGAGAAGGACAAACTTAAATCCTGAGACACTGTGAGCCACTACAAAGCCAGATTCTCTCTCTGTACTGAATCATGTTTGATAGTGTTTTTTCCAGCGCTGGGCGGAGGTCTGACAGTCAGACTTTTACAGCAGCAGCAGCATGGTTCCTCTGCAGATGCACGCTCTCTCTCCGAAAACAAAACGTCCACAGTCGGCTCCGTTTAGCGTGGAAAAGGAAAACACTGATTCTTTTTTTTTTTTGTTCTGGATGTGGCCGCAGATACGAGACTCACTTTTTCCATGAGTAATTCTTCTTCTCGGTTGGAGCTTCAGCGTTGTTGGACGGCTCTGTAAACTCGGTTATCTGTTTTAAATCTGGAGCGTTGGTGTGATGTCTGTTATACGAGCGCATTAGTGGCTTTTTCTCACTTTTATCAGGAGTACATGTTACATTCCAGCAGCATGTGGAGCTTTTCTGTGTTTGTAAACAAAACGCTGCATGGTACATGCAAAAAAATGCACTACTACGTCTTTCTTCCATTAGATTTCTTCTTACCAGTACTTTAATGATACATACAGATTCTTTAATGGTTCTTTCCTGCATTTTTTGTCAGTTATGCCAGCCACCAAAACGCTTCATTTTCAACTCAAAGCAAACATGCAGATGAATTCACCGATCTTCATGCAGACCCTTTAAAGATGCACCGTGTAACTTTGTGGAAACAAAAAGCCACCTAAGTAATCCCGTAGAAATACTTTGTAACCTTGATAATAGTGATAATTGTGTGTCATGTTACAATATGTAAAAAATAAATGAGTAAAATTGTACTAAAGGAACATGTTTTCCATGGTAAGAAACAAGAGTCGCATTTCAGGATAAATTCTTTGACCAGACAAGTCGACTTCACTATGTGGTCCATTTGTGCTGAGCCTGGGACAAGGGCCTGGCCACCAGGCGCCCGAACACGAGCCCCAACCCCAGGCCTGGCTCCAGGGGGGGCCCTGGTAACGCAGATCCTTCAATATACAACTGTTTCATGTAGTTTGTTTCATTTGCCATAAGAGATCCAACCAGGGGCAGAAAAGTTCCAGGCACCATAGCTCTCATGATCATTCTGGCACACAAACTCAAACACCACGGTAAGGTGACAGTTCATTGGAGGAGCCCACTCATATCTTGGGTTTTGTTCACAGTGAAGGAAGGTTGAAGCGTAAGATTGACAGATGGATCAGAGCGTCAGCAGTGATGGTGTCACTGTATCAGACCGTTGTGGTGAAGAAGCTGAGTCGAAAGACGAAGCTCTTGATTTACCGTAAATCTATGTTCCAACCCTCACCTGTGATCAGGGTCAGAGGTGGCACGGTGGCAAAGCAGATAGCGCTCTGGCCCCACAGCAAGAAAGTCACGGGTTCGATTCTCTCACAACCCGGGGCCTTTCTGTGTGGAGTTTGCATGTCCCTCCCCGTGTCTGTGTTTTCCTCTGGGCACTCTGGTTTTCCCACCAACCATTAACATGCAGGTTAGAGAACACTTGGTGGTGGTCGGAGATTGAGGCGCCAGGTGTTTGGGCTCCAAACACCTGGCGTAGGGTTGGGGGTACTTGTGCTGTACTGTAAAGGTAGGTGAAAACTATTCAAGCTTAAGACCAGCCCACACCAAAGTGCGGCACGTCACTTGCCGCGCGCCAGACCCAAGCGTAAACACTCACCAAATGCCACGACGCTCGGCGTTATTTTTCAACGATCCGCGGTCTTAGTGGGTGAGTAATATGATAATATGTCTTAAATAATGAAAGCCATTCCGCGTTCATAATTGTAAACGAAATAGCGCCTACAAGTGAACTACTATACATGATTTAAATCGTAGAAGAAGAAACCATGGGTGCCGGCAGGGTAATTTCCTGGAGCGTTGCCGCGACGGAAACAAAACCGAATCACTGCGCATTGTAAAGCGCCGCCGCGATCCCAGTGTGTGCTGGCCTTTAGAAAGCATTAGAAATTTAGATTTTACATGTTCACATACACATGTCTCTGTCTCAGGTGGAGCAGTCTCTCCGTCATAATCAGATTAACCACACTAATGTAATGTAATAAACACTGCGTCCCATTGTGCCACTGAGCCTTATCTGCGGCTCAAACCGGGATCACGTTCGGTCTATTTGTGGCCCGCGCTGACATTTAGGACATTTAGGTTGCGAGCACAATGCCGGATCAGTTTGCACCGGCACTTTCCACAGACTCTGGAGGTGTGGGCTTTGTCCGCGGATCAGCGAGCCGCTATTTTTAAGTCTCTTCTTTAATTGTGGCTTAGTAAAGTTACACTGACACAAAGAGTTTAGTGAGGAGAAGGTTTAAGACATGTTAAGACACACTTTTCAGTAAAACACAGTAAACATGACTCTTTTATTTCTTTACATGTTCGATTTGCAAAGTCAAAGTAAATGATTTGTGTGAGACTTGAGGCGAACCGAGCAGCTGCAGTGGGTTTGGAGTCTGACAGAGGAACAGTTCATAAAGTCTGTATCAGATGAAGATAAACATCCAAAATGTGTTCTCTTTCACACCAGCCTGCATCAGACCTTTATCTGTGCCACCAGTCCAAACCTGCAGCGCGGATTAGGGCGTCCCAAAGGCGGGCAGGGCAAGAGTCTCACCTCCGAAGACCTTTTATCGGAGAGTCCTGGGAGATTTGAGCTTTTAAATCACAAAACCTATGAAACATCACAGGGAACATGATAAATACTACTCACACTACAAATAAAAAGATATTAATTAGCCTGATTGACTTTAAGACTTTAGGGTTACAACATGGTTACTAGGCAACTTCCCAGAGTGCTGTCATCATTTAGGATCAGGAAGTCAAATGGTGATTAAAAAACAACTAAGCTGGGATACAAATTGGAAAAAGTCTAGAGAAAAAACTTGGATCTTATTTGAGTTCTTGTAAAATAAGTTGACCACGCTGTCATGCATGCATTAACTCAATTCCTGATGTGGGAAGAACATGACACAGGTGAAACCTTTTTGTAATTGGTTCTGTTGAAAGGGATTGATGAGTTATTATAAACACTAGAGATGAAATGGGGCCAGTTGCCATGGCAGTTGCGACGACCATCTTGCAGGGTTCCCACGCATCCTGGAAAACCTGGAAAATCTGGAAAATGATTAGCTCAATTTCCAGTCATGGAAAACACATGGAAAATTAGAAAAACAGCCAAATGTCATGAAAAATAAAAATGTTTTTCTGGAAAATTATTTGGCTCAATAATAAAATGTATAACAGTGCGCAAACAAATAAACCAGATTTTTGCAGTGTACTAACATAGTAATAATAAAAGAAATGCCTTTGTACTAATGTAAAACTGCTAAAAAGTATAGGATTTGCAAACCTAGATTGCAAAAACTTACATCCAAAATTAAATTTATCCAAATGTTTTAATTGGAGGCATACATTTTTACAAAATAAGGTCAACAGTAGTTTATTTTAGTTCAAAGGCCTGAGGTAAAAAGTGTCAAAAAACATGATTTTTTTTGTTCTTCAGCCACTGGAAATCTGTAAAATGCATCAGGTTGCACTAAAATTGACTTCATTTTTCAAAAACCTCAGGGGGAGGACCCCCAGACCCCTTCTCCCATTAGAAGAACAAATCAATCATATGCTATACACACATCAAGGGTACCCCACCATAAAGTATTGCAAAAAGATAAATATACGTTTTGACAAATGCATCTTAACTGTTCTCAAAGCAAATGTTCTTTTTAGTGGCCACAATGTTGGACAAACACAGTCAAAACAAAACAGTAGAAGAAGAGACACATTAAAGAGAAACTAAACTCAGAATCGACTTTTTTTCACTGTTAAACTGTGTATATGGGGTCAAAATTGAATTATCTACTGTTTCCAGGCCTTTTTTAGACATTTTTGTGCAAACTCGCTCATTTTGGAGTTATGTGTGGAAAAACCGTGGCTGTACTGCCGCTGGGCAAACGCTGTCAGTGCATTTTCAGTACCCTCTGACGTCACAGTGTATTGACGAGGCAGACGAGCCGCCCAGATGGTTTGTCTAAACTCCTCCCTCTGACACCACTGCTGCAGAGAGTTTGAAAGGCATCACTCGCTGCATGTCAACATCAGCAGTCAGTTAGCTCAGCTTGATGAGCGAGTGGTGCGATGTGCAACCGCCTGCACAACGATACGCTGGTTCGAAACTCGTGCCAGTGGCAAGTTTATCATTTTCGTTTTTCATTTTCATTTGTAGAAAATACTCACATCATACGATCATGTGCTTATGTAGACTAAAGCAAAGGTTTAATACATAATATGTTTTGTAAAGTAAATATAAAAGGAATCTAGCACGTCAATGAAGCTGTAGTGCTGTAGACTACAGCTTCCTCATCTGTAAATCTCACGTCAAGACCTGGACTGCTCCAATACAAAACTCAGCATTCACCAAGCTCACTGTTCATATTCAGTGCTGTCAATCAATGTCTGTTCACACCCACCTGGGCGTCTCTTCAAAGGCCTCCTGCATCTCCCACTTTTGCGAGTCTGTTTGAGGTTCAGTTGTGGGCGGAGTTAGTCTCTGAACGCTTGTTTAGCCTCACTTTAAAGTCATTTGCAAATGACTTTCGAATGAGTCGAAACGTCTTGATTTCCGGAAACACTGTCCAGGTGACTACTTTGAAGACTTTCTATTATCATTTTTATTTAAAAAAAAAAAAAAAAAAACATTTCTTTCCTTTCAAAAATAAGACCTTTCTTCCCAAACCTTTGAGCAGTAGTGTAAATATTCATCCTAAAACACTGGGCTGGATTTGAAGCAGAATTTAACTATATTTAGATAACTAAAAACAAAGAAAATGTCCTCACATGGCTTCAACCAAAATTCATTCAGTTTTTCGAAACATATGTAAGAAAGGCGTGGAAACATGCTCACAAGATGGCTGTCAGAAAGAGACATTGGTTGCTGTATTTTCTTACTTACAATAATGAAAGACCAGTGTGTGTCAAACTGGAAAACTACGCCCCCCAAGATGATTTGATGTGATTTCTAATGTTTACTGATAGTGACCCCTGATAAAAAGCACGCAACAATTTGAACTACATGTCCCAGAATACACTGCAGTCTAGTGCTGAGGAGAGGAGCCACACAGGTCAGAATGGATAAGAAGTATGGAAATGCAAAGGTTTAAGATGTAACTATTAAACGTAAATTGTCCAACATTTTCCACTTTTCCATCTCTCGTCTGCTCACTCCTGACTTTTCGAACATAAAACATACTCGTGCTCTCTCCACTTTGACCTGCACTGCCTCTGAACCTGCTCCGAGCGCGCACACATCACAGTTCAAACCGCCTGGAGCAGCTCATCCGTGAAGCATGCAGCGCGATGGAGCCGGTCCAGAGATCGAGCAGGAAAGACAAACATCCACCCAACACAAAGACGATCCATCAAACTGTGATCGAACCCCAAAACTCTCCACACGTTATGTCATTACCTCATCCTACCTGTGCGTTATGAAGTCGTGATTTAGCACAAGAAATATGGAAACGGACGTAACGAAGGTGGAGACGGATTCAGAGTGAGGTCATTATGTTCTGAGGAGAGAGCGAGAGATAGAGAAGAGAGAATGTGACTTCATGTTTGTCCTGAAGCCAAAGTCGTCATCGGAATATGATTTGACAATAATGATAATTCTCAAAAACACAAAAATGGTCAAAACAACAGACTTGTCTTTGTGTTGTAAGAAGAGCCACAAAGGTAAAATAAAGTTCTTTATTATGTGAAGTTACGCCAATGTGTTTCGGTTGTCTTCATCAGCCTGTTTTAGGAACGCACAGGTGTTCTTAAATAGATGAGAAGAGAATGTCAAACCACAAAAAATCTGAATGTTTAAATATGTATGTATTTCATTGATTTTGTATGTACCACACATCCAACATGTTGATAGTGTCTTTAATACTGAGCTCACACTACATCCAGCTCCAGAGTAGTCACCAGAGCGGTCTATTTACAATGGGTGACTCACATTTGCTACGGAGGTTTGCAGTCCTGCTCTGCTGCCGAACTTAAGAGACAGCGAACTCACGAGGGTTCATGTGATAAGTCAACGTTTACAGGAATTTCTAGTAAACAAAGCCCCAGTCCTCCAGGATATTTGGTTGAGGCGGTACGGTGGCAGAGCTGGCCTCACAGCAAGAAAGTCACGCGTTCGATTCCTGCATGGCCCGGGCTTTTGTGTGGAGTTTGCATGTTCCCCCTTGTGTCTGGGTGGTTTCCTCCGGTTTCACCATCCACCAATAACATGCAGGTTAAGGAACAATTGATGGTAATCGGAGGTTGAGGCGCCAAAACCGGAGACACCAGACTGGACTGTGAGCCATGTGAGTGACTCTTTGACTTTTCAAGTTACATAAAAGCTTTGGTGACTGCACTGGAGTTGTAATGTCTGCAGTGTGAGCCTGACCTAAAAGTGTTTACTTAACCAAAACACTTTTCTGAACCCCTTTGGGGTCTTTGTGAAACTGAAACCTCGTAGTTTTAGCTTCTGACAACTGAGGGGCTTTATCATAAGTGAGAACAAGCTCTGCACAGAAGAACAACAGAATTTAATTTCTATCAGAGGTTCTGGTGTTTAGAGCTGCTTGAATGACACTAGATTTACCATATTTTGACAATTATTTTTCAGTTCCTTTTTCCTCCGGGCACTACAGTTTCCTCACCAACCAATAACATTCAGATTAGGGAATGCTTAGTGGTGGTCAGAGGTTGAGGCAATGTAAATAAGTAAATCAGCCGTAGGGGGCGCTGTATCATGCAAAAACCCACTTATACTGCTCACGATTTACTCTCTCCTCTTCTGTTTTTCACATGTTCCAGCTTTTTCCCTGTACCAGAGCCGTCGCATGTTCTGGAGGAATAATTTACTATATAATCACATGTTTACAAAAACCATGTGTCCACTGTCGTCTGCGAGAGCCAATCAACACGCAGCGCTGCTCTCTAATCCAGAAAACGCAGCAAAAAGACCAGTTTTATGTCCACAGTTTGTGCATGGGGGGATTATGGTATATTTAGTGAGTCGAGGCCATGCCAGACCAGAGTCCTGTCATTTCCACTGGCACAGAGGAGCTCTCCCACAATGCACCAGGGCAGAGGACGGTCCACCTGATCTGAAGAGAAGGACAGAGTTGTTTATGTCACAAAGCAAAGTCTAGGGTTTGATTTTCATGTGAAGAGAAGTGTTTGTTTGTGGAGTTTGCATGTTTTATTCATGTCTTTGTAAAAGTTTCTGCTTTAAAACAGATTTGCTTTGGGCATAGCAGTGTTTCCCAACCAGGCGTACGTGGACCCTAGGAGGTCACCGTTTGCCAGGTGGTATTTGGGATGCTTGCAGAGTTAAAAGAAAGTATTGTAATGTTAAAAATGTTATTTACAGCACATTTTAAATGTTAAGTGGCAATTGTTTGAGATGGAATATAATAAAACAATAAAACGCAATGGTTATAAATGAAACTATATGAGTAAAGATATAAAATAAAAATAAAAAAAAACATGACAAAGGGGATGCTCAAGATGAAAAAGATTGAGAACCACTGGCCTATTGACCCTATTTTGTCCCGCCCACTTGGCTTGGAAATGCACTTCCTGTTTAGCTTTGTTAAGGTAGCTAACGTGTTTGTTTGTCTGTCTTGTGGGGCAATTTTAATTAAATATAATGACAGTTAAAATAAACCCATCGACTGAAATCTACAGGCTAAATGCAGCTAAACAGGAAGTACATGTCCTAGAAAAGTAGGCGGGACAAAATAGTGTCAATAGGATCCAGAAACTGGGCTTCTGCACTTGCCTGGAAAATGGCCACTGTGTCCTTCTTTCAAGTTTCTGTAGCCGTGATTGACAGATTTATTAGCCAATCAGAGACGCATGGTCTGGCGTGTGAAAACCAACATGGATGCTTCCAACGAAAAAAATACACTGAAAAAATATCACGTGGAACTGAAAAGGATTTTTGCAGAATCAATGCGCGAAGCAGAGAACGCTTTTAACGTGAGGTGAGTGAAGTTAGAGTTTAGTCTAAATGACAGACGACCAATCAGCTCCTTTGTTTTATCTGCGTCACACAAATAAACTAATCTGATTGTCCAGTACGATGTAGATTTGATCTGAAACTCAGGCAGGGGGCCTGGTCACCAGACCCACTCTTCACAGTTTGCTGAAGAGTGGGTTCTGGATCCCAGGCAATCTTTTCCATGCACAAATTGTCTCAGTGTATATGTTTTTCAAAATAGTCTGTAAATCTGCTAAATATTTCAAGTTTGTCTGCCAATGTTGTCATGTTTGCTTCTGTTATTGTTAAGGCGATTATTCTTTTGATCGATCAGTTGTTCGGAGAACAAAAGTCACTTGAAAACAAGATTTTTCCACAATTAGAGGAGAGGTAATGTCGCTTGAAAACAGTGGCAAGAGGTGGGCAATGTAATGTTAGTTTTTAAGAAAAAAAGCTGTCATTTAAAAATCTAGCTTCCTATTTCTGTGTCTTCATTTTTTCCACTTAAATGTTACCATAGAATCAGTTTTTCTAGTTAGCTCGAGCCAGATTAATCTGGCGAGAGCTATTGTTCTACGCTGGTTTCTTATTATTAGCTCGAGCCAGTAAACTGGCGAGAGCTATTGTTCTACGCTGGTTTCTTATTAGCTCGAGCCAGATTAATCTGGCGAGAGCTATTGTTCTTCGTTGGTTTCTTATTATTAGGCCCGAGCGCCCCAAGCAGGCGATGGGCCTATTGCTTTCGTAAGTGTCGTGCGAAGCACGACTGCGAAAGTGCGCACGAAGTGCGCACGAAATCGTGCGCGAAGCGCACGACCCGCCTCAAACACTCACCCAGGCCTTCCCCGACTCATGCACGTCCCGTGCATGTAAATTAGTAGTTGCTAGGCTAAACATTATTACCGTAAACGGGCGAAGCCCGTGCGAAATGCACACGAAGTGTGCACAAAACGAGTGCTTTACGTGGGAATGACGACCGCGAAGCGGTCGTCATTCCCACGTAAAGCACTCGTTCGCGCTGAGTCGCCCACTCACGCGTTCCCCTACTCATGCACGTTCCGTGCATATAAGTAATGAGTGGAAAAATCGAACATTATTATCGTATATGGGGCTAGTAAAAAATAGTGGGCGAAGCCCACTTCGAAAGTCACTGACGGGCACGAAGTGCCCGTCAGTGACCCAGGACCCTAACCATGACGTAGCATGACGCGCGCGCTTTCCGAAAATATATAGTTTATGAAATAAAAAAATTGGGAAACATTGTTCTCGTAAGAGAATATTATTCTTATTATTATTATTATTATTCTTTTTCTTAGAACCAACTCACCTATTTATCACCCACTAAACACTGACGAAAAGTCAATTAAAGTTTGCACACTCCTAAAACTCGCGCTTCTCTAATTTCTGGCAATTTCCGTTTTTCAAAACTCAAAAAAGTGGCGCGTTAGCGCCACCTAGAGTGCGCAAAATGAATTAGGGAATACGAAATGGCCAAAAAAAAATTTGAACGTAGAATCTTGAAATTCGGCACAGAAGTACATAGTAACAAGACAAGAAAAAAAATAAATTACGGCAACGCCGTCCCCCCCACCAGATGTCGGCTATATGCGTTCAAATTTTGCTAAGCATGACTCAGCAGTTTTTTTTCACGTCACACTTTTATCTTCTCCTCCTCGGGCGTAAGCCCGAGCTACCTCGAAATTGGTGAGTATCGTCTTGAGAAGTGTGCCATCAAAAGTTATTCAATTTACTGGTGTAAGTATTACCGTTTGTTTGCGGCGAAGCCGCAAAAAAACATTAAAAATTTAGAAAATTCTGAAAAATTGAATTTGCTCCCATTTCCACAAATAAAGTCCGAATTTTATAAAATTCGCATCAGTTGTTAAACTCCTGGCCCTTAACCGACTCGATGAGAAAAAAATTAATTTGGCGCGTCAGCGCCCCCTACAGACTTAAATACATTTTAACATAGGGCGCATAAAATTTAGTTCGTCAAAAATTTTTGAAATTTTGCACAAAATTCTGTTTTGGCATTCCAATCGAAAAAGTCAATCAGACCTATGCCCTAATAATTACGGCGAAGCCGTAGTGATGAGAGAAACACTCAATGTTTCCTAATGGGAAAATTGCCAAATCTCTGAAAATAGCAGATTTTTAAAAAGTTATACTTTCACTAACTCCTCCTCGGGCGTAAGCCCGAGCAACCTCAAAATTGGTGACAATCATCTTGAGGAGTGTGGGATCAAAAGTTATCCATATTGTGTTCACAAGTCGTATGGTCTCTGTGCGGCGAAGCCGCAAATATTGTCCAAGATTTGTGAAATTTGTCAAAAATTTAAATGGAAATTTAAATTTTAGTTTTTCCAAAATATTTGAAATTTTGCACAAAAATCCTTTGTGGCATGGCGATCAAAAAAGTCAATGGAACCATATGTCTATCTCTTATGGTGTCGCGACAGCGACCCTGTAAATCCTCCATTTTATTTAAATGCAGTATAAATCTATACAGCCGGAGCTGCAGTCTCAGGCCTGCAGTCACACGCATCTTTGGCTTTTTACCCGTGTTTTCACACATTTCTCTTCGGGCGTTAGCCCGATCAACCTGAAATTCGGTGAATATCATCATGAGGAGTAGTGCAACAAAACTCTATATCCTCTGAGCGGCGAAGCCGCACATTTTGTGAAAAAGTAAGAAATTTACAGCAAATAGTATTGATTAAAGATAAGAGAAGGAGGCGCGAAGCGCCATTCATTTGGCAGTAGGTGTAATATAGAGAGGGAAATTGGGGCGCGAAGCGCCCCCCTTGCGTTGCGGGGCGGCGGCGGCGTAGCGCGGCCCGCGAGGGCCGTTCAATGCCGCTTGCGGCTTTAATTATTAGCTCGAGCCAGATTAATCTGGCGAGAGCTATTGTTCTACGCTGTTTCTTATTATTATTATTATTATTTTTTTTTCTGCCTAAACAATCGCGTTTTTGACCCCTTGGACCCCCTGAAAAAGTATGTACAACGTACATCGTCGCGACCGGACCGGCGAAAAATTCGATAATTTCGACATTGCAAGAATGTCGAACCCAAACCGACTCGACAGCGCCGCCTAGAATCAGACCTCTATGGCAGAGGAAACAGGTAAATTTTGGCCTAGACTCATGAAACTCAGAACAGTGATAGAGCTCCATGAGACAAGACTAAAGTTGACTTGGCGCACTGCTCTATGATGCACAGGAAGTCGGCCATATTGGATTTAATCAGCGACGCCAGTTTGATTTCGTTTTTATTTTAACGAACTAGTCCTAGGTTTTTGGGCCCAGTGAGCTCAGACTTGGCCTGCTGCATCTAGAGGCATTGAAGTTCAATAATCATCCAATTTTTTTGGATACTCCTCACCGTTTTCCCGCAGTACGCCGGCGAAAAACACCTTCGTTTCCTGTTTCTTTGACACCTGTCACGGCCACAGGCTCTGACCTACAGAGCTCAGACTTCAGTCACTATTGTGTGATCCTGGACTAAACATTATGGATTCACTTTTTAGGAAGACTCCACTCTATAGCGCCCCCTACCTATACCCTGAAATGTCAACTTTGTGCGATTTTCATGAAACTTTGCCCAAAAATTCTATGCCTGATAAGAAGCATAAAATTACATTATCGCTATGGTGCATTTTCAATACTTGGCCAGCAGGGGCGCAATGAATGCTCAAAAAAAGACATTAAAATCTATAACACGCACGTCCTCTGTCAGATTGACTTGAAACTTGAATCACTTATAGACTGGATGACCCCGGTTACAAACATATGTATAACATAACGGTCGGGCTATAGCGCCACCTATAGACATGCACAAACATTACAATGGGGATAGGAAATTTACTTTGACTTTTATTTGTGAAACTTTGCACATTAATCCTTAATGTGCCCCTGATCATAAAAGTCAATCAGACCTATGCTCTATTTTGTACAGTTTTGTCTCCAGGAGCCTCCAAAGCTCCTATACATTGTCAATGACACTGAGACTCTTATTTCACAAATGTGAGATAAAAAGTCACTAAACAGTGACAGACTCACACCAAAGTTGGCCGAATTAAATATAATAATGTAAATATCAGATTCATAACTGTATTTTACACACTTTTAACCAAACAGCTCTACGGCGCCACCTTCTGTAAAAATCCAATGGAGACTGGGACAAGTTTACTTTGGAGTAGGACAATGACATTTACCACAGTGACAGAGCTGATGAAGACAAACATAAAACATAATTGGTGCAATGCTCCACGTCACACAGGAAGTCGGCCATTTTGGATCTAAAATCAGCCGCCACTGTGATTTCGTTTTTATTTTAACGAACTAGTCCTAGGTTTTTGGGCCCAGTGAGCTCAGACTTGACCTGCTGCATCTAGAGGCATTGAAATTCAATAATCATCCAATTTTTTTGGATACTCCTCACCGTTTCACGCAGCAGGCCGGCGAAAAACACCTTCGTTTCCTGTTTCTTGAACACCTGTCACGGCCACAGGCTCTGACCTACAGAGCTCAGACTTCAGTCACTATTGTGTGATCCTGGACTAAACATTATGGATTCACTTTTATATGAAGACTCCACTCTATAGCGCCCCCTACCATTCACCTCAAATGTCAACATTGTGCGATTTTTACCAAACTTACACAATAAATCTATGCTGAGAAGATGCAAAATATTACATTACAGGTATGGTGCATTTTCAATACTTGGCCAGCAGGGGCGCAATGAATGCTCAAAAATACCCCGAAAAATCACTAGCACACACACGCTTTGTTGGATTGACTTGGAATTTGAATCACTAATAGAGTGGATGGTCCTGGTCACAAAACTATGTCTAACGCAATGGTCTGGGTTATAGCGCCACCTATAGGAACGCAAAACTACCAGAGACTATCCATTTTGCCATTCACATGCTATGGCACTTTTGAAATGGGGAGAGTAGGAGCCCGGGCAGTGGTCTGGAGAGGAAAATGCAATGTTGGGAAGTTGCAGGTCGAGGGCGGCTGCGTGGCAGGGCGGTCGCGCGGCTGGCGAGAGCTATCATCGCCGCTTTAGCGGCTTTAATTAGCTCGAGCCAGTAACTGGCGAGAGCTATTGTTCTCGTGGTTTCTTATTATTATTATTATTTTTTTTTCTGCCTAAACAATCGCGTTTTTGACCCCTTGGACCCCCTGAAAAAGTATGTACAACGTACATCGTGCGACCGGACCGGCGAAAAATTCGATAATTTCGACATTGCAAGAATGTCGAACCCAAACCGACTCGACAGCGCCGCCTAGAATCGGACCTCTATGGCAGAGGAAACAGGTAAATTTTGGCCTAGACTCATGAAACTCAGAACAGTGATAGAGCTCCATGAGACAAGACTAAAGTTGACTTGGCGCACTGCTCTATGATGCACAGGAAGTCGGCCATATTGGATTTAATCAGCGACGCCATTTGATTTCGTTTTTATTTTAACGAACTAGTCCTAGGTTTTTGGGCCCAGTGAGCTCAGACTTGACCTGCTGCATCTAGAGGCATTGAAGTTCAATAATCATCCAATTTTTTTGGATACTCCTCACCGTTTTCCCGCAGTACGCCGGCGAAAAACACCTTCGTTTCCTGTTTCTTTGATCACCTGTCACGGCCACAGGCTCTGACCTACAGAGCTCAGACTTCAGTCACTATTGTGTGATCCTGGACTAAACATTATGGATTCACTTTTTAGGAAGACTCCACTCTATAGCGCCCCCTACCTATACCCTGAAATGTCAACTTTGTGCGATTTTCATGAAACTTTGCCCAAAAATTCTATGCCTGATAAGAAGCATAAAATTACATTATCGCTATGGTGCATTTTCAATACTTGGCCAGCAGGGGCGCAATGAATGCTCAAAAAAAGACATTAAAATCTATAACACGCACGCCTCTGTCAGATTGACTTGAAACTTGAATCACTTATAGACTGGATGACCCCGGTTACAAACATATGTCTAACATAACGGTCGGGCATATAGCGCCACCTATAGACATGCACAAACATTACAATGGGGATAGAAATTTACTTTGACTTTTATTTGTGAAACTTTGCACATTAATCCTTAATGTGCCCCTGATCATAAAAGTCAATCAGACCTATGCTCTATTTTGTACAGTTTTGTCTCCAGGAGCCTCCAAAGCTCCTATACATTGTCAATGACACTGAGACTCTTATTTCACAAATGTGAGATAAAAAGTCACTAAACAGTGACAGACTCACACCAAAGTTGGCCGAATTAAATATAATAATGTAAATATCAGATTCATAACTGTATTTTACACACTTTTAACCAAACAGCTCTACGGCGCCACCTTCTGTAAAAATCCAATGGAGACTGGGACAAGTTTACTTTGGAGTAGGACAATGACATTTACCACAGTGACAGAGCTGATGAAGACAAACATAAAACATAATTGGTGCAATGCTCCACGTCACACAGGAAGTCGGCCATTTTGGATCTAAAATCAGCCGCCACTGTGATTTCGTTTTTATTTTAACGAACTAGTCCTAGGTTTTTGGGCCCAGTGAGCTCAGACTTGACCTGCTGCATCTAGAGGCATTGAAATTCAATAATCATCCAATTTTTTTGGATACTCCTCACCGTTTTCACGCAGCAGGCCGGCGAAAAACACCTTCGTTTCCTGTTTCTTTGAACACCTGTCACGGCCACAGGCTCTGACCTACAGAGCTCAGACTTCAGTCACTATTGTGTGATCCTGGACTAAACATTATGGATTCACTTTTATATGAAGACTCCACTCTATAGCGCCCCCTACCATTCACCTCAAATGTCAACATTGTGCGATTTTTACCAAACTTACACAATAAATTCTATGCTGAGAAGATGCAAAATATTACATTACAGGTATGGTGCATTTTCAATACTTGGCCAGCAGGGGCGCAATGAATGCTCAAAAATACCCCGAAAAATCACTAGCACACACACGCTTTGTTGGATTGACTTGGAATTTGAATCACTAATAGAGTGGATGGTCCTGGTCACAAAACTATGTCTAACGCAATGGTCTGGGTTATAGCGCCACCTATAGGAACGCAAAACTACCAGAGACTATCCATTTTGCCATTCACATGCTATGGCACTTTTGAAATGGGGAGAGTAGGAGCCCGGGCAGTGGTCTGGAGAGGAAAATGCAATGTTGGGAAGTTGCAGGTCGAGGGCGGCTGCGTGGCAGGGCGGTCGCGCGGCTGGCGAGAGCTATCATCGCCGCTTTAGCGGCTTTAATTAGCTCGAGCCAGTAAACTGGCGAGAGCTATTGTTCTCGTGGTTTCTTATTATTATTATTATTTTTTTCTGCCGAAACGAATCGCGTTTTTGACCCCTTGGACCCCCTGAAAAAGTATGTACACGTACATCGTTGCGACCGGCCCGGCGAAAAATTGATAATTTTGGACATGCAGAATGTCAGACCAGAACCGACTCAACAGCGCCGCCTAGAATCAGACCTCTATGGTAAANCTATAGACATGCACAAACATTACAATGGGGATAGGAAATTTACTTTGACTTTTATTTGTGAAACTTTGCACATTAATCCTTAATGTGCCCTGATCATAAAAGTCAATCAGACCTATGCTCTATTTTGTACAGTTTTGTCTCCAGGAGCCTCCAACTCTCCTATTCATAGTCTATGACACTGAGACTCTTATTTCACAAATGTGAGATAAAAAGTCACTAAACAGTGACAGACTCACCCCATAGTAGGCCGAATTAAATATAATAATGTAAATATCAGATTCATCACTGTATTTTACACACTTTTAACCAAACAGCTCTACGGCGCCACCTTCTGTATAACTCCAATGGAGACTGGGACAAGTTTACTTTGGAGTAGGACAATGACATTTACCACAGTGACAGAGCTGATGGAGACAAACATAAAACATAATTGGTGCAATGCTCCACGTCACACAGGAAGTCGGCCATTTTGGATCTAAAATCAGCCGCCACTTTGATTTCGTTTTTATTTTTACGAACTAGTCCTAGGTTTTTGGGCCCAGTGAGCTCAGACTTGACCTGCTGCATCTAGAGGCATTGAAATTTAATAATCATCCAATTTTTTGGATACTCCTCACCGTTTTCCCGCAGTACGCCGGCGCATAACACCTTCGTTTCCTGTTTCTTCCAACACCTGTCACGGCCACAGGCTCTGACCTACAGAGCTCAGACTTTAGTCACTATTGTGTGATCCTGGACTAAACATTATGGATTCACTTTTATATGAAGACTCCACTCCTATAGCGCCCCCTACCATTCACCTCAAATGTCAACATTGTGTGATTTTTACCAAACTTACACAATAAATTCTACGCGTGAGGAGATGCAAAAAATTACATTACAGGTATGGTGCATTTTCAATACTTGGCCAGCAGGGGCGCAATGAATGCTGAAAAATACCCCTAAAAATCTCCAGCACACATGCTCCTTGTGAGATGGACTTCAACTTTGAATCACTAATAGACTGGATGAGTCTGGTCACAAAACTCTGTCTAACGCAATGGTCTGGGTTATAGCGCCACCTATAGGAATGCAAAACTTCCAGAGATTATCCATTTTGCCATTCAAATACTATGGCACTTTTGAAATGGGGAGAGTAAGAGCCCGGGCAGTGGTCGGGAGAGGAAAATGCAATGTTGGGAAGTTGCAGGTCGAGGGCGGGTGCGTGGCAGAGCGGTCGCGCGGCTGGCGAGAGCTATCATCGCCGCTTTAGCGGCTTTAATCATTATTGTTCTTCATTGAGTGACACATTAGCTTTTAAAAGTGTGTAGTGTAAAGCCGGTCCACAGTTGTCTGAGTTGGTTTGGTGAGCTGATGTGACTGGAGCTGACCTGTGCGTTGCTTCACACTGCTCTCATTTAAAAAGGCCGTGACCTCTGACCCCGCTCCTTCACCTTCGACCTCAGAGTCGTGGACACTTGTTCTTTTTAATATGTCCACAACACAGGTCCCATTCAGAGCGGGACACATCTGCTGCTCCGGACGGCTCCTGGACATCCATCACCGGGACGTTTGACAGTTTGGAAGAAAAAATAAAGCAAATCACATGCACTTTTATTATCCGAGAGTTTTAGAAAGATGAGACATGTGGACTGTTGCTGTGACAATCAGGAGTTTAAATCAAAATGAACACATCTTTTGAATCATAGACATGTTTATAGTCAATCTAAAATAAACCTATTTGAGAGACTCTGAAGCAATATTTTTCCTATACACTGTAAAAAATTAAAACAGCAGTTTAACTTACGTGTGTGACTTGTGTGTCATTCTCTTTTTCTCTCTTCTACCCCCTCTCTTTCCCCTCTCTCTTCCTTTCTTTCACATACACATGCTTAGATCGCAGTAGTGTGAATTAGGGATGCACCGATCCGATACTGGGATCGGATTTCGGTGCCTTTCCAGGAAATTTTGCTGGATCGAGTATCGGCTCCATAATATCGGTTCAGCCGGTATCATAGTTGTGCCTTTAATTGGACATATTTAGACTAATTTATTGGCAGGTGTTGATCCAGAACGTCTCATAATGTTAGACATATTCAGATTAAGTTGTTTAGTTGTGTACGATATTACACAACATGTAAATTAGGTATGATTAGCACGAGTTCACGTCTGTTTCGCGTAATTATGATACACAGTCCCCATTCATTTCAATGGTGGTTGTTAAGCCGTGTTCTTGTTTATGAATATTAATGAAATCCTGATTCTAATCTTAACCTGCCCCAAGCCCCAGACCTAAACTTACCCATTTTAGTAAGTTTATTCCTAAACTTCTCTGTTTCACCTGAAGAAAACGTCCACACGTGGCTTTTTTTTAACTTTTTTTCATATCGTGCTAAATGCACGCCGTAACATAAGTACTAAAAATAGCTGTGAACTCGTGCTTAAAATACGCTGTTTTTGTGTCGTGGTAAAAGTATGCCCTCTAGTGAGATTGTGTTAAACAGATAACAGTATATGACAAAATGTTTTATGTTTTGATGAGAAAGAAAAGCAATTTCAGTCCCTACACTGGTATTGGTTGATATCGAGTATTGGTAGATATTTAAAGACAAAGTATCAGAATCAGTATCGGAACTGAAAAAGCTGGATCGATGCATAACCTAGTGTGAATGTTCTTTCACATCCTCCCCAAAGAAACTTGAACAGATGATGCGTTGCTCCACCGACAGCGACTTTGGGTTGTGTTGGTGTGAAAGACCTTTTAAGGTGCTTACACACTGGGCGACCAACTTCCATCTTTCAAGCGTCAACTGCGGAGCGTTTGTGCAGCTACAGTATCTGTGACACTCATGTAGAATGTAGGATAACATCTGCTGTCAGGTGTCTGCGTGGATATCGCACAAGATTCTGGTTTGAATCAAAACCTGGCACTGTAGTTGTATCAGAATCAGATTAAACTAGATTAGCCTTTATTGTTTCCTCACAGGAGCAGTTTGTCTGGAACAAAATTTCTCCTGTGAAGAGACAATAAAGGTCACTTCACTTTTATAACATGTTATTGTTTTAAAACGCCAAAAACAAAAAACACTGTCTCCCCTCTCCAGGACTACAGATGCAAAGTAGCTGTAAAGCTACAATCTGGTAAAGCATCTCTGCCATTGTGCCTAAGGCAATTGCACATTGTCCTTAATAAACATTACTAGTTTGTAAGTATATGCAAAAGTGTAGAAGAAAAGAATAATGATTTAGCCCCACTTGGGATTTGTGCCCGGCTCTCCCGGATGTAAGACCGTTGCTCTACAAATTACACCATCATAACAGTCAATGCTGTCCAGATGAAATGACAGTATATGATTCTGGTTCAGTCGTGTCAACAGACTATTTTTATTGCAGAAATTACGTCTGTTTGAATATAAAGTTCATGTGTTGTATTTTATGGTCAAAAAAAGAATTGTGTTTTTGTCAGAATCAAGAAGACACAGCACAAATGAGACTAAACTTTGTGAATACAAGTTTTTTTTTTTACTTTGTGAGGCCATAGAGTAAGTTTTTTTTATGTGTCCGTAGTTTTCTGAAGTCTGATCATGTTGAAAGCTGTAGTACTGGTCGTTTTGAGCTGTTGTCACTTTGCTCTTCACATGTTGGTCGCCCATTGACGCCCGTTCGCGCAGAAACGTGGTCGTGTTCAATCTTTAGAATGCAAGACTGAATAGTATTATCACTATATTTGTTGGTCATTCAAATAAGTTTCACTGCTCTGTTCTTTGCACATCTGACTTCCTTTCCTCTCCATCCTCAGTCTTTCAAACACTTGTGCCTCCTCTCGTAGTTAAACCGCGACAGGCCTCCACACGACTGTTCTCCGACACTAAAACGCTGACTCGGCCAAACCTCTTCACTTCCTCAGACTCTGGAGAATCAGATTTCACCAGGAGACGTCTCTGCTCCTCGGCTCAGGCATTTTATCAGGAGCTGTGGAAATGAAACCGGCCTGCTGATATCTGAGTTTCTGTTCAGTTTTCATGGCCTGAGGAGATTCTGTCGGCTAAATCAGTCTGGAGTCAACGTAAACAGTGTATGATGGATTAGACGTTCATGTTTTGTTTCTGATTCTATAGCCGCGGTATAAAAAACATTCCATACAGTGTGTTCAGCGGCGCTTTGTATAAGAAACGTGATTGAAAGCTCTTGGATTGTCATTAAGGGCCGGGCAGGATGTCCCATTGTCTGCGGAGAAAAACAGGAAAGACTAAAACACCCAGGTATGCGCCACAAAGACAAATATTTAATGTGTTTGTGAATGAATGTGAAGCGGGACATTTTTCACATTTTTTCAGTCCTAAGCTGTATGTTGTTTATGTCGTAACACAGAATTAAACTAAAGCTATTAGTCTCTCCTTTTTGCATCCTTTTGTTAGAAGAGTTCGGTCACACAATGTTACAGTTTTGTCATTTTCTTGTCAAGTTGAAAAACCCAGAAAAATATCCCAACCCCAGAGTTTAGGGAACATCATAGTGTGAAGTCACAATGTTATTGTAAGAGTAAATAAAATGGAATAAACGGAATGGAGACTAACCCCAAACTCAGGCAACTCAACAAAAGAATTGTATAAATTGATAAATTGAACATATTTTAATCTTAACCTTTCCCAAGCTGCATTCCCAAAACCAGGGCTATTCAAATAGCGGCCCGTGGGCCAATGGTAATGGTAAAACGGGCCATGAACTGGACCACATTATAAAGAAACCTGGGAAACACTCTGTATCTGATTTACAGTGAATAGTGGTGGATTTACAGCTGAGCAATAAAGACTGGCCCATCATAGTAAAGTGGGCCATGAACTGGATCACATTTTTTGCCTGCAGTACTTTTAAATCAACTTAATCAGCTAAAATTCCACTGATCAGTTTTGTTCTGGTTCACAAATTGCGCTCTAGTCCTGTTCCAAATTGAGGTTCATCCTTGAAGAAGCAAAAATATTGACCTAGAGACATAGAGTTGGATTAACTTAACTTAATTTTAAATTAAATTTTGTTTAGTCCTTAAAGGGACAATACTCAATTTTTTTGCAACAAGATAACTTAAAAGCAATTTCCCCCTAGCACTGATGCCTTGTTAATGTATCTAATCAGGTGGAAATTAGTCCACAAAGTCCTGTCTATGTCTAATAAAATCCCGTTTGTGTGCAGCTTTTTCTGTTTTTGTTTTTAGCATTGTGGCTAAGTGTTGTTAGCATAGTGACTCACCTCGCTGTTAAAAGCTGTGAAAAAACATTAAAACTCATCATGATGAACAATTCTGAAGCTCAGAATGCATTAGCTACGTGAGGAAATCATGTAGCCTGAAGGAAAAAGGTTAAAATTAATTATTTCTGTTTGTTTACATTTTTAGGACGCAAAAATCAGGTACAGTCCCTTTAATCTGTTGTTCTGATTTGCTCACGTTCTGGTTTTATTTATCTATGCTAGTGTGAGCCGGTTATAGAACAGAGCAATTTAGGTTTATTTTCAATTTAGAAAACTTAAGTTCCTGGGACAGTTCTGTTGTTCGGCCCACGGACCATAGTCCTTTGAAAAATCTGAACCACTGGAAACTGTAATTGAATAGACCTGCCCTAAACGTACCTGTTAAACCTAAAGGAAATGTACCAAAACTTGTGTGTGTATTATAGGCTTTTTCAGATCGTACAATATATACAGCGTAACATAATATACGCAAAAAAAGACGAGAGATTGTGCTTATTAGACTCCATTTAGGTGTCGTGGCACATAACTTTCATGTGATACTGTGTTGACCTTTCAAATATAATCTTTTTATAGAATTAACAATGTAAATGCAATCAGCTAACACACATGCAGTCTTGAGCTTTATTATCTGGTCTGCTGTGGACATGCTGTGTGTGGATCTGTCTCATACCGGACATAACTCTGCTCTGCGCTGTACCAGGATCTCTCAGACACTGCACTCATACTACACATGAAGATAAGTTTACTCAAGTTTAGGAGCATTCATTTGAAGTAAGTTAGTTTCTAGTTGTATGTGGAAAGTTTCTGTGTTAATGTGAAAATTTCCTGTTTTTGCGAGTAAAGTTTATTTTTTTAACAGGGAAGGTTGGTGGGGAGATCTGTTCATTCAGCTCCCAACTTGCTCTAGCAGAAATGTCTAAGTTATTCTATTTAATCCATTTAGGCTTAAGGCATTCGGAGATTCAATAGATGGCATAAGAATACGCTTGTAAATTTTGCATGATGATGCATCTGAAATGCATCCAGGCAGGACATATAGTGACAAGAAACAGTTTGGAAGCTTCTTCAGATATCTGTTAATACAGGAACAATTTTTATTCATATTAATGCAATACGTCGCCGAAGATTTCAGCAAAGTTCTGGCCATCAATAAAAAAAAATAGGAGGGACAATAAATAGTGCTAAAGTATATTTTTTTGGTTGCACTTTAAAAGACCACCGGTTAATTACCGTGTCACTTACTAGTTTCTAACAGTGACAGTTATTAGTACTTACGGTGGTACTTACAGTGGTACTTACACTGGTACCTAGAGTGGTACTTTGAGGGGTACTTGTACCAGCGGTTACTGGTACAGAACTCTGATCGTTACTGGTACTTACTGTGGTACATACAGTGGTACCTAAGATGGTACTTGAAGGGGTTCTTGTGTCAGCAGTTACTGGTACTTACAGTGGTACTTACACTGGTACCTAGAGTGGTACTTTGAGGAATACTTGTACCAGCGGTTACTAGTACATAACACTGATCGTTACTGGTACTTACTGTGGTACATACAGTGGTACCTAAGATGGTACTTGAAGGGGTTCTTGTGTCAACAGTTACTGGTACTTACAGTGGTATCTTATAGTACACTATAAGTACCACTAAAAGTACTGGTAAGTGTACTAAAAGGTACCACTGTATATACCAGTAACTGCTGACACAAGTACCCCTTCAAGTAGTACCTTAGGTACCACTGTATGTACCACCAACTATCAGTGTTATGTACCAGTAACTGCTGGTACAAGTACCCCTCAAAGTACCACTTTAGGTACCAGTGTAAGTACCACCGTAAGTACTACTAAGTGTCACAGTTAGAAACTAGTAAGTGACACAGTGATTAACTGATAGGTAACGTGGTGGTCTTTTAAAGTGCTACAATTTTTTTTTATGGGAAGCCTCAAGTCATCTCAAGTTGTCTCAATGTCCCAAGTCAAGTCCTGACTCACTGACCTTCAATCCCAAGTCGAGTACCAAGTTATCAAAAGTCTGACTCAAGTCCGAGTCACGACTAACAAGCCACTTCTGCAAAGTAGAATGCAAATAGGAGAACAATTGTCTCTGCTCTGTGTCATATGATAAAGGCCTTGAACTAAAACATCAAGCAAAAATCTCAAGTGAAAAAGAAAAAAAAAAAACACACAAAAGATTGTCGGTTTAACAGAAATAAAGTCAAACATCGGAACAGCTGGTCACTATAAGTCTGGAGGTTCGGACAGAGATGGATGTGTGATTTCTATATTAGCTCCATCTCTCCTTCTACAGCCTCTGCAGAAGAACAGCAGCAGGAGCCATAAGCCTCGGTCCGGTTTTGTTTTGGAACATTACAACGGGCTATTAAAAGAGCATCAGTTGTGTAGGTTTTGCAGCAGCTTATCTCGTGTGTGGAGTTTCCATCGAGCTTGGATAAGATCAAAGTCGGACTCAGGTTTCATACACTGCTCCTGTCAAAGCCTCATACAAACATCATACACACGGTTATTCTGGACGTTTATTGGACTTCTTAGCTCTGGGATGGCAGATTTTATAGCTTTACTGAGCACCTCGACTTGCGCCTTGATCCTGCTTTGTCCATGTGGGACGTGGTGCAGCTTTGAGACATTTGGTACATGTAGACATGCAGCAGGTGCGGCAGGTGAAGTGGGAGGTTACAGTTTGGTGTGCATTGGCATTAAAGAATAAATAAAAGTTGTAACTTTTTACAAGGTTGTTTCATAATCTAAAGCAGGGTTTCTTAACCTTTTTGACCTCGAGGCCCAAATATTCATGTGCAAAGTAACCTGGGCCCAATCTCATATTAAATGTATTGTTTTTTTACTGATAATGTGGCCCTCAAGGAGGTGCTTGCGGCCCAACTTTGGGCCCTGGCCCTATGGTTAAGAAACACTCATCTAGAGTAGTATGTACGACCACTTCCTGTTAGCGTTAGCATTTAGACACAATCATGTCTCTTTTTAAACACACAAGTGTCCTCTAGTGAAATATTCCTCTGATATGTAAAGTCTTTAACATGTTTAAAAAGAGACATGATTGTGTCTAAATGCTAACGCTAACAGGAAGTGGTCGTACATACAGAAGTTAGCATTTTTGAACGTACGCAGCCAACTGAAATTCTGTGCACAGAGCCCATTTCACTCCGCCTCAGACAGTTGCCGCAGACTCCTCGCCCACTGCCTCTGCTCCAGTCTGCTCCGCTGCGTAGTCCTGAGGAGCTCAAGAAGAGCTTGTGTTATTTGACTGACATTCATTACAACATACTCTTTCAAATGTAAATAATTGATTAAATACTGATTAATAATTGTAAAATTACATCTTAAAATAATCTCACGACCCCGCGAATTTGCTTCGCTACCGCTCGGGGACCACTGGTTTATACGACATTGAGTTTTCACAAATCCAATATGTTTCTATGCTAGATTGGATTCTCTTTTACACAATAACATGTTCATTGAATTGGCGTTCCTCTGGATAAGAGTTAAAGGGTAGTTTTCTGAGCTGGTTTAGTGGATGCATCACAGTGTAAACAGGAAAAACAGTTGTCTATAAAGACAGTTACGTTATTGATACAAGCGCGCAGTAGCTACTACTTTAAGATCGCAGAAGAAGACTTCCCAGTCACCAAAATGTCTCCGTAAACCAAAGCACCTTTTATTCTTACAAAGTCTCACAAAGTCTCACCAACAGTGTCCAGTGTTTCTTACCAGCGTATTTCAGAGGAGGAGACACAAATCAAATCTCTTCCGGTGCTGATTTGATTAGTTCATAGAAATGTGTGTGTTCAGAATAAAAAAGAAAGTTTGCTCCACAAGTATTATTCTACCGTGAACACGCAGGAAAACTGTCCAAGTGTCTGCGCACGGTCGGTAAAAGTGAGCTGTCCTCCCCGTGTTTGTGTCCAACTGTAGGCGATCTGTGTTTTTCCAGCGCACTGGTCCTCCTGCTGTTTGTTTCAGGTGATTTTCCTTTTCCCTTCGCGCTGGTCATTGTTGCTTCCTTTGCCATTTAATTGATATGAAGAACTTGTAAACCTCTCAATGCCCGTGGAGTCCTAGCACAATACCGCCACCTCCTGACGCGGCAGACTGCATTTTCGGTCTCTGTGTTTCCATGCAGCCCGATCTCACAAGAAAGCGTACATTTACCACGACATTACACAATATGTAAATTATGATTAGCACGAGTTCACAGCTGTTTTGTGTAATTATAGTACGCGTCACAGTCCCCATTCATTTCAATGGTGGTTGTTCAGACGTGTTCTTATTTATGAATATTCATGAAATCCTGATTCTAATCTTAACCTGCCCCAAGCCCCAGACCTAATCTTACCCATTTTAGTAACTTTATGCCTGAACTTATCCGTTTCACTTGAAGAAAACGTCCCCACGTGGCTTCAACCAAAACTCGTCCTATTTTGACGCTGTGAAATCTCGTGTCATTTTTACTCTTTTTCATATCGTGCTAAATGCACGGCGTAACATATGTACTAAAAACAGCTGTGAAGTCGTGGTCAGAATACGCTGTTTTTGTGTAAAAGTACGCCATCTAGTGAGACTGTGTTGTTCCATGTAAAGGAAGATTAGCTCGCCACGACATCAAATAAACACAAAAGTTTTCTGGGGAACGTTGTCTTGTAAACTAGGCCTAAGTTTTAGACGAGAGATTCAGGTCGTCATGGCGCCGCTCTGCATATATCTGCTCCCACACAACCGACCAAACAACAAACTCCAGCTGATGTGAGAGCTGAGTGAGTATGTGCGCGTAAACTGTTTGAGTCACATGTTTAGGATCAGGACCAGGACACATCAGCCACACACACACAGGTCAAAGGTCTCCAATTTACACCAACTTAATCTCAGACACTCCTCCAGCCTGCGTCTCCTTTAACGTTTGATACAGTAGTAAATGATCTCACATCTACAGCATCTGAAAACACTTTGAACTGTCTCCGAGCTGATCTTTAGAAAACTGTACCAAACACGAGCTGATGTTAGTGAAGCCGTTTGCTGTCTAACTGTGGTGTTGCAGAGAAGAACATTGTATACACTCCTGACTCTCCCTCCCACCTGCTTCACTAAACACTGGTCGGCTGCTGCTGGAACAGTTTGTTTCTGCCGCTGTGACTAATGTGATTCTCTTAGTGTCTTTATTGAATTTTTCAGATCTTCTTGCTGGAGGCTGGTACATTGAATTAGTGAGTGAGGAAATGAATGTTTGTGCAGAACTGTGTTGGATATTTCATGCATTTTAGAGGCGCTGTATTTATGTAGGTAATTTTAAAGTTTCTACATCAAGTCCATGCATTTTGCTCACTTACCTGAGGCAGTGGTTCCAACCGTTTTTACCCTGAGGATCCTCTAAATGTGGCCTACTAAGCAGTATTTTTTGGCCCACCATAAAAAAATTGGACATGAACCGTACCATTAGACAGTGTGGTTCTTATGGTACTATGTCGGCTTGCAGAAGTTTACTGAATGCATCATTTGACCCAGATGTTGCAGAACTATATAGTCCTGCTTTAGTCTCAGTTTAGATTCTTTGGGCGAGTCTTAATAATCCAAATGTAGTCTTAAGTTGCAAACTTGGTTTTGTCCCACTGCTGCTTTTATTATTGAATAATACGCTGGGTTTGTTTTTAATTTTGTTTTTTTTTTTTTCTGTGAAAGTAGATTTTTTCGCAAATGGTACCACTGTGAGTTGTTTGTGGATAGTGTTATGTAAAACATGTACTTCACTAACTCTCCGACAAATAGGGATTTTCAGTCTTCTGCCCTACTGTGCAACCATTATGCAGAAAGAGTCGCTCTCCGTCCGATTACATGAGGAAACTTCTTTGAACAAAACCTCGAAAAGGGATGAGAGCAGCTGTTTGGATCAGGTCTGACAGACGTCTGTCTCCTGAAGCTCGAGACAGTGTTTTTCTCGAAGTTTTTTCACCTGAATGTAACTTTTAAGGATCGTAGGGTTGAATTTCATTCACAAATGTTAACTTAGCAGCAGAACTTTTGTTTTCACAGTGATAAACTCTTTTAGTTAGCTGATAACGGAGCTTTTACGACTTGTTTCCACTGTTTGTGTCTATGAGCGGCATCTCTCTCTGCAGGTGGGGTGCCCACTGGTAAATATAATTGAATAGTCCTTCCCTAAGCTGAGTACCCACTGGTCATGCGTTCAAAAAAATAAATAAAAATCAACTGAGTTTTAATATTGACTGGATTTAATCTAAGTAAATGAATCATAATTTATTTATCCTTTATGTGAGATTTTGTTAAGTACATCGCCTCTGTTTAGTTTTCTCCTCTCCACACTCAAATCTAATTGATTCAAATGAATATCAACAGATCTCAATCATAAAGCATTGACTCATTCACTTTTCCTTCTCCTGAAGTCTCTATTATTGCTCATGCAGAATGCATGTATTTACGTTTGGTGTCACCATATTTGGGCAGAATCAGGCACGCAACTTCTGATGCTGTTGACCAATAATACTACAAAACACCACTAAAGCGCATGCTGTCTTAAGTGTTTATCCTGGATCCATGTTTGATCATTTAGGTGAACTCAAGTTAGTCAAGACGAAGAACATGTTTGCTGCCTTGAAATGATTGTACATTTATACAGAGTTTTAGAGTGATTTATATTATTGACTGTATCTCAGGCAACATTGGCCTTCACCAGAATCAGTTCTTGGAAAGTCTGAGTTTGCAAAGACAAGTCACCCAGTAAACTTTGACTTCTGCAAACATTTATTAAACACAGACTTGTTTTATCTGCATGTTTTTACAGATTAAACTGAAGGACACAACTGCTTTGTAATAACTCTGCTCTTTCTCTCCTTCGGCTGAACGTGGGCAGAGGGAGGGGCCAAAGCGGACAGACGGACCAACCTGCACATCTTATAGGATTTACTCTGAATCTGTAATCAAATCATTAATGACAATATGCCTGAGCGATAATGCAGTTTAATGTGATTAGAGGAGTCTTATCCACAGGGAGACAGTACTGCAGTGTGTGCTCATGTGTCACTAACGAACTGCTGCGTTAATCAGGTTTACTTCATTCTGGGGACAATAGAGATCAAATGTGCTTCTTAAGTAGATCTGGCACGACATCCTACTAACGGTATTTCAGGAGGGTTTGAGTTCTGCTGTACATGTACTGTACAGTTTGCACCTGAATTTAAGCTTCACCGACTGCATTTATGAAGAGAAAAAGTGTGCATATATAAAGGCCACACTTGTCAATAAGAATCTATAACTTACAGCTGCATTGCAGAGTTCAAAGCTTGTGGAAAAGAAATGTCTGGAAGTTACCGTATTTATTCACCAACAGCTGTAAGAATGGTAGATAACACAATAGTTTGTATCAATAGGTTGTGCCAATAATATTTAATACAGACTTTTGGAAGCTATAAAGAATATTCTTTATGTGGCATGACAATAACCTGGCCCGTCAGATGGATTCTGGTGATATTTGTGAATTCACAAACTTGAGATAATCCATCTGGCCATCCAGCCGCCTGATTGGCTTGGAGTCAAACTCCGAGAGTTACCAGTCCATTCTATGGAAGTAGATTTAGAACTGGAAGATGAGTCCAAGATGGAGACCCGTTGTTTTCAGTGGCTTGTGCTCAGTGGCGCACTGACGCAGATTTTTTTTTTCTTCCGTGCCCTTTCCTAAATACGGGCTAGCCAGTGCCTTCCACTATTGTGATGAAAAGTGACAGCGTGTGGGATAATGTGCTAAGGGCTGGTCTCAAACTTATGAACTCTGGACTGTAAAGCTTGGTTCATGGCTCCCGCTCGTGAAGTCCGCACGGAAATTAGACGCATGGACTAGAGCGCAGCAGACGCTGACAGTGTTTATAGTTTCTGTGTGTTTCAAGCGGCTGCTTGTAGAGGGCAATAGGCAGCTGCCATTGAAAGCCCGTTGATTGCTGCGCGAACCGTCCGCGTAGTCACAGATTTTTCCCTGACGCCGACGCGGAAAACCTGGTCCAAGCGGACGGCACTTGAGGGGGCGTGTGTCCAAAAATTACGTATTTTCGCCGCGTGGACCCTCGCGGATGCGTCAAGAATGAAATAAGCTTCACTTAATGTTTGTGCAAATGATTTAAATGTAACAAGACCTTTAAGTGAAACCAAACAATGAATAAATTATTCAAACTTTTTGTAAACTTCTGTCTCTGTCTACTGAATTTAACGAACCTGTGTCCTTTTATTTTCTGGAGTAAACTCCAGTGGCGTTGTTGTTTGTTTTTATGAGTCATTTCATTAGGCTTATGTTAAGTTTAGTTAGTTTAGATCAAATTCTTTTATCTCTCCATCCATTCTCGGTTACACATGTGAAGCTCTAAAAGTGAGATTTTTTTTTTTTTAAATCGTAGTCTTTAGGAAACTGGAAGCCAATGAAGAGCTTTGAGAATGAGTGTTATGTGAGCTAAAGATCCTCGCTGCAAAGTTTTGAATCATCTGCAAACGAGACGGCTCCTTCTTATTCAATCAATAGTCGAGGCGTGTCGACACAAAAGCACGAGTTAGGAGTTCAAGATTATTATGTGTAGGGCTGGGCGATACGGCAAAAAATGAACAACACCATTTTTTTGGATCCAGAGCACAATTTAGATTTTATGATGATTCTTGTGGATCGTTCATTTTCCTATTGTCTTTGAGGTAAACACAATTCACTATAAGTAGCTGTCGAAATCCAAACAGTGTTGCCAGATTTTCAGAGAGAGACAATCAAACTCGACCCTTCAATAAAAAGTTAATAAAGTAATCGATAAATTAGAACAGGGTTGGGCAATTATTTTTCCCCGAAGGCCAGATTAGAACCCAGACCAAGTGGTGGAGGGACAAAATTTGGTCATTGGTGCGACAAATTATTGTTATTTTAGGTACATTTTTTTTGTAAATTAGGCTTTTGAATCTATTATTTTGATATTTTTTTATAATAAATATTAGGACATCAAGCAAAGGCACATGCTCCACAGCTAAATCAATCAAATAAAGAAATTCAAAGAGTAACACTTATTCTCAAAAGCGTTCAGATGATGCCCTCGGACTGTTTTGACTTGAACTCTCTGTGGGAGGAGCAGGTGTAAGTAAAGCCAAAAGCATCCTGATCCAGCCTCAGCTCCTTTGACTTCTGACTTTGTCCTGAAGCCTTCAGGGCGTCGGTCACCTGCACGGAAAACTAATAATTTTTCCAGTTCTTTTGTGCCCTCTGCAATTAAATAGTTGAATTTGAATGGTAGTGTTCACTGATTTCCTTGTATGTATCTGTATTTATGATTAGAATTGTTGTATTAAGTTGAACTCGATTGTTTTTAAACTGGAATGGACTGATAATTTGTGCGTATGTGTGAACTGCTTTGAGGAAGGCTGCAAATTCCCTCTGGGATCAATAAAGTTTTCTGAATCTGATCTGGCCCCCGGGCCGCAGTTTGCCCAGGTCTGAATTAAAATATTGTGTGTTGCTGCAAAACAAGTGTATGTTGTTTTTCTTACAGTAATAGCGACTGTTAGACATGAAAACATGCTAAATATCCATGATTTTCAAACCTTTTTCGTTCCTTTTATGAACTAAAAGCTCAGTCCAAAAAAGACTTAAAAAAAGAAGCCCAAAGTCGCTATAAAGACTTGTATTTGGCAACTCTGAGACGAAGAGAAATAGGCTGGAAAAAATAGTCTGTAAATAGAGAAAAAGGAAGTCACAATATGATGATTTCACCAAAAAAGTCATAGAGATGAGCTCACAATTCCATTTTTATCGCAATAGTGCCCAGTCCTAATTATGTGTCACCATTTTTCTTAGTTTAGATGTGTTCCTCAACTGAAATAAACTATTTCTCGTCAACTGTTTAGTGTGACTCTCCAATGCCATGTCTCTATCTAGAATAACACCCAGGTTGAAGATTGTATGAGCGTGAAATAAACATTAACATGCCTGAAATTGGACACATTTGTTGTTGCCCATATGAAAACTTATACGACGAGAGAGAAAACTGCTTAAAAACAGAACAACTTTGGCCTGTAGCGCCTTGAAGCTGATACCTTCTTTACGAGGAACACCGTGGCATCCGCTGAGTTCAGTTGGTTTATTGCTGCGAACACTGAGTTCTGAGTGTGGTACATGTGTGTGGGAGGATTCTTATATAATGTAACATGATCGTGAACAGACAGTGTATATGTGCTGCTGCCATACGTGGGTTTGTTTAACACCTGCACAAGAGACTGAATACAGCCGGAAACAGAGAGATGAGCAGGTTCAGCTGTCCGGTGGAACGGGTCGTGTCTGCTGGATTAAACATTTGGAAACAAGCTGAACTCCACCTCTTACTTTGGTAATCCATTAGTTGTTCAGAACGTAAGAGTAACTTGAATACTGCTGAGCTACAATAGAAAAATCTGAATCAGACCAGATTTTATTACCATTGTCAGTGAATAACATGCTTTGTGCAATAACATTAATAAAATAATAGTATAAAAAGAAAAAAACATATTAGCTATGATAAATAAGGTCCTGGAGAAGTACAGGTCCTGGAGACGCTCAGGTCCTGGAGGTGTACAGGTCCTGGAGACGCTCAGGTCCTGGAGGTGTACAGGTCCTGGAGGTGTACAGGTCCTGGAGACTCACAAGTCCTAGAGTCGTACGGGTCCTGGAGACGTACGGATCCTGGAGACGTACAAGTCCTGGAGACGTACAGGTCCTGGAGACGTACAGGTCCTGGAGACGCTCAGGTCCTGGAGGCGTACAGGTCCTGGAGGTGTTCTTGGAGACATACAGGTCCTGGAGACGTACGTACAGGTCCTGGAGGTGTTCCTGGAGACGTACAGGTCCTGGAGACATACAGGTCCTGGAGACGTACAGGTCCTGGAGACGTACAGGTCCTGGAGACGTAAAGGTCCTGGAGACGTACAGGTCCTGGAGACGTACAGGTCCTGGAGACGTAAAGGTCCTGGAGACGTAAAGGTTCTTGAGACGTACAGGTCCTGGAGACGCTCAGATTTTGGAGACGTACAGGTCCTGGAGACTCACAGGTCCTAGAGTCGTACGGATCCTGGAGACGTACAAGTCCTGGAGACGTACGGATCCTGGAGAGATGGAAGGCTGCAGCCAATCACCTTCTCAGCAGAGCGCACAATGCGCTGCAGTCTGTGTCTGTCCCTGACTGTGGCTCCAGCATACCACACGGTGATGGAGGAGGTGAGGATGGACTCAATGATGGCCGTGTAAAACTGCACCATGCTTGGCTTTCTTCAGCTGCCGCAGAAAGTACATCCTCTGCTGGGCCTTCTCAATAAAGTAACAGGTCCATGAATGCTTGAAACTGTAATCTTGTTCTGAGTAGGTTTTCTGTTCTAAGATAAATGGAGCTGTTGTGTAATGGATTGTTTTTAGATTTTTAATATATATGTATATATAGTGTAAAATGTGAACTGATGTAATTTTTGTTATCTTCATGGACCCAGAAAGACTAGCTGAAGGCATTGCTTTCAGCTAATGGGATCCATTTAAAGAAAACAAATACACACCCAGGTGACACCGCTTCATACATATCAAAGTGAGGAACTGTTGGTTTCACCCAGATGTTAATCAACTTTTACAGTTTGGGGGAGCGTCTGGCAAACAAAAGGTTTCCCGGGTGGAGCTGACTCCCTGCAGGGCGTCACACTCACAGTTTAAGCCCATCACAGAAGTATTTCTTAATAAACATACAGTACATATTGATAAACTTCCTTTACACTGTGCAGACTAGGGCTGTAACAATACGCTAAAGTCATATTCAGTTCGGTTTTCAGTTTTGAAAGTTGTCGGTTTGGTGTTTTTTGGTACATTTTCAGTTCAGGCTTTATTTCAAAAAAGGACAATAAATATTCATCCATTTCACAGTGAAAGGACCATTATTCTATCAATATTGAAGTAACACTGATGCCCTGCAGCAGGAATGTCTCAAAGACATAGATAGAACTTATATCTATTTATTTATAAAATGATCTCCCTAAATCTGTGGAAAAAAAAAAATAAATTCTTGTATTTGCTCAGTCTGTGATTCTACTAATGTTGTGTAAATGAACAGTTTAATTTTTTTTAATTGACCTTTATTTAACCAGGGAAGTCCCACTGAGATTCAGAATCTTTATTGCAGGGGAGCCCTGGGGGAAGGTTAAGTTACACTTTATTGTCCCCGTAGGGAAATTTGTCCTCTGCATTTGACCATCCTTCAAAGCCTCTGGGGCATCTCCTCAGGAGCAGTGATCGCTGCAGTGCAGCGCTCGGGGACCCATCTCCAGATGTCATTGCTAGGCTTGGTCAGGACTACCGTAGCTGGAGGATATTACCCTAACATGCATGTTATTGGTTGGTGGGGGAAATCGGAGTGCCCGGAGGAAACCCACCCAGACACGCGGAGGAACATACAAACTCCACACAGAAAGGCCCGGCCCGTGCGGGAATCGAACCTGCGACCTTCTTGCTGTGAGGCGAGAGCGCTATCTGCTCTGCCACCGTGCTGCCACACGGGTCAGGGGAGGCATTAATGGACATGTTTTTAGTTGTAGGAGGAAACCGGAGTACCCGTAGGAAACCTACACAGACACGGGGAGAACATGCAAACTCCACATAGAAAGGTCCCGGGTCGACTGAGAGTTGAACCCAGAACCTTCTTGCTATGAGGACTAACCGCTGCGCCACCGTGTCGCAGTGGATCATGACGTGGTGCAGTGTTTGTGTCCATCGTTGGAACAGGAGGAGGCTCAGAGACTGTTCTGTTTGATCCACACAGATCTATTGAGCGAACATGTTAATGTGGAGATGAACTTTTCCACAATGAGCAGTGTTTGTGCAGGATTTACGCACACAAAGCCATGTGACTGTGTCTGTGTGTGCTAAATGTCTGTGTGTGCTAAAGGTGAATGGTACGCGACCAACTTTTTCTCACTCTGATTCTGAAGGAGTCTTGTAAATCCATCGGAAGTATTAATGCGGCACCAGGAAAATATAGCACGGATTAATAATAATAAAATATAAAAATAATAGCCCAAGGAAGAAATTATTAAAACTCCCAAATATAAGCGCTGCATCGTGTCTGTGTAGAAACATGCCTGGTTCCTCTCTGGTCCTGGGTCCTTCTCCTGATGGGACATGCTTGGAACACTTCACCAAGGAGACTTTGGTTAAACACATGCCAGAACCACAGCTGGCTCCTCTTGACGTAAAGGAGCAGTGGTCACCAAGCTCTTCACATCTCTGAGGGAGTGCCCAGCCATCCTGAAGAGGAAACTTGTTCTTTTGATCATTATCCAAAGTTCATGACCACAGGTGAGTGTTGGAACGTAGATTGAAGGTAAATAGATAGCTTTCCTTTCTACTCATCTTCTATTTTGCCACAAAGGTCCAATTCAGCAATCTCATCACTGCTGCACCAATGCACCTGTCAATCTCACACTCCATCTTTACTAATCCCATACAATTTTTTGCAGAATTTTGAAGATATTAAAGCGGAACATAACAACTTCAGCAGTAGAGCTCCCCCTACAGCTCCAACTGAATCAAAATTCATCAGTATTTACTAATTGTCTCATTTTTGAGTATCCAAAGTTTCTCAGGAGAGAAATTTGGATTGGTAATTTGCCTCGAAGGGGGCAAGGAAGCTTCCCTTTTTCGTCAGGGAGACAACTGAGAGCTGACACATGCTTCAGATGGCCCAAAATACATCTGTAATCGTCATCACAGAGACCTACAAAGACATTTAACAAGGTAAAAATGTACAAACCGGGTCTGATTCATCCCAGAAAGGCTGATTTGACTGTAAATAAAAGAGCTACAATTGTTCTTTTATCTTTCCTTTTTCCAGGAACTCCCAGGTTGTTTTTTTTTTTTTTTTTTATCAGATGGTGAACAAAATGCAATTAATTAAAAAAAAAAAGTGGGAGGGTCAACTTTAAACTGACTTGTAAAGGCCACGGGAAAGCAGAGAGTCATTGAAGTTGAGGAGCTGTTGCACTGACTCACTGTGTTTGTAATTAAATGAAAAAGCTTGGACAAACTGTGGGTTATTTCATCCACTGAAGTGTTTGTCCAGTGTTTTTCCACAGCGCAGCTCTTAAGTGACTCAGACAATATTGTGTGGACTCATGATGTTGAATTATAAAGGAAATTTTCCACTCGGATTGAAGTGTGAGGAAGGAAGTGCACACAGCGGGAAACGACCGAGATCAGACAAATATTCAGCAGAACCTTCAGGAAGTCATTGGAGCTTCACATTCACTTTAAGCACACAGATAAAACAAATTATTCTTTTCGGCAACTACTACTTTAACGGCAAACTTGCAGAACTACAAACAGACGCTTAAATTTGACATCACCGTTGAATATCTGTGAGCTGATTGGTCGATCGTCTCTCAAGTTTGATTCAGTGAAATTCCTGACCTGCTGGAGTGAAATGAAATGGCGCAGTGACGTTACACACGTGACATTGTTGATGGGTGTTGAACACATTTGACTAACATCAACAATGCCAGGCACATTTGAAAGTTTGGTAGCATTTTAAAAGACCACCACAATACCTACCAGTTAATTACTGTGTATATTACTAGTTTTCTATACTTAAGGTGGTACTTACAGTGGTACTTACACCTGTACCTAGAGTGGTACTTTAAGGGGTACTTGTACCAGCAGTTACTGGTACATAACACTGATAGTTACTGGTACTTACAGTGGTACTTATGGTGGTACCTACAGTGGTAACGAAGGTGGTACTTGGATGGGTACCAGTACCAGTAGTTACTGGTACATAACACTGATAGTTACTGGTAATTACAATGGTACTTTTTTCATTTAGTATCAATAATACCACCACTGAAACAAATGTGTGTGCAACAAAAGTATTAAAGGTGGTAAGTGCTGCAATGTGTACTGCTAGTGTAGGAATTTGTACCAATATAAGTATCACTAGGAGTACTGGTAAGTGTATTAAAAGGTACCACTGTAAGTACCAGTAACTGCTGACACAAGTACCCCTCCAAGTACCACCCTAGGTACCACTGTAGGCACTGCAGTAGGTACCACTGTAAGTACCAGTAAATATCAGTGTTATGTACCAGTAACTTCTGGTACAAGTACCACTGTAAGTACTACTGAGTGTCACTGTTAGAAACTAGTAAGTGACATGGTAATTTACTGGTAGGTAATGTGGTGGTCTTTTAAAGTGCCACCGAAAGTTTTTGTTAAATAATAATGACATTAAAGTTAAAAGGCAATGAGAGATGGACGGATGCAGAGGTACAAGCAGCACTAAGTCCGTACGATAACGAGAAGGTACAGCGAGGCTTTGAGGGACACAAAAAAACATATCAATCTTCAGCAAGCTAGCTGATGAGCTAGTGCAAGTTTGCATTTATCACACAGCTAAGCAATGCCGTGAAAAAATAAATAAACTGAAACAGGACTATAAGAAAATCAAGGATCACAACAGCCGAGCAGGCAATCCTCTGCAGTATTTTGGCACAACGTCCAGCTTACAATAGCAGCGCAAGTATCTGACGTCACCGAATGTCCCTGGATCTTCTTTTGAGCAGTGCAAATGCAGCAAGTTCTTGTTCCTAGGGTAGAATGGGCCCTGTGAAAGAAGAAGTGTAGAAGTGTTCCTGATGCCTGGGTCTAAGCACTTTCATGTGCAAAAACTTCTGATGTCAAAAAATGAACTGGCTCCACAATATTGTAGCTTTTTCTCAGCCCACGAGTGTATTTTTTTTACAATTTTCTGATTTTAACTTTATTTGATAGTGCACTGTGTAACTTTTTGACCAAAACACACATAAATAAAAGTATGTTTTTATCATCTAGATTTCTTGGTTGCCATAAATTAATAATAAAAATATGTACTTTTACTTTGAACAGTCCTGCATGGGCACAAAATAGACCAACATTTGGTCTAAAGAATGTTTGTTTCTATAGAAAAGTGGTCCCTTTAGTTTTTTTTTTCCCACAATCTGTCATTAAAAAAAGTATTTATAATGTTCCAAAGTTTGGTTTTAGATTTCTATTTCTCCACCATAGTGTCGCTGACTTCTCCAGAAAGTTACACAGTGCACCTTTAATGTCTGTTTCATTCATTCAAACCTTTATTTAACCAGAACAAAAACTCATTGAGATTGAAAATCTCTTTTCCAAGAATGTCCTGGCCAAACATTAGCCTGATGCATCAGTTTCATTTCACTTCATGGAAACTGTCTGACATCACAACATCAGTTTCACAGGAGGCGGGGACTTTTTTATATTTAATCAGTCGCTGGTTCTTGGTCGTTTTTGGTTGTTATCCTGGAAGTAGAGCATAAACATGTATCAGTGATTGTTGACTATTTCATGTGGTAAAAATGCAAATTAAAAGGTACATTATTATATTCGAAGTTAACATTTGACACCAGGTCAAAGGAGGAGAACATGTACAGTCTCTTATATGGCCTCGAGTTGGTTCTGGCCAAAACACTACTCCGCTCCTGTTCACTGATTGGATGACCGTACTTCCTTCTTTTCGGGAACCGTCTGCAGTCCTGCGATTCCTGACCTAGAGCTAGAGTGAAATGAAATTGACTGGAGACACTAGGTCACGCCAGCCTGGCTAGCACAGTAGCAGAGTGGTTAGAGCTAAAAAGAATGTTGGTTTGACAATGTGTCTGGGGGGAGTTTGCATGTTCTTTCCGTTTCACCATGGATGCATGTTTAGATTAAATGGGGATCACTATATTTCCCCTGTGAATGAATAAGAGAGTGAATTGTTGTCTGTGTCTACACCATAGTGTCGTTGATTCTCACCTCCAGAAAGTTACACAGTGCACCTTTAATGCTTGTTTCATTCATTCAAATCTTTATTTAACCAGAATAAAACTCATTGAGCCTGAAAATCTCTTTTACAAGAATATAACAAGCTGGCTGTCCAGGGTGTTTCCCTCACCTAAGGCCCAAAGTCACTGGGAGAAGCTCCAGTCAGGAACAGGATCAAAGCAGTACAAAATGAATTAGTATTTCAATCTGTCATAGGCACAAACTCTGGAGTGCTTCCCATTAAAACTAATTAACAACAGTAAACTCTTTGTCATTCTCACTCTCACAAAGCTTGTGTCACTTCATCACATAGAACTCTCATTCAATTCCTGACATGTGGGTAATCAAAGGATCTTTATTTGGTTGTGGTTTTAGAATCAAGAGCTCCACTGACTTTAGAAGAAGAAATCTGATTGTTTTCTGTGTTAAAAGCTTAAGATGTAAAGTCTGCATAGAGCTCTCTTGCAGAATGTGAGATGATGTGCAGTAACTATCCATTGTCAAGCACAATGTGGCCTCCCAGCTGAAGCACTTTTACACTCCTGTCTTCTGATGCTTGGTGTTTTAGTGCGCAGACTCCCCCACTGGTCACTTCTGCAGCAGCACATGTTAAACTGCTGCTGAAGGATCCGTGCACTTCTCCGCTCTGCTCTGGCATTTGTGAGCGTGTGTCTGAGTGGGAGAAAGTTTACAACAGTAACGAAACACTTCCACTTAACGGAGATCAGCCCACGGAGCTTCAGCTCTAAACAAATTTGTCAGAAAACTTTTAAATATACAGAATAACTCAAAGCAGAAATCCAGCTAAGTATCTGCGTAAACATAGAAGAGAGAAAGAGAGAGAGAGAGAGAGAGAGAGAGAGAGAGAGAGAGAGAACGCGCTCCTTGCGTCTTGCCCAAAAAAAAAAAAAAAAACTGTGTGAGTTGCCGCCGGTGGAACAAGTGCGCCTCCTCCTCTTTCTCTTTCTCTCTTTCCCCTCTCGCTCGCACTGTTTGGCGGACTCAGGGCTGTTTTTAAAAAGCCACGCACAGCTCCACAGGATCAGTGCGCTCTGGAAGTGCCGCGGACACAGACGCAGAGACACGCGGAGGACACAGCAGCCTGCAGCGGACCGGACTGCCTGCACGCGCTCCTGGATAAAGACTTTGGCTTTAGTCTGAACAATCGGATTATCTTTTGAGCGGCATTGTGCTCCTCCGCCACTCTGCCCGGGACCATGCTACTGCTCTTGGCCACGCTCGTGCTGCGGCTCGCGGGGCTGCCTCAGCTCGTACGTGCCCTGTGAACCGTGCGATGAGAAGGCTATGTCCATGTGCCCGCCGGTGCCCGTGGGCTGCCAGCTCGTGAAGGAGCCGGGCTGCGGCTGCTGCCTCACGTGCGCGCTCGCGGAGGGACAAGCTTGCGGTGTGTACACGGGCACGTGCACCAAGGGACTGCGCTGTCTTCCCCGGAGCGGAGAGGAGAAGCCCCTGCACGCGCTGCTCCACGGCCGAGGCGTGTGCACCAACGAGAAGGGCTACAAACCCGCGCCCCCGGCACCTCCAGGTAGGACTGGCTCTGTGCGTCAGGACGCACCGGGGAGAGTACGGGGCAGGTGCGCAGAGGCTCTGGAGCACGAGCTCACTTTGTGGAGATGTTTCTCTTTGTGATTCAGTCCAAAGTCTGGCTTTAGATTCTGCAGGTTTTAACTGGAGCTCAGGTTACGCAGCGGGTTAAAGTGGGTGCAGAGGAGCTTTGGAGAGGCATTTTGGAGAGGCTTTTGGTACAAGCGTCCTGGGCCAGGACTGTGTCCAACTGGTGCGTTCACATTTTACACAAACTACAACCAAATTTGGACTAAATTCACAACTAAACCTGGACTAGACCAGGACTAAACCAAGCTTATCAAGACTAAACCAGATCAAGTTTACTCAAACCCTAAACAGCCCTGCCATCAGATACTTTGTGAGACTTATCACTATGTTCAACTAACCCTCGGCTCAGGTGCGTTCACACACACAAACCAAATTAGAACTGAACTAAGCCTGGAATAGACCAGGACCAAACCCAGTCTAAATCAGAACAAGTGTGAACACTAGTGCAAGTTTAACCCAAACCCTGTAAACCCAGTGCACGTCAGCTGCTTTGTGCGTGAGGCAGGTGCACCGTCCCCCTCTCACTCACGTCTGCTCTGACTCTAATGCATTCTGAACCCGAAGGTTTGAGTGGCGTGCTCGCTTCAGTCTAAACATTGGCACCAGACGCTCTGAAACTGGACTCGCTCCAGTTACGCAGCTGTGCCTCGGAGCTCTCCACACGCACGTGATCCAGCAGCGGCAGCAAAAAGTCTCGTTAAAGTTGTTCAAATGCCTCTCCTCTGCTCCAAACGCTTCCCCCCTTTAGTTCCCATGTTTGGTCGATTTGCGGAAAAGTAGCCCGGATTATCATCTTTGGAAAGTGTAATGTTTCTCTTGGCAGCCCTTCTCGCAGTTTTTTTGGCAGAGACTTTATGAAGATTAGAGAATGAAAGTCGGAGCCAAAGAAATATTGCGTCAAATTGGAAAATCAAAATAGCTCCATGGAGATTCGGGGTTATGTGGGATTAGGTTTCTGTGTCTTGCTTGTCTCTGCAGCGAGCTTAAGACAGGAGCTGGCACCTGCTTTGATAAACTGTGATGGATGGCTCTTATTAAACTCGCTGCAGCCTCTGTTTTTGCTTGTCTCGTGTGAGATTCAGCCCGATGCGCGTGTCATTTAGTCGGTCTGTTCCGTAGAGGAAGAGTTTAGCCTGGACTGTAGTTTTTGCAGAGTTTTGCTAACCTTTTAAAGGGCCCATATGTTGATTTTTGATCCATGCCATAATGTCTTTGCCTAATCAAAACACACACCTGATGTTGCGTTTGGTTTTATTCCGACTTGTTTTGTGCAGAAATCTTGCGTATTTGGGCTGTTTTCTTCTCCTGAACTGAAAACACTTGTGATGTCATTAAGTGACCATAGAGGAAATGCTTTTTAAACTCTACATGCGCTCACTATAATTTTGCAAATGCTTAAATTTGAAACTACAGCTATTGTTTTAGCCTTGATTAAACGTTTTCACTGGATTTGTGGAGTTAAACATGGTACAGTAAATCATTTTAATCGATGCTAAAAAGCTGTTCATTAGTGACATCACTAAGTGGAGTGGAGCGTCTTGAGTTTTGGGAATGTAGTGGTCTGAAAACAGGATTACTCAGCAGTTTGCTAATGAAATAAAACAAATAAAATAAAAGTGTGGTATGTTTTTGATTTGGTAGCAACATTCTGACGAGACTAAAAACTCCCAGGAGTCAGAATTGCAAACTATGGGACCTTTAAAGGGCACGTGTTAGGCAAGTTTTTGAGGTTTTAAGCTTGTTCTGCTCCTGGTCATTATTATTATTTGTGAGGTGTCTTTTGTTCACATTTCATTAGAGCATTTGTGGAGCTGCAGTTCATCAGGCAAGATCAGTTTGATGGTTTATCAGCAGATAGATACAGTCGGCATCAGAGGCCACGCCCACAGACAGGTCTTTGTGGGGGAAACATAACATGACCAGTGCATCAGAACAGTTTTGTCACTCGCTGCTCATCACCTGCAATAGCAAATGCGGAGTTAAGGAAATATATTGTGTCAAATATGGAGATGAATAAAGTTATCTCAACTTTGTAATTATATCCAACAATGCTAAAGGTAACGGCAACTTAAATGCTTATATGATGTTAGCGGCGACTGGCCTGTTTTAGCCTCTTTCTTCAACTTTCCGTTTACATCTCTGACCATTTAAACTCTGTTGTGACTCGAGTTGAATCAGTTTTGCTAAAATACATTTAATTCAGCAGAAATCGTCTTGAAAGAAGTAAAACGTTTAGATTCCCATGACTCAACAAAGTAATTCTTAGACTTTTGCCCCTCATCAGGCCACGCCCCCAAATATGAAGCAATGAGTGCTCTAACTCAATTCCTGATGTGGGTAACACATGACTTTACTACACTTTTTATCAGCTCTGGTGCCTGTGATTCTGAAGTGGAAGAGCTCAGGAGCAGTAACATAAGATATTTAACATTTGTCTGTTTTAAGCCATAGTTGCTTGGATTAAGAATAGATTTGCTGAAAATAAGTTTAAAAAGAGTGACTTGAAACCAGCATTTTCTGAACAAAACAAGATTTTTCAGCCTTCTTGTTTTAAGAAAAGTAGGGTAGTCACCATTTCTTACTGTACTTCTAGAGTGTTTCACTTAAAATAAGACATTTTACCTCAAAGTAGGGTACATTTTCTTATTTTTGAAAGGTCTTTTTCTTTGCAGTGTGGAGAACAGGAACAATACAAGAAATGCATTAAATTAGTCCTTTAAAGGTCCCATATACAGTAGGTTAGAAACATTTTGGTCCAGTTTACAACATGGTTGCTAGGTAACCTCCCAGTGTGATGTCATATTTTATAATAAGGAACTTTATTCCTAAAATATTTACAGCAATTAAAGTTGAGACAAATCTTGTAAAGATGGAACTTAGCTGTGTTTTTGTTAAATTAGTAGATTCATTAGTTACAGGAATTGAGTTGGAGCTCCATCTATTTGTTGCAAAGAAAATGACACAAGGTAAATAATCAAATTAATCTTGCCTGATATGCTAATGCTGCAGAAATGCTCCAATCGAGTCTCAGAACTGTGTTTTCTGAGGCTCAGAGGAGAAAGAATGATATCTCAGAGACACAACTCCAGCTGAGTTTGTAACAAGGAAGTGATGTCAACATTGGAACAAACAAAAATATTCAGCTTAGCATACAATGTGTCCTTTAAGCTCCACATATTCATTGGAATCAGTTAGTTCATTTCAGTATTTGTCAAACTTTGAAGCAGCAGCTGTTGTTTTATCTTATCCTTGTTCAGAATCTGGCAAACATCCAATCAGAAATGTTACACAGTGCACCTTTAAAGTGGACAGTGTTTTTTGCTCTCATACATTTTTAAATCTGCCTTTTGGATTTTTATTTTACCATATCTAATCATTTTATATTCTGAACATTTGGAAAAGAGATTTTACAAACCACCTGACTCACAGTGTTTAGGTGTTTGGGCGCCCTCTGCTGTAAACACTGGGAATGGACAATGAAAATATTGAAATAAATGAAGCCCTGAGGCGATGTGAATGTTACAGCAGCAGAACCATGTGTTTGTTATGAACACAACACGTCTGCTGATGGTTTGTGGATTTGAAACTTGCACAAGTCCAGGTTTTTAACTTTTAAACTGAAACATTGAATCTAAAAATGTAACATGTGAGGCTCTGACAAAAAAAGAGAAGTTATATATTACAACTTGAGCTGTTTTTGAATCAATAGTTTTAGCATCAAGACAATGTGGTGCCTCAAACAGAGAATTTAATTTTGATGTTTTGCACATTTTGGCCAACGTTAGACAATAACCTGGGACATATCATCAGAGGTGATTTGATGGGAATGTAGGGGATTCCAGCCCCCTTGTTGACAAAACAATATTTATTTATTTATTTATTTATTAGCATTATCACCAATATGCAGGGCTGATGCATAGAGTCAATGCACTTTTTATGTATGACATGACGACCACTGTCAAAGGCATTGTGCCACTTTTATTACATTTTTTGGTAGATAAAGCTCTTTTATTAGGGCAATGAAGAAAAAAAAATGTCATCATAGATTCACCAGATTTCAAATGCAGCACAAAGGACTAAATACTGATGAGTTCACCATGTCTTCATTATAATTCGATATAAATTCTTCAAAACTAAGTTTTAGTAAAAAGATAGATTATGTTTTGTTTGAATCTTTGGTGAAGGAAATTCACGACGATTAATCATGTTCATGCAGGACTTTTAAAAGTCATGATGAATTATTATATTTGGTTCAAATATCTTAAGAACATGTGAATTCTTTGTGTTCATAGTAGTATAAAAGTCATGGTTAACCAACATATTTTCAATCTTAGTTTCAATTTGTATGAATCAATGGTGGAATTAATGAATGAAATAACTTCACAATAATTTATGGTGAATTCATGATAGTTCATGATGATTCATGGTGAACTAATCCATGAATACAACATCAATTCACCATGACTTTATGTATTAACTCCTTATGAACATCAATGAAGTCATGTCCCCTTTTTATAAAACGCTACCAATTTTCAATGAAATCAAATCAGTTTTCCCACAGCACAGACATATTGTCAAAGCAGTAGAGTCGAGTCACATTTAATGATGTAAAGTTTCTTTATGTTGTTAGCATTAAGCTGCTGTAAATTGCCATTAGCATGCTGACACAGCTCAACTTGTGTTGGTTTCTAAAAGTCTTTAAAATGGCTCAAGTCTCAGGATGATGCTTTGAAAAAGTCAGCAAACCAAATGACTGTTGTATAAGGTTTGTTCAAGTAAGATGGGTATCACATTTAGGCTAAGTGTACAATTGTCATATTGTATGTTTTCTAAAAAGAACAGACTTATCGCTATAAGAGGCGGGGCTTTTTATTTCTGCTGTGAAGAGTTACTCAGAGCTTTAATTTAAAGTTTTCCTTTTTACAATGAACAAAAAGTAAAACTATGGTCTGCTACTGCTGCACT